>ML660772.1:25981812-26063210 GCA_007570785.1 Antilocapra americana
TGGGTCGCCCCTCCAGATGCCCGATGTCCTCTGCCAGCATTCAGTTCCTGTTTTTTGGAGTTTGCTCGGCCTTTAAAAGTTCTTTTGGTATATTTATTGGGGAGAGAGTGTTCTTCCCGTCCTATTCCTCCGCCATCTTAGTTCCCCTCCTCCTGAGGATAACTTTCAAGGAGAGTGTCTCAGAGGGCCATGGCCCAACACGGCCCTGGAGCCCAGCCCCAAGAGTTCCCTTGTAGCCATGGCTCCACCAGGCAACACCTCACAGAACATGACAGGGCCTCCCCAAGTGCTCTGCCAGGAACTGAAACCAGCAAAGAGCAAGGGAACAAGGAGAAGGGAGGACAAATTCAATAAGGAATTCACAGGTAATATCTTGGTAGGAAATTTTGTAAGTCTCTGTCTTTAGTCTTTCCAGTCTTATAAATCCAACTGCTGACTCAGCTCTCCACTTGGCTGTCTAATAAGCACCCCCCACGTAACAGAAATCTTGATTCACTGCCCATTTCCCCAGACCTGCCCCACCCCTGTCTTCCTATTCTTAGGGAACAACACCACTATCCACTCAGTTGTTCAGCATGAAAACCTTGGAATCAAAGTCACTAACATGGGACACTTGCAACACAACTGTGACTTGGGGGGAGGGGGTAGACCTAGAACCAGAGGGGATGTGAGAGCATGGACTAGTGTGGACTCTAGAGTCAGACCACCTGCATTCACAACCGGCTAGCTCACTCACGAGATTTGTACATGTGGGCAATGTACTAACTCGCCACATCTAACCGTATCTAACCTAACACTAAACCACATCTAACCTTCAGGTTTTTCCTGTGAAACATCAAGATCCCCATAGTATCAACCCCCAAGGTTGTTGTGAGAACTACACAACCTCAGTGTGGCACTGGTCCAAGGTCAGCTCACTTATGGCACTAGAAAGTAAGCCAGTTTCTGCTAGGTCACTGTCTCCTCCCTAGAGTCACGGAGGCAAGACAGAATGAGAGCTACATGATTAGCCACCTACAATGAGTTGAATAGCATCATCAGGAGAAATGGCACAGTGGGGGTACCCTAGAAGGTCCCTCCATAATTATATTTGGATTTATAAACTCATATGGATGTGAGAGTTGGGCTATAAAGAAAGCTGAGCACCCAAAATTTGATGCTTCTGAACTGTAGTGTTGGAGAAGACTCATGAGAGTCCCTTGGACTGCAAGGAGATCCAACCAGTCCATCCTAAAGGAAATCAGTCCTGAATATTCATTGGAAGGACTGATGCTGAAGCTGAAACTCCAATCCTTTGGCCACCTGATGTGAAGAATTGACTCATAGGAAAAGACCCAGATGCTGGGAAATATTGAAGGTGGGAGAAGAAGGGGACAACAGAGGATGAGATGGTTGGATGGTATCACCGACTTAATGGACATGAATTTGAGTGAGCTCCAGGAGTTGGTGATGGTCAGGGAAGCCTGGAGTGCTGCAGTCATGGGGTCGCAAAGAGTCGGACACGACTGAGCGACTGAACTGAACCGAACCAAACCCAAAACCTTTCCTTTGTTTAGTCTGTCTTCTGTCACGATTCCAGCTGCAGCTCCGCTCAGATTGGTGTGCACCTGAGCTCTACAGAGTGCTGCCCGCTTCCAGCTCCCAGTAGGTTTCTACACCCTCCTCTTTGTTCACCATGTCACTCAGATATGGATCCTCATTTAGGGTCCTTGACTACCTCTATACCTCTCCTGGGGCCTTTGTAGTTTCCTAATGGATGTGATTTGATTGATTGCTTATTAAAATCAGTGTGTTCAGCTGATAAATCCAAAATTATAATGACTTCTGACTTACTCCCAGCAATGAAAGAAATGTATATATATATATATGTATATATATATACACACACATATATATATATATTCATTTTTAAAACATTCTTTTGCATTACGGTTTATCAGGATATTGAAAACAGTTCTCCGTGCTATACAGTAGGACCTTGTTTATTCATTCTATGTATAAAAGCTTATCTCTACTAACCCCAGCCCCCCACTTCGTCCATCCCCCAACCCCCTCTCCCTTGGCAGCCACCAGTCTATTCTCTATATTGGTGATTCTGTTTGTGTTTTATAGATAGATTCACTTGTGTCATATTTTAGATTCCACATAAAAGTGATACCATACGGTATTTATTTTTCTCTTTCTGACTTACTTCACTTAGTATGATAATCTCTAGTTGCATCCATATCATTGCAAATGGCACTATTTTATTTTTTTACAACTGAGTAATATTCCGTTGTATATATACATACCACATCTTTCTTATCCATTCATCTGATGATGGACATTTAGTTTGTTTCCATGTCTTGGCTATTGAGAATAGTGCTGCTATGGACATAGGGATGCGTGAATCTTCTTGACGTACAGTTTTGTCTGGAAATGTGCCCAGGAGTGGAATTGCTGGGTCATATGGTAATTTTACTTTTAGTTTTCTGAGGAAACTCCATACTGTTTTTCACAGTGACTGTACCAGTTTACATTTCCACCAACAGTGTATGTAAGAGGGGTCCCTTTTCTCCACACTCTCTCTAGAGTTTGTTATTTGTAGGTTTTTTAATGATGGCTATTCTGACTGGTATGAGGTGGTACCACATTGTAGTTTTGATTTGCATTTCTCTAATAAGTGAATGTGAAATAATTAGTGATGTTGAGCATCTTTTCATGTGCCTTGGCCATCTGGATTTCTCTTTGGAGAAATGTTTATTTAGGTCTTCAGCACATTTTCTGATTAGGTTTTTTGGGTTTTTTTCTGGTTGTGTTGCAAAGCTGTTTGTATATTTTGGAAGTTAAATCCTTGTCAATTATTTACAAATATTTGAAAATATTTTATCCAGTTCTGTAGGTTGTATTTTCATTTTGTCTAGAAATATGTCTTCTAATTTGATAAAGTTTCAGAAAGAGATGTCTATCATTTAAGGATCAAGTTCTTCCATGCAATGTCACTCATTGATGAAATAATCATTTAAATATATGTGAATGATGGAAAAATATTTAATGATAGGTCCAATATAATATATACATTGTTTTGAAATGTATTAATAGGTTAATTATATTTTAAAGCTATAGTTAAAATATTTATATTTATTATTTTATATTTGTATATGTGTATATATCCAAACACAGTCATGAAGGGTAATTAGTAAATCTTTCACTGAAAATTGCTACATAAACTGAGTAAAACTAGAAAAAGTTTTTCCTGTAAAAAAATGACTGATTATTCAATAGAATCTGTGCTCCTTACAGTATTACTTTTATCTACACACTGTCTTTACTCTGAAAGCCCCAAGGAATTATTTAAGATCACTAGCTAAGAGGGAATTAATACTATAGTAAATGCTCCTTACTTTTCCACCACAAGTACAATCGGAGAAATGGAGGAGTCTGTGATTAGACTGAAACAGTGGGCATGACCTGGGTCCCTAGAGCAGCCCCACCTGGACCTCGGGACTTGTTTTCCTGGCCCGCATTTAGTTATCTGCCAGCTTCTTATAAAGCCTAATTTTTTCTTTCATAATTGCCTGTATCCCACTTGACAGGGACATCCCGTACAGAGACAGCCATTGTGTCATCCACAGTCACTATCACGTCAGATCAGTCAACAGTGCACCCCACAATCAAAGGAGCAAGAAGGACTAGCTTGTCCAAGTGCAAATGATATTCTCTGGACAACCTCCTGACAAGCAGAATCTCAGTAATGGCGAGAATCTCAACGTCACAGATTAAGGTCCTGTGACCTGACTTTATGTGCCCTTGACCAAAACTGAGAATTAGAGAAAAAAAAATCTCTGAAAGCCATCAGCTGGCACTAATGGCACAACCCTGATGGTCTACTAAAGACACAGTTTCACAGAACACCAGCGTTAGATGCGGCCACTCTGGGACCATGATAGAGCGAGCCAAAAGTGAGACTCCTCTGGAATGATGTCTGAGTACAAAAGCAAGGGCACTGAAACGTGCAGACAGTCAAAGGTCCCCCTCTCTCAGCCAACATGAATGACCACTGCCCTTTTGCTGATTATACCTTTAGTCCCACTCCATTTCTCTCTCATCTCCCAGGTGAAAATTATTGCTATCTAAGCATAGACTGAATATTACTTCCTGACAGTATCTAATCCAGAGAAGTCCCATGCTTCTTTAAACACTCCACAAAATCACCTGACACAAGTTTAAATTCTGGTTCCTTTCCGGTACGGGCTCCTTTGTTGTAGCAAGTAACACAGGCGGATTCATTCCACTACCGATGCGCTCTTTGGGAGCTGTGGGCAACAGTAATTAATACCAAGAACTACCTTGAGTCCTTTGATCCAAAAATGATCAAATGTCCAGGGAAAACAGAAGAAATTACAAGCGGAAATAACAATTACTGCTCATCAGACGTGTGCTGGGAGGCATTTACACACGGTGGCCTTTACCTCATACTGTGACTCTGATTTCCCTTATCCCCTCACAGCCCCATTGCAATCCATCAGCAGGCCCTCTGAGCTCTCCCTCACAGAACACCTCACATCTGACCACTGCTCATCCCCTGCACTGCACACACGCAGCCCAGCCATCCTCAGCCACCACTTGCACCATTGCCATAGCCTGTGGAAGGGTCTCTGGACCTCGGCTCTGGCCCTGAGTCCCCTCCCACTGTCCATGTGTCTCACCACAGCCAGAGTGAGTTTTACAAACAGGAAATATATATATATATATATATATATATATATATATGTATACGTGTGTGTGTAATATTGAGTTTATGAAAAGATGTTTAATCTCAACAAGCAACTAAACATTTTGAAGTTAAGGTAGCACATTGTACAGTGCAGTACTTGGCACAAAGCGACTACTCAAGGAATATTCATTGTATACATGAAAAACAGTTTTTCATCTAACAACTGGCAAAGATTTAAAAATAAAATTCATAGTTATCGGCAAGAGCTCACAGAAAGGGTATTCTGTATACTTCTGGAGATATTGTGCATTTTATCAGGAAATTTGTCTCTGAAATGTCCATATCCTTTGAGCAAACACTTTTATATTGAAGTTTCTTATTTAAGGATTTAGTGAAGGATGTGCGCAAGAAGCTATACAGTAGTCCAGGCGTTTTAAGTAGCGGTTTAATCTTTCATGTTCAAGAAGGAAGTTTTTTAGGTTATAAAAATTCATCATGGAATAGAAAGGGCTTTTTTGTTGTTGAGGGTTATATTTGTTCCCTATTATTGCTGTAACAGTTTGCCACAAACAACACAAATTTATTATCTTAACAGTTCTGGAGGTCATAATTCAGAAATGGCTCTCACTGGGCTAAAATCAAGGTGTCAGCAGGACTATGTTCCTTCAGGAGACTCTAGGAGAGAATCCAGTTCCTTGCTTTTTCTAGCTTCTGTTTCTTGGCTTACAGCTTTTTATTCTATCTTCAAAGCCAATAGCATATCATCTTCAGACTCTAATTCTGACCTCCTCACCTGCCTCCCTCTTCTACTTTGTGTGTGTGTGTGTGTTCAGTCAGTCACTCAGTCGTGTCTGACTCTTTGCGATCCCATAGACTGTAACCTGCCAGGCACCTCTGTCCATGGAATTTTCCAGGCAAGGATACTGGAGTGGATTGCCATTTCCTCCTCCAGGGGGTCTTCCCGACCCAGAGATCACATGCAGGTCTCTTGAATCTCCTGCATTGGCAAGAGGATTCTTTGGCACTAGCATTACCTGGGAAGCCCCTTCCTCTTTAAAGGACACTTGTAGTTGCATAGGCCTACCTGTATAATCCAAAATAATATCCTGATTTTAAGATCATTTGATTTAGCAGCTTAATTCTTTCTATAACCTTAATTACCTCTTGCCAGGTAACATAACATAGTCAGAGGTTCTAGGGGTTCTAAGGTAAACATTTTTGTATTGCCATTACTGTATCTATCACATGGAATATGAAAATTTTGATCTCCTTCCTAAGCAAATCATGACCCTTCCAATCTGTAGATGAGTCCTCAAACTTCAGAAGAAGGCTTGAGACTGTGGTCTCAGACTGCAGCTAAGGAACAAGACTGTGCAGTGCATCCAAAGTACCTTCATCATGACCATAATCATGGTGGATGGGATCGGCATTGTTCTTACTGTTTGAAATCCAAATATTCAGGCAGTTATGGTGGCCTGACCTGAGCCCAGGTAGACATCTGATGCTCAGACCCTAGGTTGATATACTTGAAGCAATCAGGAGGGGGGGACAAATCAGATGAGTTCCTAGGCCATCTGAGAGACAAAGTTGGAGAAACAAAGTTCAAACATAAAGTTCGTCCAGCAAAAGTAGGGCTGATGCTGTGGGACCAACCAATGGCAGAAGCCAAGTATGATAGGGATGGAACTAGAATTTAGCATCAAAAAAGCAAGCGCATTGAGCTAAAGTACCCACGGTGACTATTTGTCAGTTGCCTTCACCGGCAAGTCAGGTACAGGTTTAGTTGACATCATTTTTCTCAGAGAAGAAATGTAAGCTACATCATTGTTTTGAATTATTTTCATTTTTCTCCCACAAATTGAAGACTTTCAGTGGTTAGAAGATGAAACTTTGGCCTCATGCCAAATAGCAATAGTAATCCTAATGTAGAGGCAGCTTTTAAAGCTATGGCTGGGGTCACCTCCCCCACCTGACCCTCAGCTTCTTTGCAGATTACTTATTTGTAGTGTGTACAAAACAAAGGTAAATGAGATGGAAACCTGCATCTTTATGCACACCACTCACACATTTCTAAGAATTTGTACTGCACTGATCCCCCTTCCATCCAGGTAGCACCATCTTTTTTTTCCTGCAATAATGGAATTACAGTGATGAAGGAAACAATACCATCGGAGTGATACATGAAACCTCTAGTTTATTTCACAGTAGCTCAGAGAAAAGAGCTTTAGTGTTCAGCCTTCTGACCAGTGAGCTTCCTAGATTTGAAAGAGTGAAGAAAACAAAGAACCACAGCTAACTTAAGGCTAAAATGTGGAAGGTAGGAAGGACTGTATAGACAAAAGGAAGGAAAACACCTTGGCAAATTCTGTTTTTCCCGAAAAAGGATCAAGCAAACGAAGCCCACATTTTTATTGTAAACAATAACGTGGTATCTGAATCCTAAAATTCTTAGGACTTAAGAGGCAAGAACCACAAGTTACTAACAAGCTAAAAGAAAGCAGGGCACGGTGGACCATCTCAGGACCCGCTCACAGACATCAGTCTCCTTTTCCCTACCTACGAACGTGTGTTTGGTTGGTATGAAAAAAATAAATTATCTTAGTCTGGCCACAAGCTAAGCTAACAGAAGAAACATTTCTTTTGGCCTCAGCCCTCTGCCTCAGCCCAGTGCTTGCATTTCTCACTCAAAGCCAAACTCAAGGGCAAGACTTCTTGTACCACGTCAAGGAAGCAGTGTTGAAAGCAAAGGATTTGATTTTAAGAAAAGAAGGCCTGTTCTCAAGGCCTAAACATTCAGTGGTAAAATGTGTAAACCGTGTCATGGAATTCTGGCTATGGTATGTGTCAAGCTAAGAAAACAACATGCCATCTCACCACTCTACATAACACGGAAGTACGGAGAGGCTGAGATAGATAAATGCATACACATGTAGTTAGTTATGACACTGAAATATGGGAGCTGCGGGGGAAGCTTTGCTGCTGAAGAATTAAAGCTGCCCTTGTATAAAAACTATGTAAATGCTGGCATGATGTCATCATCTGTTGAGCAGTGGTTATGAGAATATGTTACTGGGAATTATCAAGTTAAAGGAATATCTTGTTTTTCCATGAGACAGGCTTCAGAAGTAGATGTTTGTAAATGAAGTCGTATTAGGCATACTCCCATTTAAAAAGCTTTTGTAGCACTCGTCACCTTCTACCATGGTCTATAATTTACTTACCTGTTACGCTTATTGTTTATTGACTTTCCATCTCACTGCAACACGTAGATCTTTGCATATGGTGGCTGCTGTTGCCACTGATAGTGCCACTGTCCCAGAACGCAGCCGAAACTTCAACCCCGAGGTTTCCTACCCCATATCTGCAGCTCTCTCCTCTCTACCAGGCCACACTCAGGCCTAGTGTGCTAACTCTAACACTTGGTACCCTGACGGTGTTACAGGGTTGTTTGGTTCCCAAATACAGAAGTTCTCCCTTTTACCAACTTCACTCCATAACTTCAGCTCCTACTTACTACCCACATAGACATGCCCTGATTTACTCTTTCAACCTTAAAATTCCTCAACAGCTAATACTTCCTGGGCACTTACTATGTGCCAGCCACTGTCCTGGGTACTTGGGATACAAAGATAGACAAAAACTTCTGAATTAATTCAGCTTACATTTCTTCAGTGTCCATTGAAATTGATCCTGTATCCAATGCCTCTCTATAAATTTACTGTTAGCTAAATTTAGAATAAAGCCTACACTGAAATGTCAATCTGACACCAATTTTTGATGGTTGCCTTTTAAGATACACAGGCAATAGAGGCTGTAATACTCCAGCTCTCTAGGGTTTCTATTAATATCTTACTTTACATTTACTACAAACGCAGGTGCTCCCCTCCCCTAGGTCCCTGAAAAAAGGATCATTGAGTGCAAATGTCACAGGTTCTACAAATTCCGTTGTCATTTCAATGAGACTCCTTTTACACTCCTGGAGTAACCAAAATGCCAAATTGAATTATTATAGAATTCTGAAATAAATCTTTATCCTTTCAGAAATTTCTGTCAATCTCCCTCCATCTAACCATACTGGTCCATGATCCACCCCTGTGGAAACTCTTGCCCAGGCAAAGCATTGGAGGTTTTTAGTTGGAGTGTAATTAATGTGCCAAGTCATAATAACTATCATGAAAATATTTCAAAAGGTCAATATAATGATAAGCTTTCCCTTGTCTCTTTCTTGAAATTCTTCTCCAGCTTAAACCAATTGCCTAAGTCACTTAGAGGCCTTTAAACAAAATGAAATCTTAATGATGTCTCTGCCATGAATAATTAATTGTTCATGTACCATCTTCTCAACAAAATCCATCCTCATTAGATTAGAGGTTTCCTGAAGATATGTGAGTTCATTATGGACATTTTTACCTCCTCCTTGTGTCTTTCTTTCTTTGTCCATTTTATCTGTGCCTGTGATCTGAGATTCCATCACCCTGGCAAGCCTCCAAAGAGAAATAGTTGTAAGGCAATTAAGGACATTTGAAAAGTGGTAGAATCTCTTACTACTTTAAAACATGGTGGCTTAATTGAGAAAGTGACAACAGAGAAAGACTGAACTTACTCTGGAGGTAAGGGTAGTTTGCTCTTTTCAGCGGGAAGAGAAAAGGATGGTAGGCATATCTGCAAAATGCCTACCATCCTAGGAACTTCCTTCATCCTACCATCCACAGGAACTTCCCTGTGGATTCCCTTCACCTCTCTCTGATATTGACTCTCCTCTCTCTGCTATTGATTCCAGTACCCCATGGCTTCCTTTTGTTTGTCTGTTTCTTTTAATTCTTCAAACTTTGTAAGTATAGTTAATTAAAGCCCGTAACTCTTAACTCCAGTATCTGGAATCCTGAGGGTCTTTCCAATTGTTTGCTTTTTTTTCTAAAGAAACACATCCTCCAGCAGCTTCTTAATAAAGGACGTGGGAGACATCAGTTTTCTAGAAAATCCAAATGCTTTTTTGAGGTGACAACATAGTCCTTACAACCATCATTTAGAAATCCTGTCTGACATTCTATCAAGTAAATATGCCCTTGTTTTGTTAAAACAAGGTTTGTTAACCATGCCCTTTTTAGACGTTCATATTGTTTCCCACTTTTACTTCTATTAGCAATGCTGCAATAAGCATCTTTCTGCATCTGGATACCTACTGAGGGCCAGGTACCTCATGGGCACAGTAGAGAGTAAGGTACAGGCTAGTGCGTACAAAGCAAGAGGAGCAGCAAAGCGGAGCAAGGTGTATACATGTGCTTGACTGAGAACAGGTGATTGTTTCCCTAAGAATCTGAGGTGCAAAGCTGCCTTCTGCAATATTTAACTTTCTCTGTAGTCTTTATCCCAACTTAAGTACAATTTTGCTATTTTAATACATATTAATCTTTGGTTTTGACATTAACGTGGTAACCTGTTAAATTACTTACTAGCGATCTTTCTGTGGCACCCATTTCAGTTAATACACCTCAGTGTATATCCCCACATCCACATCCTGCCCAACCCACCTCTCAAATTTCAGTCTTGCCAACTGACAGTGCTTCCAATGGCCAAGGCTGGGACAGTCTTAGCAACAAAATAAAGAAGTTTTGGATTAAAACCCAAAGAAGTTGTGCTCTGTGTGTGTGTGGGGGGGGTGTGGGTGTGGGTGTGGGTGTGTGTGTGTGTGGTAGAATATTACTCAGCCATTAAAAAGAATGAAATAATAACATTTGTAGCAACATAGAAATCAAAAGAGAAAGAGAAATATCATATGATATTCACTATATATGGAATCTAAGAAGAAATGATCCAAAATGAACTTACTTACAAAACGGAAGCAGACTTAGAATGAACTTACGGTTGCCAGAGGAATGATAGGGAGAAGGGATAGTTAGGGAGTTTAGAATGGACGTGTACACACTGCTATACTTAAAATGGATAACCAACCAGAAGGTACTGCATAGCACATGGAACTCTGCTCAGTGTTACGTGGCAATCTGGATGGGATGGGAGTTTGGGGGAGAATGGATACACATATATGAAGGAAGAGTCCCTTTGCTGTTCACCTGAAACTATCACATCATTAATCAGCTACACTCCAAAACAAAATAAAAAGGTTTAAAAAAATCCAAAGTATAAAATAGATGAGTATTCATGAATTCATACTGACATATTAATGATTGAAAAAAATAAGTAGGCGAGAAAAGACGAATCTCCCATGCAGAAAAATTCTAAGTAGTATATGTAGGTACTCCGCTCTCATAGTGGTGGAGCCAAACTCTCGACTCCTTACATGTGGACTTCACACAGTGACTTCCCTTCAAAGAGCACAGAATAGAAAGGGAGGAGACACGAGTAAATTTATAATGGGGAAATATGGCAAACACTGCCTCAGCCAGGTGGCCAAAAGCAACAGCAAGAGTGACAGGTCATGTTGACAGTGTGTGCCCTTGATATGATGTGATGAAAATGTCACTTTACCTCTGTGCCTGTCCCTAAAAGAAATACAAGAATCCAATCTAATTATGACGAAAATATCAGACGATTCCCAAAAGAGGAACGTCCTACAAAATACCTGACCAGTTACTCCTCAGAACTGTTAAGGTCATCACAAATTTACAAAAATCATCTAAGAAATAGTCACAGCCCAGAGTAGTTTAGGTAGACATTAAAACTAAATTTACTGTGATAGCCTAGAGAGGATTCTGAAATAGAAAAGGGACATGAAGTAAAGATTAAGGAGATAAAATATGGGCTTCAGTTAATAACAATATATCAATACTGATTCATTTCTTGCAACAAATTTACCATGTAAAGGGTTAATAATAAAGGAGATTGGCCTATGTGGGAACTCTCTGCAGTTTCTTTGCCATTTTTTCTGTAAATCTAAAACTTCTAAAAGTTTGTTTTTTTAAGTAAAAGGTCAGGGCTTCCCTGGTAGCTCACTGGCAAAGAAGGTATGTGGGAACTCTTTGCAGTTTCTTTGCAATTTTTTCTGTAAATCTAAAACTTCTAAAAGTTTGCTTTTTTAAGTAAAAGGTCAGGGCTTCCCTGGTAGCTCACTGGCAAAGAATCCACCTGCCAATGCAGGAGACACAGAGTCGATCCCTAATCCGGGAAGTACCCACAAGACATGGAGCAACGAAGCCTGTGCACCCCAACCCTTGAGCCTGTGCTCTGGAGTCCAGGAGCCACACTACTGAAGCCCAAGCGCCGTAGAGCCCATGCTCCCCAACAAGAGCAGCCACCGCAGTGAGGAGCCCAGGCACCACAACTAGAAAGTAGCCCCTGCGCACAGCCAGCTGGAGAAAAGCCCACCCAGAAACAACGACCTAGCACGGCCAAAAATTAATAAATAAATAAATAAAATTTTAAGTTAAAAGGCAATGAAACATCAAGTAACTGAAGCCATTTTCATCTATATGCTTTAGTTCTAGCCACTGACGATTATATCCCTGGAGAATCCCATGGACAGAGGAGCGGGGCTACAGTCATGGGGCTGTAGTCCACAGGGTTGCTAAGAGTCAGATACTACTGAGCAACTGAGCACACTCGCGCAATAAAAGATGAGGAATGAAGGAAAATATTTCCCAAGAGAATTACTAAATAAGACTTAAGGCATAAGGTGCCATATCATTATCAAATACTGTCATCTCATCACTGAATGTTATGCTAAAGTATCCTGAAGTAGAGACTGTCAAAAAGTTTCCCTGGTGGCTCAGGGAATGCAGGAGACCCGGGTTTGATTCCCGGGTCAGAAAGATTCCCTGGAGAAAGGAAAGGCTACACATTCCAGTATTCTTGCCTGGAGAATTCCATGAACAGAGGAGCCTGGCAGGCTGTGTCACAAAGAGTCAAACATGACTGAGAGACTAACACTTTCACTGCCTGAAAAATAGTGATCTGATTCAAATCATCAGGAGCCAGCTGTGCATATAGAAAGACATTATGACCACAAAGCTTAACTCCTTCAGGAATCACTCATTTGTCTGTTGACCGCCCCCCCAACACACACACACAGCACACCCTTGAACCACTTATACAAGTGGTTATTTCTATCCTCTATATTTTTCTGTATGTTTGAAATATTCTATAATGGTGTTAAGGTAATGTTTTCATATTAATAATTTTTCCTATTGAGCATTCAGACTCAATAACTTCAGACTTGACAAACAGTTACAAAATAATACAAGAATGCCTGTACACCATTCACCCCACTTCCCCAAATGTTAGCATTTTATATAGCCCTGGTACAGTAGTCAAAACCAAGAAACAAACTTGAAGTAAAAGTGAACGTGTAGGTCAGTCATGTCTGACTCTTTGTGGCCCCCTGGACTGTAGCCAGCCAGGCTTCTCCCTCCATGGAATTCTCCAGGCAAGAATACTGGAGTGGGTTGCCATTCCTTTCTCCAGAGGATCTTCCCAGCCCAGGGACCAAACCCAGGTCTTTGGCATTGCAGTCAGATTCTTTGCCGTCTGAGCCACCATTATTAATTAATCTACAGACTATATTCAAATGTCACCAGTTGTCTCACTGATGTCCTTTTTCTGGTCCAGAATCACAATCCAAGAGCCTACATTGAATTTAGTTGCCATGTCTCCGATGTGAGGCAGTTCCTTAGTCTTTCTCTGTTTTTCATGCCCTTAACACTTTTGCAGGGTCAAAGGAAAACAGTTTGATGGGTTTCCATTAAATTTATGACTATCTCCCCAAAAGAATTTTATTAAAGGAAGCTCTCCAGATAGTTGCCAGCACATCAGGGAAGAGCCTTGAAATAGGCTCTAATCCGAGATGACTCTGTAATCTCAAGCAAGTCCACAGAAAGGGCAAGAGGAGGATAGGAAAGTGTTTGAGCAGGGGCAGACTATGCCCCAGTAGCATTACTGAGTTTTTGGACCTACAGTTTTATAGACATCTAGTGCAGTGCCAAAGTTCTTAGATGCCCAGAAACCTCTCCTCACTTGCAGGAACTTCCGAGATAGGGAAGCCTATTGTGATGGAGAGTACATGCCCAAGTCCACTCACCAGGGCTTGGTGAAGCCAAGAGTTCAACTCAACACCATCTGAAAAAAGCCCAGGCTGTCATTACTACATATCCTGAAGCTGACTGAGGGTCACACTCTCCAGCCTTTTCAGAGTTTAGCATCAAGGATCATAATGTTAAGGCCAAGAGAGAGGTTCCTTTTTTCTGTTCTTTCTCTTGCTACTTTGAAGAAGCCTTGTGCCCCCCTCCCCGTGCCCCCCAAACTCTGAAATCACCTTCCTCCAGGCCCACAGCAGAAGAGATATGTGGTGTTACACCGCCATCTAGTGGTAGAAGTGGCAAAGTGCAACACCACCGTCCCTGCCGCACCAGTCACACTTCTGATGGTGTAACAAGTCCTTTAGCAGAGGTTGACAACCTTGCAGAAGCAACTCGCCAAGATTTAACCAATGTACTGTGACTTCTTGCCTAGAGAATACCGTAAACAGGGAAGCCTGGAGGGCTACAGTACCTACGGTTGCAAGCAGTCAGACACGACTGAAGCAACTTAACAAGCACCCACATGCTCTAACTTCATATAGTGTTAGAAGCCACATAAACAAGCCAATGTGGTTTGTTTGGAAGAGGCGACGGAGACAAATGGACCAAGATAGAATCCCTTCCCTGATCTTACTTAATGTGACTTTGTTAAGTCTCTGAAATGTCTCTGAACATTAGTTTTCTCATATTAAAATGGGGGCTCATAATATCTACATGTAAGGTAGTTATACCATGATGAGTCCTGGGTTCACAGTAAATCTCGGATAAACATGTATTCCTTCTCACACTCCTCCCTACCTCCTTGTGCACAATTTCCATGACAACCTGGAGTCATCAAAATGAAAGGGACAATTCATGAGAGGTTCAATGTTTTTCCAAAACGTCAGACAGACTGTAAATTTCAGAGTCCATATTACATAGAATTTAGGCCAGGGACTCTGGCACTGGGGCTGCCTTGTTTTGAATACCAGTTCTGCCACTTTCTTGGTTTTCCATCTGTAAAACAGAAATATTAATAAAGATACCTACTCCCTAGGTTTGTTGTGAGGATTAAATAAGTTAATATCTGCAAAGCGCTTAGAACAAGAAGAATTTGATACATTTCATAACAATTTGCACGTGTGCATGGGTAGTCTCTTCAATTGAGACCGACTCTTTGCAACCCTATGGACTGTAGCCCACCCGGCTCTTCTGTGCGTGGGATTCCCCAGGCAAAGATACTGGAGTGGATTGCCCATGCCCTCCTCCAGACCTTCCCAACCCAGGAATCAAAACTGGCGTCTCTTACACCTCCTGCCTTGGCAGGCGGGTTCTTTACCACTAGCGCCACCTGCTGATCCCAAAAAGCAGGAGTGAGGCTGGGTAGGCTCCAAGCCAGTTTATCTGATTTGTAAAAGAAAATCTTAACACGTCCCACATTTCTCATCCTTTTGAATGTTACGACTCTACCTCTTGTGTTTTCCCCAAAACACACACACAGACACCACATTCTGTCTTCAGATACTTATAATCTGATGCCTCTTGACTAAGCTAGCTTCCTGGTCCATCACTAAGCTGGTGCGAAGCCTTTCTGAGTGGCAAAATGCCCGAGTGCTGCATACCCTCCTACTCTATTAATGCTTCTTACCCTTAAGTCTGCGTTGGATACTAAGCACACCCATTTTCTGTTGGTTAATACTCGCATGAGAAGTCTTTTTCCATCTTTTTACTTTCAACCTTACTTTCAGCAATCCTTACATTGTACTTAAGGCACGTTATTTTCACGTCTCATAGAATTGGGTTTTGTTCTTCTTGTAGTTGATTTCTAATCTCATCATAAAAAAAAATTAGAGTAATGATAGTACAGATGATCCCATACTTCAGAAAAAGAATGGACGCACAGATCAAGGAGATATAAAAAATATTAAACACACCAATATTTGCATGATAGGGGTCCCAAAAGGAGAATAGAGAGAAAAAGGACCTCAGAAAATATTTGAAGATACAATAGTTGAAAATCTCCCTAAGGTAGGAAGTGGAACAGTCACCCCAGTCCAGAAAGTACAGAGTGACAGGCGAGATAAACCCAAGGAGGAACGCGCTGAGCCACACAGTGATCGATGGCTTCTCTCGTTGCTCAGTGAAGAATTGGCCTACAATGCAGGAAACCCGGGTTTAATTCCTGGGTCAGGAAGATCCCATGGAGAAGAAAACGGCAACCCACTCCAGTATTCTTTCCTGGAGAATTCCATGGACAGAGGAGCCCACCAGGCCACAGTCCATGGACTCTCAAGAGTCAGACACGACTTAGTGACTAATCCACCACAAAGACAAAAAATATTAAAATCAACAAGAGAGAAGCAACAAATAGCATACAAAGGAATACCTAGGTTTTAAGTTGTAATATTTAGTCCAATTTATGCTTGATGTATCGATACACTTGGATTTAAATCTACCTTCCTGATTTTTTGTTTTCTGTTTGCTCCCATCTACTGTGTTTTCTCCATTCCTGCCTTCATTTGAATTTAAATTTCATATTCCTTTTCTACTGTCCTGTTAGTTTTACATTCTTTTATTGGTTCTTAGAAAATATCATAGAAATTGAAACGCGCACCTTGCTTTATTCATTTCTCATATAAATTAGTGTCTTGATAACTTCCATTTCCAAGACAATTCAAGGACCTCAGGATAATCACTCCTATTTACCTCCCATCAGACTTATATGCTATTTTTGTTGTGTATTTTAATTCTTTATACATGTAAGACCCCGTGAAGCATAAATGGATTATTTTATGGCAATATCCTTTTAGATTTATGCATGGATTTACCTTTCCAATGCTTTTGTTTTTTTGTTGTTGTTGCACCTCCTAGCTGTGATATGTAATAATTTCCCTTCTGCCCAAATACCCATTAGTATTTTCCTTTAGTACTTCCCAATGGTGACAAATTCTGTTTTCATTTGCCTGAAAATGTCTTTCAAAGGATATTTTTGCTGCACATTATCTTCCATATTGGCTGTTATTTTTCTATAAGCTCTTTGAAAATATCACTAGGCTTACTTACTGTTAACGCCTTTGAAAATGAGCTACATTCTCCTCTGGCTAGTTTTAAAGTTTGTCTCTCAGACGTTTACTCTGTAGTAATTTGTCATGATTTTCTTTGTATTTATTCTGCTTGGAAGCCAGTAATATTTCTACTATCTATGGCTCAGTGTCTTTCATCAATTTTGAAAAATTCTTAGCCATTATCTCTTCAAGTGTTGTCTGCCCTATTCTCCCCCCAGCATCATTCTGGATAACTTTTTTAACTTTCAGTTCACTGATTCTCTCTTAAATTGTGACTATCAAAGCCATCTACTGATTTCTTAACTTCAGTCATATTATTTTTAAATTCTACAATTTTATTTTTATATAATTTCCAGTTGTCTCCTGAAGTTTCTCCATCTTGTCATGTGATTATCCTTGAACATTTTGATCACAGTTATTATAAGGTCTCTATCAGATAATGCTAAATATCTTAATTTTCTGAGGTTTATGTTTCATTTTTCTCCTTCTTAATGTGTTTGTATTGCTAGTTATTTTTTTTATTGGGATTAACAGACTTTGAACAATTACAGAGATAATTTGAGAAACTGCATGATGTTATCTTTCAGAGGGGTTTATTTTTGCTTCTGGCTATCCATTAGGTTTGGAGCCAGTTGTCTCATTCAGTTAGGGACTGAGGCCACTTGAGGCTGATCTTCAGTCCTTGTGAGTATAGATCAATTTCCAGTTCTCCTTCACTCAAGGGGTAGGCCTTTGGAGATCCAGTAAGAATGCCTAGGACGTTTAAAGGCCATTTCTTCTTGGTGCAGTCAGAACTCTAATTTTTGTTTCCTATCAATCTACCAAAAATTTTGCTGTTTCTCTCACTTGTTCTTGAATTACCAAGTGCTTCTGAGAGTAAACCGTGGCACCAAACAGGTCTCATCTGTGTGGAGTATCGGCCCCTGCTTTCTTGATAGCTCTCTGATGCTTTAATAGATATCTACATCCTAACTTTTCTAGTTTTCTCAGCAGAGGGGTTGGGACAAAACAAGCTAATCACCCATTACTGGAAGCTGAAGTCTCTATGTGCTTTATTTGAAAAATTACTTTTAGAAAATTCAAGTTCTGAAGTAAAATAGATTTGATTCTGTCACTTACTAGCTATATGACTTTAAGTGAGCTATTTAATATGAGTCTTCGTTACCTTATCTGAAAAATGGAACTAACAATAGCACTTACCTTGAGTTGCTTTAAATAATTTTTCAATGCAGGTATAGTATTCAGCACAAGAGCCAGAAATATAACAAATGTTCAGATGTTAGTAATAGCAATTTTTAAAGCATTATAATGGTTTTTATTAATTATATAAATTAACACATAATGATAGCCTCTCTCCATGCACCTTCTGTGAGGAATGATAACTAGTAAAGATGCTATATAGATCTTAATTTTTCCAACTTGCCTACGGCTTCGGAATAGCTGGGCGAAATGGCTTACTGCACCACATGAAATAGTTTATGTAGCCATCAGTATTTTCACTTTGGAAAACAGATCAATTGGAGTAAAAGAATTAGAATGTAGCAGCAGGATCAAAGTAAGCTTTGGCAAGAAGGCTCTTGAAACTAGCATCTTGTACTGGGGCCCCCAGGGCTTATTTCCCAAGTGCGATGTGAGACAGTAACCACCAAGTTCTGGAAGGAGTCAGATCTCCTCCTGTCCTCCCTGTTTGGGCTGAGGCTTCATGATGCTGGGCAAAGCCTTAACTGTTACTAAGACTCTTGGACAGTCGAGAAGCTCCAGGTGTATTCTGGCTCTTTTTCTAAGAAAAACTTTTATTTCAAAGATGCCTTAGTATTTTAATTTAAAAAGGCTTGCATTGCTCCCCCAACACTTTTATTTAAGAAGTATCATTATTCTTCTTTGTTTTTACATGTCTTATTTAAATGTTCTTAAATGCTACTCTATATTACACACTTAAACATCTGTTGACAGTAGACTTCATGGTAGACATTCTTATCATAACTTTTCAAATTCAAAAAAAAATTAGTTTTTTTAATGTTTAAATATTAAAACAACCAAAATATTATTTATGTGTAAGATATAAGTGAAGTGAAAGTCACTCAGTCGTGTCCAACTCTTTGCGACCCCATGGACTGTAGCCCACCAGGGTCCTCTGTCCATGGAATTCTCTAGGCAAGAATACTGGAGTAAATAGCCATTCCCTTTTCCAGATCTTCCCAACCCAGGAATCAAACCCAGGTCTTTTG
The DNA here is from genome assembly GCA_007570785.1 of Antilocapra americana. Taxonomy (NCBI): domain Eukaryota; kingdom Metazoa; phylum Chordata; class Mammalia; order Artiodactyla; family Antilocapridae; genus Antilocapra; species Antilocapra americana. The sequence goes on from ML660772.1 coordinate 26,000,810, forward strand.
TACTGCAGGGGACTCTTTACCATCTGAGCCACCAGGGAAGCCCAAGAATACTGGAGTGGGTAGCCTATCCCTTCTGCAGGGGATCTTCCTGACCCAGGAATTGAACCAGGATCTTGTGCCTTTCAGGCGGATTCTTTACCAGCTGAGTTACCAGGGAAGCCCTCTAAGATATAAAATACAATATATATGCTTTATACCCACCATGCAGCCAGTTTCCCAGGTTGCAGTGAGAGTGTGTGATGCCATGTGGGGCGGTGAATCAGCTAGCCACCTTAGGATTCTCGGGAAAGATCAGTAGGTGGGAATACCACAGTCCATCCATCAACATAATTCCAGATACAACAGGCCTCAGAGTCTGATGTACACCAGACGTACAGAGGGCTGACATACAGAGCAGCACGCCTTAGTCTTTCCTCAGTGAAGCAAAAAACACCATGGGGATTATACTAACGAGGCTCCAAATTTGGCCTTGCCTCCCCTACTTGGAAAAGCCAAATTTCAATAGGGATGATGGAGCCAGAGGAACAAGTTAGAATGATGATAGGTGGTAGCATCAAACTACGGTGACAATATTTCCAGTTCTTCAGCACTCAAGATCACTCTTTTCCTTTACCCAGCTAAGAAAATCCAACCCTTTCACCTATACTGCTTGACCTGGTGCCTCATATGGTAAAGAATCCGAGGAGACCCAGAATCTCCTCAGATGGAAAAGAATGAGGGAGACCCAGTTTCGATCCCTGGGTCAGGAAGACCCCCTGGAAAAGGGAATGGCTACCCATTCCGGTATTCTTGCCTGGGAAATCCCATGGACAGAGGAGCCTGGAGGGCTAGAGTCCCATGGGGTCACCAAGAGTCAGACATGACTAAGAGACTAACACTAGACTAGACATAGAAAGTCTAGTCTTTGTCCTGGGAAGTATTTTGGTCCCATCCTGATTGTTGCTAGCCACCATTTAGCCTAAAGACCTGTATCTGGGCTTCTGTGTGGCTCTTTTTCCATCTGGAAACCATCTCCATGCTACAACTGCCTTCTAAGCACCATCTGGCCCCAGCATGGACACAGCTCCTCCCTTAACCATCCAAAACATAGCTGACACTGGGCTGTAGTTTCTGACAAAGACTTACTGGAAGTAAGACTAATATGAGGGAATTAACAATGTAGGGAAAATAATTAAAATAGAGTACATTCTAATAAAAGTACATTTCACTTATTGGAATGCTTAGCCACAGCCTTTCACGGGGCATCTACAACCAGAATCCTTCTCCTTAGGACCCAGCCTGTAGTTAGGATGCAGAGACCTGCTCATTTCCTTCAGATGGGTGTCCCCCACAATAATGCTCCCCTCTGTGAATCTTGTGGCTCCAGTTCTCCCCTGCCCAACTCCCAATTGAAGAGACAAGCCTGAGACTGCTCGATCTCATAATACGCCTGCTTTCTTACTCTCCCCACCAGTTCTATTTTTAGGATCTGACCTATGGAACATTTCTTTCAGCTCTGACAGTTTTTCTATTTAGTTCCCAGGTTAAAATCCAGATGCTCTCTCTGGATGCAATGATTGTATCAGCCCTGAAACAAGCTATCTCTAATCATGAACCCCAATGGTGTACAAATCCATAGCTCACCCTGGTGAACAGCTATCATATACTACTGTAACGGTACTAAATATCCTTGTATAATACATTTCACATGAGATAAATTTCTTCCATAGTGAGTTCTCCAATCTGCATTTATTCAATTTTAATTAGCTACCCTATAAGAGACTTACTCCTTTCTTACAAAAGGTCAAATAGACTTTCACAAGGATTTTTAAACAAAGAGTAAGTTTTAGACTACCTGAGAACTAGAAGATATCCATCTGGAATAAAAAGAGGTGAAAATGACCTTGAAGACTTCAGCAACCCCAGAACTACTGAAATTTATATAGATTTTTGTATGGAGAGAGTATAATAGGGAAGAGTTTGAATAAATATACCACAAGACAGTTTTACCATAGTTGACCTTTTATTTTAAAAAAGTTACAGGGAGTGATTTCCAGAATCTTATTTTATAAAAGTACTGCCTATATCAAACATTTTATATCACTATTAATTCCATTGAAGAGCTGCCTTTTTTTTAAAGTTACTAATTCCAATTGATGGGATACATGCCCTTAAAATAGAAAGTTTCCATTTATTCAAATGTCAAAATGAAGATTATTGAGAAGTTTATTGCTTTATGGCTGGGCAAGATGCTACTAGCACATTTTAGGTAATTAATAGTCTTCATTAAAAACTATGAGTCATTCTGCTTAAAACTTTTAGGATAATTCACAGAAAATAGATATATTTATTCAAATTATACATTGAAGGGCTGGGCTATAAACTATAGACATTTATATGTGAAGCAGCTCTTTAAAGAAATAGACACACAAGTCTGTCTTGATATAATATACATAATTGAAATTAATAAAACCTGGAAGACCAATATTGTTATGCTATGTTCTGTTAGGATCTTTAAAAAAAAAAAATCACACATTTAGTAGTCCATTTGTGCTTAAAATATTCATATGCATGAGAAGTTTAAAGGAAAAAACACCTCTGTACATGATGATGAAAAGAAAGTAATAAATTTTTTTGAAATTGCACTGTTATTTAAAACACTTTCCTAAATTCAGACCCTCCTTTGCAGCTGGCACAGGTTTTCAAGTCTAATTGGCAACCTGGGGAGGCCCCTCTGGTATTAGCGAAGTAAAGAATGCAGTGATAAAAGACCAGGCTGACGCCATTAATCCAGGCCTTTGAATCATGCTGGCATCTTCACCTGCATCTTCTCCACTCTCCTCTTCAAGCCCATCATCCATAAGACGCTCCTTTCAAACAAAACAAGAAACATATTCCTAAGTGATCTTAACAGCTACCATGAACTCATTACAGAAAAGGAGAGAGTTACATTCTTCCCAAAGAAGGAATATGAGTATATAATAAGGAAGTAGAACTATCTGGTCATTAGAGATCTTCCTTAAGTCCAAAACTGACAAACTCCGCCTTGTTCAAGTTCAAAGGAACAACTGCCAGTTTAATACAATAATTTCTTCCCGTGAGCATAACTTTCTAGACTATTTTTAGGAAGAATGATGTTAGTTCTTTCCACTTAATTCTAATATATGACTGATTCTAATATATGACTGTTAAACCATACATTTACATATTAACTTTTCTTCAATACTATGAAATTCACTATGAAATACCCAAGATTCTTTTATTATATTAGCCTCATACAGTGCTGAAGAAACACCTATATTTAAGTATATGAAAACCTCATGAGCATACCATTTCTTCAAGTTCTACATTGTTTGCATTCTGTACACCATTGTTAACTTCAGCATTATTGTTGGGAGCCGGTTGCTGAACTCCTTGAACTCCTTCTTGCCTAAAAGGAAACCATCCAGCTTGGTGTCTGCTCAGTAAAATAAAGAGAAAAGAAAATAAGTCACAACTGTTGTTACTCGTAACACTATGAAATATTAGTGTCCTACAAGAGCAAAATGATTAGAACATTTTCATTCATGGGTTAAACTGTGATAAATGAAAAAACTAAATTTCCTTCTTCAGGTCAAGAACTACCCCTCTCAAAGCAGTGACAGGAAAACAGGAACCAATTTAAAGTCTATCCTGAGCTAGTAAGACATATCAGGAGTCATAAAATCATTTTTTGATATTTTTCTAAATCAAATTCAACTAGATATTTGTTTGCTTCCTAAGAAAATTGGGGAGCAAGGGACAGACTACTTAAGAAAAAAAATGACCTATACCTAACAGACTTACTATTGATAACTATAATTAATTAAAAAGAAACTCCTCTGCAAGACTGCATCATATACTCAAGTTCTAAATGATTACTAGAGCATACCTAACTGAACTAACAATTTTATAAAAAGTAGTAAAGGGAAAAAATCTGCTTCTAGACAATTCTCATAAACGTTCTTATAAAACATAACTTGTTTTGCTCTTGATGCTAGGTACCTAAAGCCCAACATTCATGCTCCTTCACTCAACATTCACAACAGACTACCACATGCCAAATTCCATGCTTAACAGTTTTAGAAAGTAATCATAATGAATGAACACCACTCACAAATAAACCAGTAGCATGGCTCCCATTACCATGATAAACCGACTAAAGGAAGAATAGAAGTATACAATGCTCAGGAGAATTGCAGCTCGTGAGAACGTGTACATCCAGTCTAGCCAGTCTCGATTGAAGTCTTCTTCGTTTAGCACTGGACCTCCCTGTGCATTCATTTGAACATTTTCATTCATGGGTCGATTCTCTTGGGCCACTAGGTTTGGAGCTGGTGGGGGTTCCTCTCCAGGCACATGTGCCAAATTTAGAGGCTGTGTAGCAGCAGGCTGGGCTGGGTTAGCATTTGACGTGGCCTGAGCTGAAACTGCAGCTTGACTGAAATAGTCACCAAAATAAATATTAAAAAGAAAAAGAAAAACATTTATCATACTACATTATGTTTTTCAGAACTTCCCTGGGAGCCATATGTATTTTTCCATAAACCTTACATGGAATATCACAACTCCTATACCACATTTTCTAGGTAAGTATAATTCCCAGTTCAAAAGTAGAGCCAACATGGATGGCAGCAGTAGTTCAGGAAAGGATGTTCTCCCAGCCTGGTAGTCTAGGACAGCAGGCGAGAGGTGGAAGAGATTAAAACAGCCATGTCATCACTATTTAGTTCTTTCACCAAATTATAAGGCTGTGACCAAATCTTTTCCCAAAACTTTTCCCTAATTGCCTCTTTTGCTATTCTACATAGGATAAATACCACTTGCCCCCACATACACATACCACCACCTCTCCCTCAGACCCATGTTTTAAAAGATTTCTCTAAATAAGTACATTAATCATTACCCTGTGTGTACACTCTCAGTAATAAATGATTTGTATTGGTATTTTCAAATATTAACTAGGTCCCAGATAAAAATCCCTCAATCCCGATCCTGACTTTTGGGAACTCTACCTGGAGAACACTGGTGTAGATCCTTAAGTTACAAAGATGTGTGGTCCTGAAGTTTGCTTATAATTTGACTGCTTAAGAGTCAGAATAAATTTTCCTGTAAAATACTACCAGTAAACTGATAATATATCTGAAATTTGCTTTAAATTATTCAGCAAAGAGGGAAAAGTTGTAGAAATCAGATAGTCATGAACTGATAAATGTTTAAAAGCTTGGTGGTGAGAACACAGGGGTTCATTTTATTTATTCTGTCTTTATATATGTTGAATTTTCTCTACAAGAAAGCTTTCAAATCAAGATAGCAAAATGAAATAGAAGTTTTCCATGTACAAAACCTTATTTAGGCTAGTATGCTGATACGCTGTATCTGTAGTAAAAGTCGCTCAGTCATGCCTACCTCTTTGCAACTCCATGGACTATACAGCCCATGGAATTCTCCAAGTCAGAATACTGGAGTGGGTAGCTGTTCCCTTCGCCAGGGGATCTTCCCAACCCAGGGATCGAACTCAGGTCTCCCTCATTGCAGGCAGATTCTTTACCAGCTGAGCCACAAGAGAAGCCCCGTATTCATTTCCAGAATACTTCCTACCTCATGGACATTCTGATTCGTAAGTGAGTTATTTCATTAAAGGTGAAAACTTGAGTGTCTTAAGTTAAATGATATACATAAGATTATATGATTCAGTAGCTAACTACAATAAGCTCCACTTATCTTACACAGTTCGCATGATGTTGTAAACAAGATAGAGGTGTAAAGATACAGTGTAATACTAAGGCTTCCTCAGGTGGCACTAGTGGTAAAGAGCCCAATAAGAGACTCAGGTTCAATAAGAGACTCAGAGATCAGGAAGATCCTCTGGAGAAGGACATGGCCACCCACTCCAGTATTCGTGCCTGGAGAATCCCATGGACAGAGGAGCCTGGCAGGCTACAGCCCATAGGGTCACAAAGAATCAGACATGACTGAAGTGACTAATTGTGATAACAATTACCGTGACAACAGGTAAGGTATAAAGAGCCTGCCTGGAGCCAAGAGATTACCCAGGAGAGCATTAGGATATGAAGTTAATAAAGCAGGTTAGCTTTATGGGGTAAGGTCTAGAGGAAGAATAAGGATACAGACTTCACACTGTAGGCAATACGGCCATCTGATATCTTAGGGAATGGAGAATGATGGACTCAATTAGGTGTTAAGTTAACCTGGCAAGTAGTACAGTGAAATACAGTCAGGAGCCTAAAAGGAGGAAAAGTGATTTCATTCAGTTCAGTCGCTCAGTCATGTCCGACTCTTTGCGACCCCATGAACCACAGCACACCAGGCCTCCCTGTCCATCACCAACTCCCAGAGTCCACCCAAACCCATGTCCATCGAGTTGGTGACGCCATCCAGCCATCTCATCCTCTGTCGTCCCCTTCTCCTCCTGCCCCCAATCCTTCTCAGCATCAGGGTCTTTTCCAATGAGTCAGCTCTTCGCATGAGGTGGCCAAAGTATTGGAGTTTCAGCTTCAACATCAGTCCTTCCAATGAACACCCAGGACTGATCTCCTTACAGTCCAAGGGACTCTCAAGAGTCTTCTCCAACACCACAGTTCAAAACCATCAATTCTTCGGCACTAAGCCTTTTTCACTGTCCAACTCTCAGATCCATACGTGACTACTGGAAAAACCATAGCTTTGACTAGACGAACCTCTGTTGGCAAAGTAATGTCTCTGCTTTTCAATATGCTATCCAGGTTGGCCGTAACTTTCCTTCCAAGGAGTAGGCGTCTTTTGATTTCATGGCTGCAATCACCATCTGCAGTGATTTTGGAGCCCAAAAGTCTGACACTTTTTCCACTGTTTCCCCATCTATTTCCCAGGAAGTGATGGGACCAGATGCCATGATCTTAAGTTTTCTTAATGTTGAGCCTTAGGCCAACTTTTTCACTCTCCTCTATCACTTTCATTAAAGTGGGTCTAATATTAGAAAGATCTAGGCAAAACATGAGAAGCAAAATATTGGGAAGGACAGAAGCTAGAAACAACTTACTAATTCATCTTGGTAAGTTGTTGAATTCAGGGATAACAGAAGCTAGAATCAAAGCTGATTAATGTTAAGAGCTTGGAGGATGATTAAGAAGAGACAGTATCACTGACAAGGAAGTCAAGAAGGAGAATGCACATAACATGATAATGCAGTCAAAGTTCAGACCTAACTGAATTTAAGGGAAAGGCAAATTTCTCTATGGAAATCTCCAACAATTAAGTGGAGACACAAGATGAGGCACAGGAAATGAAGAACTGGGAGCCATCATACAGAGCTAACAACTAAGGCCACAGAAAAAGGAAATCCAAGAGGACTGGCCCGGGGCTGAATCCTATCTTCCCTACCAGACTGTGTCGCAAGGCACATGTTAAGTATACAAATACTTAACAAGAAGTGTTAACATTCAGAAAAAGGGAAAAAAACAGGCTATCAAAGGATACAAAATGAGTAATCATAAAGAGAAAAAGAATGAACAGGATAACAGAATCACAGAAACAAGGAGAGGAGAACACTAAAGAGAAGCTAGAAATGTTAAATGAATACATAGGAAGTCCAGCACAAAGAACACCTAGAAACTATTCCATGCTAAGACCATTTCATGCTGATCAGAAGCAAAACTTACTAAAATACAGAAAAGTCCAGAAGGCATATTAGCCCCAAGTGAACCCAACATCAACATGAGCTCCCCTAATGTATGATTCTTTCTATTCCCTATTTTAGTTGACATCCTATCTTCACATAGATTTGTTGCCTTCCGATGAAACTTTCCTAAGTTTTCTCCTCTTAAATAGATAAAATGTTCTCTTAAAGAAAGCACCTGAATACTGCCAAATATAATTAAGGGAGAGAGGAAGAAGCAGAGAATAGGTTTAGTTGATGTGAACAGGATGTGTACCCTTTTTCCTTTAGCCAAATAATTTAAAATAATTTTAAAAACCAATGATATACATCAGTAAATGAAATCCCAAATCAACTTACTTAGGATGAAAAAGGAAAAAATGCAAATAACACAATGTGTAAAAAAATCAACTCAAACTGGCTTACTAGTGCATATAATACTGATGAGCATACATCTGTTGCCACCACAGCATCTGCAGTGGGTTGAAAGCAGGATACACTGGGAATCCAGCCGGAACAGCCTGCCCAGGAAGCTGGTTGTCTACATTTCTGCAACAGAGTAATAAAAAAATGTCCTTTAATGCTCCAGAAGAAGTTTAAAGCATTTCTCTACATTTTTATTTCTGAACTATGCCATCCATTGATAAAATATACTAAAACTTACTGAAAAAAAATACTTAATTTTCAACATTCCTCAAGTAAGACACTGTGTATGTGTGTGAATCACTCAGTCGTGTCCGACTCTTTGCAAACCCATGGACTGTAGCTCTCCAGGCTCCTCTGTCCATAGAATTCTCCAGGCAAGAATACTGGAGTGGGTTGCCATTCCCTTCTCTAGATCTTCCTGACCCAGGAATCAAACCCAGATCTCCTGCATTGCAGGCAGACTCTTTATCATCTGAGCCACCAAGAAAGCCCCAAGTAAGACACTGCTGCTGCTGCTGCTAAGTCGCTCAGGCGTGTCCGACTCTGTGCGACCCCATAGACGGCAGCCTGCCAGGCTCCCCCGTCCCTCGGATTCTCCAGGCAAGAGCACTGGAGTGGGGTGCCATTTCCTTCTCCAATGCATGAAAGTGAAAAGTGAAAGTGAAGTCGCTCAGTCGTGTCCAACTCTTCGAGATCCCATGGACTGCAGCCCACCAGGCTCCTCCGTCCACGGGATTTTCCAGGCAAGAGTACTGGAGTGGGGTGCCAGTGCCTTCTGCACTAAGACATTACAGCTTATCTAAGATGATCCTGATCCCACATATACAGAACAACTAACATCACAGCCTAGAATCAGACTACTACATGAGTAAGAAACAAACTTCTACGATGTTAAGATTCTAAAATTTTTAGTTACATTGTTAATTGTTAGTCAATTGTCAAAATGTTTTATAAAAGTGATTTAATAAATATCACATTTTCCATATAAGCTTAAGTAAAAATAAAATTCAAAAGCTGAACTTGGGGCTTCCATGGTGACACAGCAGTAAAGAGTCTGCCTGCCAATGCAGGAGACATTGTTCTATCCTTGATCCAGGAGGATCCCTCATGCCACAGAGCCGCTAAGCCAGTGCGCCACAACTACTGAGCCTGTGCTCCAGAGCCTGGGAGCTGCAAACACTGAAACCCACTTGCCCCAGAGCCTGTGCTCTGCAACAAGAGAAGCCACCGCAATAAGAAGCTAGCACATTATAACTAGAGGAGCTCCTGCTTACTGCAACTAAAGAAAAGCCCGCACAGCAACAAAGACCCAGTACAGCCAAAAATAAATAAAATTATTTTTTAAAAAGCTGAACTTTAATTAGTCCCTAGATCTAACTACCAGTTTACAGACAATCTATGAAAACAGAGGAAAATATTAATGATACCACATGGATGTAGTCAGCTGAATCTAGACTACTCTGGGAAATTAGAACATAAAACAACAGAAAAAGCATAAAGTAAAAAAAGATAGGGACAGAGATTAGATTAAAAGAGCGTTAAGAAATATCAACCAAATGCAGTAAGTCAATCTCTGAATACTGATACAATCAAAACCACCATAAAAAGACATTTGGGACAATCAGAGAAAATGGAACACGAATTGAGTATTAAATGATATTAAAGAATTTTTAATTGTTGCATGTTCTAATGGGTATTGTGATTCTTATAGTCCATATCTGTCATATTTGTTACAGATACACAATATTTACAGATGAAAGGATATGACGTCTAGGATTACTTTAAAAATAATCCAGCCCAAGAGAAAAAAAAAAAAGGAGCAAGGGAAAGGTTAAAGAGCTGTTGTCTATTAACTGTTGCTGAAGCTGGATGTTAGGTAAGATCCTTATAATAGAGATTCATTAGTATGCTTTTAAAGTTAAGAATTATAAAGGAGAGGAGATGAACTGGAAACCAACAATCAGAAACAAATTCTTTCAGAGAAAACCTGCACGGAACTCCCACTTTATTTCCAGAATATGCCTTTTCAACACTCTCCACACTACTTTGTTCTCCCTTGCTGAACTTCCCTTAAAATCAGCCCAAATGTTACCAGCTATGAAGCCCTCCCACCTCCTGCAAGCACACAGTCACTCCCTCCTCAGGCTCCTGCAGAACTTTGTCAAGACCATAGAAGCACATCAGTGAATGGCAATTTATTTGCCAATGACCTACTTCCATTGAAGGCAACTACATAATTCATTTTCCTGTCTTCAGTGCCCAGCTACCGCAAATTCTAAGTAAACTTTTCCTGAAGAAAGCCACATGATCCTTACATGACAAATTTGGTTATTCAGTCACGTTGCTTAAAATCTGACCAATAGATCTGACTAGAGAAAAGTTTTAAATGGGAGAGTAAAGAGGTGAGAACCAGCATTATAAATGAAATCAAAATGCAAATGGTAACACAGAAAAATATATTGAAACAAATGATAAAACATTCACTTCAACAAGACAGTTAACACAGACTTTCCAGTCAGATGTGAATCTGAATTCTAGCCCTGCTAGTCACTACTGAAGTAAGGCAGGCTACGTACCTTTTAGCCTCCTTCTCCTCGTTCATAAATTGGGAGAGAACAGTACCTAGGCCACAGAGTTGGTATAAAGTTCAATGAAATAAAGCATGTATAAGTGCTTAATACAATGCTGAGCTTATGCTAATAATTAATACTAAATAATAATACTCAATAGTATCAATTAGTAATATTCTTTTACATAAAGAACTGTCACAAATGAACTTTTTAAAGTATCAACATGCCAACAAATAAGTACTTCACAAAACAGAATAAAAGGAGTGTCTCTTCATCATGTCTAAATTAAAACAAGGACATTCCAACTTATTACACTGGGAAGTATGAACTTGTAATAGTATGGTGAATCAGGCTCTTAACAACTGTTACTGAAAGATAAACTATAACTTTTCTTTTTATGGCTGAATAGTATTCCACTGTGTATAATGTACCACAAGTTCTTTATCCATTTTCTACCTAGGGACACTTAGGTTGTTCCTTTATTATGGTTATTACAAATAATGCAGCAGTGAACATGTGGGTACATTTATCTCTTCAAATTAAGTATTTTCATTTTCTTCAGATACTTAGAACTGGACCTGATGGATCACATGGTAGTTCTGTTGTTAATTTTTTTAGGAAACTCTATAATGTTTTCCATAGTGGGTACACCAATTTACATTGCCAACAACAGTACATAAGAATTCCCTTTTCTCCACAATCCTGACCAATACTTATTATTTGTTGTCTTTTTAATAATAGCCATTCTGACAGGTGTGAGGTAGTATCTCACTGTGCTTTTGACCTGCATTGGTCTGATTTTTAGTGATGCTGAGCATCTTTTCATATAACTTCTGGCCACCTGTATGTCTTCTTGGAAGAAAGTCTGTTCAGGTCCTCTGCCCATTTTTAAACTGGATTATTTGGTTTTCTGCTATTATATGAGTTCTTTATATATTTTGTATGTAACCCCTTATCAGGCATATGATTTGTAAATACTTTATCCTATTCAGTGGGTTGCCTTTTCATTTTGTTGATGATTTCCTTTACTGTGCAAAAGCTTTTTAGTCTAATGTAATTCCATTTATTTAGTTTTGCTTTCGTTGTCAAATCTAAAAAGCCATCACCAAGTCCAGTGTCAAGGAGCTTTATTTTGTTCTAGGATTTTAATGGTTTCAAGCCTTACATTCAAATCAAATTCATTTTGAGTAACTTGTTCTTTTTTGGCCATGCTGTGTGGCTTGCAGGGTCTTAGTTTCCTAATCAGGGACTGAACCTGCACCCTCAGCAGTGAAAGTACCTAGTCCTAACCACTAGACTGCCAGGGAATTCCTATTTTGAGTTAATTTTATGTAGGATATAAAATAGTAGTCTAGCTTAATTTTGTTGCAGTTTTTCCAACACCCTCTGGTGAAGAGACTGTCCTTTCTTCATTGTATAGTCTTGCTTCTTGTCATAAATTAATTGATTATGTATGTATGGGTCTATTTCTGGGTTCTCTATGCTGCTCCACTAATCTGTTTTTATGCCAAAACCATATTGTTTTAATTACTATTACTCCACAGTATAGTTTGAAATCAGGGAGTGTGATGCCTTAGCTTTGTTCTTCTTTCTCAAGATTGCTATGGCTATTTAGGATCTTGTGGTTCTATACAAATTTTAGGATTGTTCACTTTTGTGAAAAATATTTGGAATTTTGACAGACTGATTGAATCTATAGATTGCTTTGAGTAGTATGGACATTTTAACAACATTAATTCTTCTAACTCATGAGCATTTGTGTCTTCAATTTCTTTCATCATTATCTTATAGTTTTCAGTACACAGGCCTTTCAGGTAATTGCTAATACAAACTTTAAATGTTGTAGATCTATATTTGATCTGGAAATATGTCCAGACTACATTCTGCTTTTTTAAAAGGTTTATAAAATAAAATAGTATGATGTTTCTGTTTAAAAAGTATACTTAGGAAAGTATTTAGAAGGAAACTACAAAAATGTTAGTAATAGTTATTTGTGGGTTATATGCAGTTTTTGATATTAAAACATCAGATAACAGAAGAGTACAATGAGTAGGTTTTCAGTTTTATTAATTACAAAACAAGGCTGTTTCCCTTCAGGCAGGGAAATTAAGTGTACAAAACAGTGGGCAATTTTTTATGAACCAGTCAGCAATTTTTAGAATTAAATAAACATGACAGCATAACACACTGAGTCCAAAACAGTCAGTCAAGGTTTATAAATGTGACATTATAAATGGACAGCCAATGTGGTGATGCATATGTACCGTCTGGTCTTCTCATTGTTTCCTCAAGAGCTTAATGGGCAAATAATCAACTGCATTAGGATTTCTTGAAAAGTTAGGTTCCCAGAATGCTGTTAAATTGGCAGAATCCTAAACACTACCCTAAACCTAGTGATGCAAAAACTCAGGGAACAGTGATCGGAATTTAGCAATTTTAAAGACTGAGAGTACTAACCTACATGGTGAAAAACACATGTGACTAACTAAGTATAAGCTGTGCTGGAGTCTAAAAATGATGTGGAGAGATTATATTTTGTTGGTGAATTCTTCAAGGTCACTAAATTACTGCTCTTGCACATTTAAGGCAAGGTTATATTAAATAAAATTTACTTAAAGACAGATGTAAAGTCTTCATTAGTAAAAGATTACAACTATAAGATTAGGTTAAATCGCATTCATTGTTAAGCCTAATACCCTACTTATTGAACTCTCACTTAAATTGCTTTGTAAATCACAAAGTGTTCCTCCCAAATACAGACTTTTTTCCCAGCACCTGGTACTGGCATTCACTCAGATGTTTCAGTGTGTCAGACTCACAAATGCCTATAAATATGTTTGCTGAATGAACATACAGCATTCCTTTATAAGTATGAATGAATTTATAAATAATTGCTAACATATCACTGAACTCTTAACATACATGAACTCTTAATCCACACAGAAATCCTGTACAATAAGTACTATTATCTCCAGATCATGGGCAAACTGAAGCAAAGAACAGAAGAGACCTGCCCAAGCTCTTCTGTAGATAGGACTAGGATTCAAACCAGGGCAGGCTGACTCCTGAATTTTAACATCCACTAAGCTATACTGCCCCCCTGATTTAAAACTAAACATTATTTAAGGATTTTACCTCTTTTCATTTTAATACTCATTTTTAGCAAAATAAACACTATTTCAGATTTTTCTAATCTGTTTTATATACTTCTAAGAGCTAAATGCCTTTGCTCCAAAGTCTGTTGATTTTCTCAACAGACTAGTTTAAAGAAATTATTAATCTGTTCCAAGATATCCATGGTCTTATTCTGAAAACATGCAACTTTATAGATTTTATTACAGAGTATATATTCACTGTGTGGGTAGTTAATGCTAGTGAACTGTGCACTTTAAAAATGCCTTAAAAGGTTTATTTTATGCATATTTTACCTTAATTTAATAAATCTAGAGTTAAAATATATATATTAATACATTCACTGTAAGTATGATAAAGAGTTGAAAATATTATTGTACAGACATAACTATTGTCAATATATCATTATATATTCTTCAAGGTTTATTATATTCATTCTGACTTTCCATCACTATCACCATATTTGGTAAAATATTAGTAACAGCACTCTGTATAAATTGAGAGGAACTAAACTGTCTTATTCTGCAAAAAAGACAGAAAAGGAATCACTGTCATAAGACAAACTATTAAGCCACTATTCTACCATGTAAATCATGACAATACTTTTTTACAAATAACAAAGTTCTGGTTTGTAATCATCATTTTCTGAAAACAAAAATAGTTTCATGAGATGCTTTATAAAAGTCTACAATTGGCCTCACCAAACACTTATTTTTAGAGGAAAAACTCAAGAATATGAGACAAATGAGTCTTTTTAATATTTTTCTATATACTCAGCTTTGTTTTTCTACATTAAGAACTGAATTAAGTTTATAAAGTTCCAAGTAAAAAGTAGCCATATATTATTACATCCTCTTTGGCATAATAGTTAGTGGCTACTCCTTGGTTACATCACTTACTACCATTTCGGGGTTGGGGGTGGTCCTAGCCATTTGCTTATTTCCAGCCTCACCATCATAGATCTGGAGCTCTGTCACACACTGCAGTCCCACAGCACAATATGCAATGCAAAACAACTGTCAGTAACTATTATTCCTGTACCCTTTACTTCAAAAGTACTCCAGTTTCAGACATGACCCAGATCTAAACTGTATTCCCTAAGATCCTCCTCTCTGAGCTGTCCACAGCTGCTGTAGCTCTTGGCTGCATTCCCCCTTGGACTGCCTAACCCAAGGGGCCTATTGTAATTGCTAAATATAAGGTAGCCATAGCAAGCTTCTTGAGTAAACTCCTCTTAAGAAAGTCTCTGGATAACATGCAATGGTTAGCATATCTTCATAACACATCACCATAATACTTATCACAACACTCTGTCTAAGTTGTTACCAAGCCTGGCTGATCATAAACACCAGAAGAACTTTTAAAAAACAGATTACTAGGCTCTATGCTCTTCCAAGAACACCCTTATTTGCCCATCTGTTCTCGAGAAGACTAATTTGAGTAGATCTATAGTGAGACTGGGGCTTCCCTGATGGCTTAGTGGTAAAGAATCTGCCTACCAATGCTCAAGATGTAGGAGACGCAGGTTCCACTCCTGGGTAGGGAAGATACCCTGGAGGAGGAAATGGCAGCCTACTTCAGTATTCTTGCCTGTAAAAGCCCATGAACAGAAGAGCCTGGCGGGCTATAGTCCTTAGGGTCACAAGGTTGGACACGACTGAGCACTTGAGCATGACATAGTAAGATTGAGTAAAAACAAAAATTTTAGTTACCTAGATCCTTGCTATTCAAACTATGGTCAAAGCATCAGAATCACAGCAGAGCTCACTAGAAATACAGAATCTCAGGCCCCGTTAGACCAACTGAATCAGAACCTGCATCTTAACATCTCCAGGTGATTAGCACAAACATTAAAGACTGAAAGGTACTGCCCCAGACAATTCTAATGTACAACCAGCTTTCAAAAGCACTGCTCCAAGGAATTCATTGGCAGTCCAGTGCTCTCACCACAGAGGGCCCGGGTTCAGTCCCTGGTCAGGGAACTAAAATCCCACAAACCACACAGGACAGCCCCCAAAATACTGTTACACCTAACCCTCTAATTCACAAAACATATAATCAGGTATATGAATAAATTTCAAATGTACTTTGCTTAGTGAAGGGGGCTACCATGAAAGTCTGGCATCATAGATTTTTAAGAGGACCCAAGCTATCACAGTTTCACTCACCCTTGCATTACATATGGGACCTGATGACTCTGTGCTGGGTCAGTCTGTGCTTGTGGAAGGGTACGTTGCCTCAATCCTTCTGAGGAAGAACTGGTAGCTAAGGTTAAGGTTTCTTGACTGGATGATGGAGTTGATGATCCTGACTGATCTGAACTCTACAAACAAAAATGTAATTATTTTTTTCAAGGAGATTTAACTCATTATAATCACAATATTATAGAGACATTACTAAAAATGTATCTGTGAAATCCTTCCACAGAGTGAATTCTAGAAATTTACTGATTTGACTTGTGTGCCCAGCATAAGAGGTATATTTATTTTTTTTATATATATAGGTATAAATAATTTAATTCTCATGAGACTAAAGAGTTTAGAAAATCAAAATTCATTAATCTCAACTATAAAATGCTGAGTAGTAATTATATACCAAAAATAGCATACAAAATTTGTGAAAATTAATGCATGCAAAGCTCTTTTCATGATTCTTAACACTTAGGAAGTGTTCAATAACGGTACTAGTAACTGTATCACTTAAACTATGTAACAGTTACTATATAACATGCTATTAGTCATATACTGGTTTGAAACACTGAAGAGCATGCTAGAATTTGGTGTTATCTGACATTAACAAGGAATATAACCTTACAAGTCACTTAACCCCTAAGTCACAGCTTTCCTATAAGAAATGAGATTGAACTAGATTTTCAAGATTCCTTTCAGTCCTAAAATCCTATTAGTTTAAAGATAATACCAACTAATACTGTTGCTGTTTTTTTTAACAAAATGAACAAGATACCAAACATAATTTTAAAATTCTCATGCATTAATGGTGTCAGTAACTTAAAGATTCAACAACTTCAATCAATATAACCCCTTGAAGACCACCTCAATTTGTTGCTGTTTGAAAACAGTTTGTCAAGTGTTTCATGTAAATTTAAAACACAATTATAGTTTATATAAACCACCTACTTTAAAAAACTGGATACAAGATAATTTCAACATCCTTCCAAGTTTGTTAAAATCACATTTATTGGTACTGCCTTCCTATTTACAGCATGTCTTTTTTGCCTTCCTTACTCCTGGCATGTGAAAGGTCCTAAGGACCTTTGAAAAATTAACAAAAGCTTTAAAATATTATTCCATACCAAACAGACACCAAATACCTTACTCGGGAGGCTGATTATTAGGCACACAACCTGGAAAGATTTCTTTTTTGGCAAGATTGTGTATTAAATGGATCATCAAAATATGGTACTCACTAAAAAAAAAAAAAATAATAGAAGGCTTAGCCATTTGGCAGCACACCCTAATTTCTCTAGAACTAATTATTTCTGACCTTATTAGGTAACTTTCATGAACAGATTTTTAAGACATTATCAAGTCCCACTGAAATTTATCAGCCATAAAAAAATTAAAAAGAATTCAATTTCATTCTCCTTTGATACTTCTTACATTTTTTATAACACACCTCTGAAAAACTGAATATATATTCTAAAGAAATGAAATCATGGCTGAAGAACCACTAGGAAAAGGAAAAGAAAGTTCTCTGTCAACAGAAACTGAAGCAACACAACTGTTCAAAGACTATAAATAGAATTCTATGCCAGTACTAGCATTTTGTCTCTTCTAATGCAAGGTAAGAAACATAGAAAGACCCTTAGGTTTATCGACAAAACAAATTTCAGTTTAGTGAAGGCTGAATTCCCATGGCTAGAACCAGAAAATACTTACCATTGAGGCTATGCTAATTAAAGAGAGCAACTACAAGATCTAGTTTCTTAAGGAAGCAGTTAACAATCAGTATCTCATTATCACCCCTGCCATTCATCCCCTCCTCAAAATTTTGGCTAGATTCCTGACAAGAAGGAAAGTACACTTAGCAGTACAAAAGTTCCCTACCCAGGAAGCTTTAAACAAGCTTCCCACTCAGTCCTTTTCTTTTGCCTCCGAAAGTGTCACATAAAGCTTTTACAGGAAACCAAAACTAATTTAACATAAAAGGATTTGGACAGTGTAAAAAATGTCTTAAGTTGAAACGTTCAACAGGTTTTTTAAATTTCTGAAACAATTTTAGACACATGAAAAAATGAGGGAGAAATGAATACTCAAGTCTGAAAGAACTGAGTACATCAAGTAATTATTCCTCCCATAGTTGGAATATATACTCAAATCCAGTCATTTTAAAAAACAATTATTGAATAAGCAATCTTCTTCAAGAAGATTTAACAAACTTAAAGTTTAAATAATTTAATCTACCTTGATTAAATATAATATATAAAATTCCTTAAACATTTCTGAAATATTGGCTGTAGAGTTTATATTATATAACCATATCATAATTCTGTCTTTTTAGTATTTCAGTAATTAAACCCCTGAAGATTGGCCCTATTACTGACCTGCCATATAGCAAATTGTAACTCATGGGGAACAAGCTTCAAGGGATTACATTGTGTATTGGATCTCTAAAAATGAAGTTTAAATGATTAACTTAAGCAGTTCACAACACAGTCTCACCACCCACAAGATCCAATTGTTCTGTTTTCCGTTTAGTATTTAGAGGCAAGAAGGGATAATCAGAAAACTTCAGCATTTACTCTGCCCAAAATAACTCACAGAACTGCTGCTGGATGCCAGTGCTTCATGACTTTCTCTACTGGTGCTGGATTTTGGAGAACTGGGAGGAGTCCGAGAAGTACATACTAGATGAACCATATGATACTCATCTTGCTAAAATTAAAGAAAATTACATTTAAAGGGTAGTACTGGAAAGTACACAGCTCAAAAATGTCAGTAGCTAAGCAGAAATACTTCACTCAAAACTTAAGTCTCTTCCTATCACAGCCATTTCCTTAGTAACAAATTGTTGTCACCTGCACATAAATCGGGGCCCTTTTTAATTCAGTATTTCTGCCATGCTTAGAAAATGGTCTCAATACTCAGGAACTACTATATGAAAAAAATTATTATTTTGTATACCAAGGAATTTTGAAGCAAACATTACTGTAAAGTTGTGTCAATGCAATCTATTATTTCAGTATAAAAATACTACATACATTAATATCAGCACTGTGACAGTAATACTGAAGCTTAGGCCTACAAACATTGAACAGTAAATGTTTTCATTATTTGAAAACTTACAGTGATAAAGAAACTCAAATAACCTCACTATATAACCTCACTATAATCTCATCTGTCTGAATTTTAGCAATAGTATTTTATTTTTTAAGTCAAAAACTGGTTTTATCTCTAACACTTATACACAGACATAGAGCATATATTTGAACTATATTTTGTAAATATTCCAAATGTGTCTCCATAAATCTACAACTATGAGTGAATGAAAATACTCTAAAAATAATTGGCATTTAGCTTAATGATTTCATGAGTATATTTATCACAGGCATAAAGCAAGTAAATAAGGTAGAGAAAGGAAAGGAAGAGAAGAACAAAGGATGGTGCAGCAATTTTTAAAAAGGAAAAATCAGAAAATGATTTTTTTAAAGGAGGGGAAGGGCCCAGCAGAAAGTAAAGATAAGACACCCAGTTGTGAGAAAGAGAAACAAAGCTCTAGGAATTCATCATCTTCCATAAACAAGAACTGTGCTTAATTCTGAGGTGAATCCAAGAAAGGGCAGGAGTCAGTCCCTCCCCCAAAGAGACTCAAAGGGAAGTGAAGTCGCTCAGTCGTGTCTGACTCTTTTGCCTACCAGGTTCCACCATCCATGGGATTTTCCAGGCAAGAATACTGGAGTGGGTTGCCATTTCCTTCTCCAGGAAATCTTCCTGACCCAGGCACTGAACCCGGGTCTCCCGCATTGTAGGCAGATGCTTTACCGTCTGAGCCACCAGGGAAGTTAGAGACTCATGATGTTGTTAAAAGAACAGACTAGGATTTCCCTGGTGGCTCAATGGTAAACAATCTGCCTGTCAATGCAGGAGACACGGATTTGATCCCTGATCTGGGAAGATCCCACATAGAGTAACTAAGCCCATGCGCCGCAACTACTGAGCCTGTGCTCTCGGGCCCAAGAGCTGCATTTACTGAGGCCTGCTCACCCTAGAGCCTGTGCTTGGCAACAAGACAAATCACTGCACTGAGAAGCCCGCACACTGCAACTACACAGTAGCTCCCACTCTCCACAACTGGAGAAAAGTTGGCATAGCAATGAAGACCCAGCAGCCAAAAACAAATAAATAAAAAATTTTTTTAAAAGAACAGACTAGCACATTAGAGCACAATTAGAGAAATAGATAAATCAGTCT
This sequence comes from Antilocapra americana, assembly GCA_007570785.1. Lineage (NCBI taxonomy): Eukaryota > Metazoa > Chordata > Mammalia > Artiodactyla > Antilocapridae > Antilocapra > Antilocapra americana. The sequence goes on from ML660772.1 coordinate 26,021,023, forward strand.
TTTGCACAAAACTGAGACGCATGAACTATAACTGTTTTAGGGATTTAGAGGAAAAAGTTAATAGGAGTTAGAATACTAAAGAAAGGCATTCCCAGAGATAGCATTACATAAGGTACACCAAGCAAAGCAGGTAGAAAGGATGCCTGATTAACAGTGTCCCCTTAAAAAAAGCATCCAAGTTTAAGATGTTCATCCTTACAAACCTAGTTTCAAAGGTCATATTAACCACAATTACCTCATAGTATTTATTCACCTTTGGGAAATGTTTCTATTAAACATTTTATAACTAAACAGGTAAAGTTAATGACAGCATTTAACTGAAAGAAGTAAAGGGTAATACAGTTCAACGATTTGCTCAAACCGTAAACATACTGTTCAAAATGTTCTTTGATAAGGGACACAACAAGCCTTTGACTGAAGCTGGGTGGTGTTTGTTTTGTTTTGTTTTGTTTTGTGGGGTGGGGGATTGGCCATAGAGAGGCACATGTGGGATCTTAGTTCCCTGACCAGGGATGGAAGCTGAGCCCCCTGCAGTGATAGCGCAGGGTCTTAACCATTGGACCATCAGGGAAATCCTGAAGCATTTTAAATATTCTGGTTGGAAATTATTTCTGGCAGCAAAACCCTTTTTAGAAGTATGTATGTTCAGACTCTAGCTATCCTTGGGTTAAAATAATAAATCTATATTTCAAAGAGCATATAGCAAAAGAAGTTTTTAAGGATAAAACCAGGAAAGAAAATGAAGAGGTGGAGCATAGCAGATTCGAGGGGTAGTGAATATTCTGTACAATATTATAAGGTCATATTTATTAAAGCCTACAGAAAGCACACCACCAAGAGTGAACCCTAATGTAAACTCTGGGTTTGGGGTGATGAGGTCAGTGCAGGCTTCAACTGTTACCACTGTAGCAATCTAATGTAGACTGATGTGGAATGCTGTTAGTGGGAGTACCTGTATACGTGTGGAGGCAGGAGTTATATGGGCAATCTTTATACCTTCTGCCCAATTTTGCTATGAACCTAAAACTACTCTAAAAAATAAAGTCTATTAAGAAAAGAAAGAGGGGAGGGTCTATGCTACAAAAGCCAGTATTTTTGAGAGAGAGGGAGAAGTAGGCAGAGAGAAACAGTAAGAGATGTTATTAAACCACTTTGGCAGCCTGAAACTACATGATTAAAATGAAAATGACAGCAGGAAGTCACACTAGCAAAGCTAAAATGTCAACTATCTAAACAGAAGGAACCACCAGTGTAAGGCTTTTTAAAATTTCCCACAGGTAATCATAAACATACACAGGAGCATAAAGAGATTAGGGATATCCAGAAAACACTGAGTTAAGTCAAAAATCTAAAGTGAAACCTAACAGCTATATATTCAATTCTGCTACATTCACAAGCAAAAAGAATCTCAAATGCAGAAAAATTCTAAAAGTATAAATTCCACAAATAAACATGAGCTAAAAGCTGCCATTAAAGTAACTAGTATTCTGTCTTATCAAAAAATTATACTAAAATATATTTAACTCTGAGTACCAGCATTCAAAGTTCGCTGATGGACAAAGTGGGCTTCCTGCTATAATATTTGATGTCCCAAAATTAAACTCCTAACCCAAGTTAACTTGTAGTAAAATGTCATATAGTTTCATCAAAAACGGATTTAAGAGAAGGGGCTGTTACCAGTCTACTTGAGCACTCTACTCCTGCATTAGTGGTAAGTCAATATGGTTTTCTTCCACAAGATAACAAATATCTGAAATATGTAATGCTATTTCAGATTTAGCTATCAGGTGGATATATAAAACTGTTAACTAATCAGAAGCTATCAGATGGATATATAAAACTGTTAATTAATCAGAATCACCTACTATGCTACCCAAAAGGGTTGCTTTTAAGTGTCTAAGGACTAAATTGATTGGATATCAAAAAAAAGTTTCATATTTCCTCTGGCACTCTGAGTAACTGGTATTGAATAGTGGCGGAAAAGCTTACTTTTCTGAGAATGTCTTTCAGCTGCAGATGATCGGGAAGCAGTCTGCCCGAATACACCAACCTCTGATCCTTCGTCAACTAAGAAATGGGATAAAGAAAAAAATTCAACTTTTTCTAATTATACAAATTGAAGGTTGGGAATAAGATGCCTTACTATGGGTAAAGTAAAATTCCCTTTAGGCACAAATAAGCAGAAAACTGACATAATTTAAGAATTTGGTTTTTCCAAATTCCATTTAAGACATTAAAAGTTCAGCAAATGGTAACGTATCTACTGTAGATATAATAAAATACAGAAATTACCAGATTATCTTTAAAACGGGGAAAATAGGTAAATTGGAAGTTGGTCTTTCAGCCATAATGCAATGCATGTGTGACTGTCATTAAAAACCTTCAAGACTATTAATGAGAAGGTGGCTGGCTTTCTATTAACAGTCAACAATGGGATAAAATTCCAAGGTCACCAGTGTTACTTTGCATTGTTTTGTCCTTATTTTTAGTCAAAAATATACATAAGATTTACTTCCTTCTTTAGTAAAATCATGCAGGGTAATTTATCAGTTTTAAATTCAAAACCCATTTGGATACAGTTTACAGTTTTAGATAACTATTCTAGTTTTTATTATTCTTGCCATTTTCATGAATACCTTTGTACATTTTTCAAAAACACAAGGCTAAAGAAAAACAAGCTCAAGTGCATGGAGATCCAAGTGCCATCTCCATATACAACCCAAAATATAAAATAAATTCTGGCTATCTTTGCCTTATTTTGTACTTCTAATAAATCTGCTAAGTGCTCACACTACAAGCATTAGGTATTTAAAATAAAAACATTTATGTACAGTCCCCATAAGACCTCCTATTTCATAATGGAGAAACAGGCAAGCGTTCCATGAATTCTATTAAAACAAATATTAGCTATATTGACAATTACTAAACATGCCAAATCCCAGCAATAACTGCAACAATTTTCAAACAGTCTATATATGCAACATGACTACTAAAAAAGAGTCTTATATTAAAATTAATCACAGTAAAAAGAGCCATTCTGTAGTTAAGATCGGTGGTTCAGGGGTCCTTAGGTACCAAAGATCAAGAGAAGGTATAGCTGTCCTTTCCAAAATACTTAGCTTTTAGGCATAATTTAATTTCCCCAGAAGTATTTTTGAGTGCACCATTCCAAAAATGCACATATACAAATTCTTATATATAAACAACCAAATACAACACAGGATTTTTTAAAAAACTACATATCACAAGTCTTGAAACTTTAATCAATACATATAAACACTGAGTGGGGCGCAGTAGTAAATTATATAACATAAGTTAAATGCTAAGCAGATAAAGGCTGATTTAAGCCCTGAAGAAATGAATTAGATAATGCTTTATAAGTTTCTACAATATACTTATTACTTCAGCATCTGCCTGCAATGCTGGAGACCCAGGTTCAATCCCTGGGTCAGGAAAATCCCCTGGAGAAGGAAATGGCAACCCACTTCAGTACTCTTGCCTGGAAAATTCCATGGATGAAGGAGCTTGGTGGACTACAGTCCATGGGGCCCAAGAGTTGGACACGACTGAGCGGCTTCACTTTCTTTCTTTCATATCCACTGAACAGAAAGGCTGGGCAATGGCCAAACAAGTCCCTCAGCAGAATGAGGAATAGCATGGCCAAAAGTGCCTAGCAAAAGGTTCTGACATTTGCAAGGAGAAAAGACCATGGCTTTCACCATTTGCACCTCTGGAAGAGCAATCAAGGTTTAGAAGATCCATTAAGAGACATTTGTACATTTCATTTTCACTGGTCACTGTCCCTCCAGAGTCCTTTGCCAAATTTTCCATCCAATTCTAAAAGTTAAGAAAGCTTCTTCAGCTGAGATGCAAATTTGCTTCTCTATCCAAGGCCTCTCTCTCCCTCTCAGACCCAGATCCATATACCCAACCACTGATTAGACCTTTTCATTTTTTTGTTGTTGTTGCCCTTGGCCACACCAGGCAGCAGGTGGGATCTTAGTTCTAGGACCAGGGATCAAACTCATGTCCCCTGCAGTAGATGTGCAGAATCTTAACCGCTGGGCCACAAGTGAAGTCCCCACCTTCAGATATCTTAGTAAGCAACTCAAAGTCAAAACATCTACAACAGTTCTCAATTCCCAGTTCTCCAGATCTTTCCCCTTACTTGTTCCCTATTTCTTAAACAACTTGCCACCAACTGTTTAAGCCAAAACTCTGGGTGTTACCCTCAATTTTTCTCTCACCTTGTCTAACATATCTAACCATCAGCAAATCTCACGAACTCTATCTCCAGAAGCCCCCTCAGTCCATTTCCACTGTCATTACTCTAATCTAAACTGTTACCTCTTGCCTAAACTTCTGTAATATTAATAAATAGCATCTTTAATTGGTCTTTACACACTCTGGTCTACAGCCAGTAAATAGTGATCTTTTAAACATGTGAATCACTCCTGTCACTCTCTAGCGGATTCCTACCAGTCTGGGCTTAATTCTAATCCCTTATCATAACCAGATGGTCCCAGCAGATCTGCTTTCTGTCTCTTTCACACATCCTCTGATTTTATTCTTTCCTCCTCCCTCATTAGCCAAATGGGCAACCACTTAGATCCCCAAATACGCTAAGCTCGTCACCAACTCAGACACCATACCTGTAGTATTCTCTCCCAGCTCTTGCAGACCTAACTCTTTCTTAATCATCTTTTGGGTCTTAGCTTTAAAAGGACTTTCTCGGAGAGGCCTTACCTGATTTACAAACTTAAAGAAGAGTATTCTCTTTTACACACCCAGTTTGTTTTCTTCATAACACAAACCACAATCTGTAACTATGTGCACGAGTTAATTTCCCTAAGTGGGATATGACTGTCAAGAACAAAAGAGGGTCCGTGTCTGTCTAGCTTATCCCTTTGCTCCCATAGCCTAGCTACGTGTCCTGCAGAGTAGATGCTAAACGCCGCTCTATTAAATGAAGTTATGAGTCCAAAAGCGCTTACATAGATTTGGAAGACATAACTTATTTGAAATTCATTGTATCAGTTATTTTACATGTAATCATTAGGAATGAAAATGAACTGTTTAGTTAGTATTTAGTCTATGAATCACAATGCTAGCTTAAAATACTTGCTGGTACTAAATTCATCTGGTTCATTTCTGCAAATGGTACTGATATTAGCACATTACTATCAAGGAACAATCATGTGTTGGTATCTTAGTATTAATTTTTCTCTAAATAGTCAATTTCAAATAAATTTTTATCTTTCTACAGCAAGGGACCATCAATTTTCAAAAAAGCAGAACATAACAAAATTACATTGTATCCCCCTAAAAAAACACATGAAGCAAAAACAAGTATGGATGAAAATGTGAAGAAAGTAGAACCCTTATACATTACTAGTAGGAATATAAAATGGCATGGCCTCTTAAAAAGCTTGGCAGTTCCTCAGAAAGCTACCATATGACTCAGTATATGTCAAATCCATTCCTAGGTATATACCAAAGTGAGAACACACATCCACACAAAAGCCTGTAAGAGAATATGCACAGCAAGAAAAAGCAGAAACAACTCAAATGCCTATCATCTGATGAATGGACAAACAAAATGTGCCATCTATTAATAAGTACAATGGAATATTATTTGGTCATAAAAAGTAATGGAGAACCGATACATGTTATAACATGAATGAATCATGTAAACATATTAAATGAAAGAGTAAGACATAAAAGGTCATATATGTTACAGTTCCATTTATATGAAATTTTCAGAATAGGTGAATACATAGAGACAAAAAGTAGATTAGTGGTTACCAAGGACTGAGGAAACAGAGAATGAAGAGTGGTGGCTAGTGAGTATGGGGTGATGAAACTGTTCTGGACATTAGAACATCAGACAGTGGTGATGGCTCTGTAAAGTATTAAATACTTTAATTAAATACTTTACAACTGTGTAAAGTATTAAAAACCACTGAGTTGTATATGTTAAAGGGTAAATTTTATAGTATATGAATTATATCTCAATTTTTAAAACTTGCTTTAAATGGAATATTCAAATGCCTTCAGATAATCAGAAGTAAAAGGAAAAAGAATTCTTTAATTTTACTGTGGTTGAAAACAGATAAAAAGTTTTCAGATGCATAAGTTATATAAGACTTGAAATTTTCTCCACTAAAAAAAATACTGAAAAAATTCAGTTTAAATATCTTTTAATTTATTTAATTTACTTTAAATATCTGGAAAAACAAGTGCTTAGACATGGTAACAAACCACACAACGATCAACTGAATTTTCAATTGGTTTGGATTATAAGCAACAGTATTAGGAAAAGAACGGATTTTGAGGTCTCAATTCAAACTCAGTTTAACTTGTAAAAGTGGCAAAATTTTATTTATCCAGACCTAATAACATTATTTTTTACTTTGATTAAAAATTCATTTCTATATTAGTTAGGGTAAGTAATGCTTTCAGCTATAACAAACCTCAAGATCTCAATAAGCTTAGCACAACAGAAGTTCATTTTTCTCTCAATTAAAACAACATTACATGGTATCCTTTAACTATAAGAATTCAGAAGACTCAGGATTGGTAAATTTAAAACAAAGTACTAATGAAATTGTCAATTAAAATTTTCTTCTGTTAAGATACTGTCTACACAGAGTAACATATAAATACACTAGACTATCTGTTAACATCACCACCATTCTTCCTGCTGCTCACACCCTACATCCCATAGTCAGCAAATCCTATCAGGTATACTATTAATAGTGCTTCCCAGGTGGCTCTAGTGGTAAAGAACCCATCTGCCAATGCAGGTTAGACATAAGACACACAGGTTCGATCCCTGGGTCGGGAAGATCCCCTGGAGGAGGGCACAGCAACCCACTGCTGAAGAGTATTCTTGCCTGGAGAATTCCATGGACAGAGGAGCATGGCAGGATGAAGTCCTTAGGGTCACACAGTGTTGGACATGAATGAAGTTGGACACTGACTTAGTACAACATACTATTAATATTCTCACCATCTCCACTGCTCCACCCTAGATGAAGCCTGGTGATATATGGCAGAGCAGAGGCAGCTAAATTACCAAGCCGGAAACATCCTGTTAGCACTCTGAGTAGCCCAGAGACAAAACTATACTACTCCAAATAAACAACTGCTTAATCAGCTGGCCCCGAAACTTAGCTACCTACTTAACAGAGATTGCTAAAATCCAAGGTGAGGAAAAGCTCATCTGCTAGTATAATATGCAAAAATAAATCCTAAATTGGGAAAAGATGTTTTCTTTCTAAAAGGTTTACATATATTTTATCTGAAGAGTCTGACTTTTTAATGTTTAACTAGATATCAAAATGAAATACTATGTATCCCTAATACATTTAAAATATTCACAAGAGTCTAACACAAGTTTACAAAGAGAACACTTTTTTATTTCTGGAAAGTCATGTGCTTGCTCGTTCATCAGTCACTAGGTCATGTCTGACTCTTTGCAACCCTATGGCCTATAGCCTGCCAAGCTTCTCTGTCCATGAGATTTTCCAGACAAGAATAATAGAGTGTGTTGCCATTTCCTTCTCCAGGGGATCTTCCCAACCCAGGGATCAAACCTCCGTCTCCTGCATTCGCAGGCAGATTCTTTACCACTGAGCCACCTGGGAGGCCCAGAAAGTCATGTAGTTGGTATCAAAAGACTAGATTTTTTATGTGAAGGACTCAATGGGTCTCTCATGATTATGTTTGGCTTAAAAAAATCATGTCCTTAGTATATCCAACTTCAACATAATCAAACAGCTCAGTAAACGCAACAGTCAACTTACATGTTGGTTCAAAGAACTACAGTCCAATTTCTTTGAAAATAGTTAACTATTAACATTTCAGTACTTACATATAATTCATCTACAAATGTCAAACATCCTTAAAGAGCTAATTCCCAGGAAGTGCACAAAATATCATTTTCTATGGGAAATGAATTCTGTGAATTTGTACTGTAATGTATCTCCCTCTTATTTCCACTAGATCCACCCAATCTAATGCTTCAGGAAATTTAGAGAGACTGTAAATGGAAGCACAGCTTAACCGAACTGCCTCTACCTCTTATCCTCCTACAACGATAGTAAACAAAACAAGCTCACAGAGCTTAAACAAAAATTTCCTCTAGAACTCCAAAGGGACATTCTCTGCTTAGCTGTTTCTACTGACAGGCCAAATTAGGTATGCATACAACAGATGCCAGAATGTATGACTGCTGTGGTTCATACAAACAAGCAGGAATGTGAGACGATAGGCAAAGCTATGTACTTTGAAGTCTTAAGGTATTATGTTCCCATACGGTCTTTATAATTTATCAAAATAACAAAAATAACTACAGTCCAAGCTGATACATTAGAACAGTATTAAAACTATGTTACCCATTCATCTGTAGTCTTTAGATGATAAACCATCTGAACACACAAGTCTTTTTACAGTTCACTTAGTTCTTTTTAATTTACAAGTAAATTGGCTGATAGAGCCAAGCCCCTAAATGCCTTTCTTCATGTTATCATATATAACCACATATGTTTAAGATCTGAGGCTTGCAAGTCAGACCAGACCAACCTAAATACAAATTCTGATTCTACTTAAAGTTCTATGACCTTGGGCAAAAAAAAAAAAGCAAGTCTCAGCTTCCTCATCTATAACAGAGAGCTGATACTAAAACTTACAGCATAACCTATGAAGAATAAATGTGATAAATATATAAAACACTTAGTAGAATGACTGGTATACACAACAACCACTTAGTAAATGTCAGTTTAAAATCAGAGCACCAAATATGACAGTTAAGTAAAAGCATTCAAGACCATCAAATCTGTATTTATTTTGTATGGGAATTCCAAGGCAGTCTAGTGGTTAAGACTCCATGCTGTCACTGCTGAGGGCCAGTTTCAATTCCTGATCAAAGAACTAAAATCCCACTACCAGCACAGCACTGCAACCCACCACCCCGCAAACACACACACACACACACACACACACCAAAAAGTTATTATGTAAGGGAAAGGAATAAAGTTCTAGAAAAATTCTATTTTGAAAAGCATTGATGCATGATTAAACAAAATATCACCTTCATAGTACTGTTATTTTCCAAAAAATACATTAGAAAAAGGCTACAAAAGGAGCTAAATAAAAAAAAACTTTAGTCAGCACTCATTCAAAACTTTTAACTTTCCATCAACCTTTGATAAAAAATCTTATAAAACAAAAATTAGTGTGAACTTTACATCAATAGTTCTGAGGTGATTAAGCAAGCAGATTTTAAAAATGACCTGTCTAGTTATGATAAGTGAAATAAGTCAGAAAGAAAAATACTCTATGGTATCACTTATATGTGCAATCTAAAAAATGTAGCAAACTAGTGAATATAACAAAAAAGAAACATACAGAGAACCAACCAGTGGTTACTAGTGAAGAGAGGGAAGGGGGAAGGTAATAAAAGGGTAGAGGACTAAGAAATACAAACTATAATGTATAAAATTTAAGTTATAAGGATATATTGTACAACACAGGGAATATAGCCAATATTTTACAATTAAAAAAAAAATGACCTTCCTAAGTAAGGTAATAGGGAATTACAAAAATAAGAGAGATATAAACTTCAAATTATATTATAAAAGCTACTTTCACTAACAATGAAAGTAAGACTTCTATCTGAACTGTAGGCAATTTGATTATGCAATGTTATATTCTCAGAAAAGAATCTATACAACTAGTTCTATTCCTATTTCTTTAATTCTAAAAGAATCAGAGCAAAGGCACAATTTGGAAAGGCACCAAGAGAGGGGAAATCTATCCAGAACTGAGGGACATGTTCAACAGCCCCAACACTCTGAGTTCGAGACTGAAAAATGGTAAACAAAATAAGTCCCTTCAAAACTGATTTCAGGGTAAATCATGTTCATCTTAGTTTGTGTATAAGAGCAAATAGTAAGAAACATAATGAAAACGGTGCCTAATTGGATTTAGAGATTCTTATTTTTTATTTCCCATTTTTAAAGTTTTCTCTGGGATAGTCCATTCTACTGAATAATATTAAGTTCAACCATTTTGATATTTATATTCCTGGTCTAAATTAGATCAAAGTCTGAAACTGCTCAAGTAAAAGTAGTCCTCTTGATAGATTATCTTCACCCACTAGTAGCAATTACCTAAATTTCAGAATAATTATTTCACACTACAGGCCAAATTTAAGGACTGAAAACCTAAAATCATTAAGTGACGACAAATGTCATGTTAGAATATGATTCACAATTATATACACTATCAACATGAACTGCTGCACTAACCAGGTCTTAAACCATGTTCTAAACCAAGTATCAATACCAAAGTTAGATACATCTCCACCAGAGCTCAATTTCAGATCTGAGGTTTTTTATAATGACTGTTTAAACTTCTGCATAAATGTTGCAACTGCCTTGCTTCCTAACTGGAAAACACTTTCCCCTTGGCAGCCCATTATGGATCTATAATCTTTTAACACAGTACTGTACTACCAAGTACTAGATAATATAAAGCATTCAAAATCATCAGGGCAGCAGTAGCTCTGAAAGAACAGTTAAAAAAAGAAACTATCATCTTACCTCCTTAAAACTGTTACCAATGCTTTAAGAAAACTGTTTCTGTGAATCTTTTCTAGAACAGCTTCACATTCCCTTATCTCAGCTCGAGTGGACTGTTCCCTTCCTGTGTTCCTACGGCACTCAGTACATGCCTCTTGTATGACACTGGTCACATAATATTGTAATTATTTAGTTATATGTCTGTATCCCCCACGAGACCTGAGCTACTTAAGAGCAAAGGACTCCTATTACCTTTTTGCTTAGTATATACATAGACCTTCTATGCCAGATCAATAAATCCTGATTAAATAAATGAAGCCCAAGAACAAGTGCTTTGGAAGGAGGAGTATATCTGTTGTGAGTTTAACTGAGGGAAGGAGAGGTTGAATTAAATGAAGTCAGTATCTGACCACAAAGCTAAAATCTTAAGATTTTACACAGTGCTGCAAAGTTTAGCCAGAATTCCATTAACAGCATGTAGAGATCCTAAAAGAACAACTTCAAATCTCCATTCTTCTCCTTCCAATAGCACTCAATTATTTTCCTAGAAGCCACTGCTCACGGGGACCAAGGCCCTCTACCTTACCTGACCCACCAGACCCAGTAAGAGCAGTAATGATGAGAGCTACAAACTTTTCTACTTCTTGCTATGAAACAGTTGCTTCTACCAGGCACTGAACTCTTCTCTGCTTCAAAGCCCACCCACTTCCACCAAGCAGAGATGCAAAGAATTAGGCATAAGAAATGATCTGTTTAACATCAACTAGCACTTCAGAATCAATGTTCTGAAGAATCAATGTTAAGCAGTCATTGTGGGTGGTCATAACCTCCCTTTATATTAAATCATCAATATAATATTGCTTATATTGTTAAATTTCTCTGTTCTAAATAACAACTTTACAAGTAAACTTTAAGAACTCCAGTTCCTATGCTGAGGACTACCTATAGCTTTGGAGTATCATTAAACAGTTAGTCTGTTCAACAACTGTGATACCTCAAATCAGTTCTAGGTGATAAAAAAGTTAGAATGTTAAGTGTGTGAAATCTAATAACCTTACAAAGTTTTCAGTGAAGTTCCATGAAAATAAACACATGTATACTATCCCCACTCTCATTAACCTAGAAATAAACTTCAGATATTTTCACTTGGAGAAAACCTGCTGGAGGAGAAAAAAAGGTATGCCACAAGGCTAGGTAATTAATAGGCTGCATATTATTAAGGCACAGCTTCCAAAAGTGCCTCCAGTGTGTCCTAGAAGCAAGCGGGTTAGGAGGGTAGGGTGTAGAGAAGTTTGCAGCTTATCTATCCTCCAGCAGCTGACTGATCCAGATGGGCACTGACAGCCCTCCACTGGAGATTAGTGCTAAGAGGGCAGAACTCCTGGCAAAAACAAGCTTATCTTGGGTGCAGGTTAAGACAAATGTGTTTCATACTCCTCTTATACTGCTTTAAAAAGAAAAAATTTCAGAAAAGTGATAACTCTTGTTCTATCACAGTACAAACCAAGTCCCTTTAGGTTTACTCACATAAAGATCCTCACATAAGTATACAATTGAGCATATATCTTAGGTAAGTACTTAAGATATATGCTCAATAATGGCTCTGTTATGAACAGTACTATGGACAGCCATGACTTTCAATTCCAACTACCCTAAAAAGCTATTTTCTACTTCAAAAATGTGTAAGGCAAATCATATGCAATAGGAAATCTTTTGCAAAACAGAAATTTTTAAGAAGAAATTGTTACCCCGTGTAAATCTTTGCTTTCAAAACAAGATGTGAATGAATGAGAGTTCCAACAGTTTTGTTCCAAATACTTAAATACATCAGGGTTTTTACTTTTCCTTCTAAGAATATTTGTATGAAAAACTACTGACAAACATAGCTCATGTCAACTAACAGCTGTTTTGCTACATCTCGTTTTTGCAATAACTGCCCTATTTCTATAGCTGTTCTAGAAACCTAAACGCCTAACTAAACTTAATACTGTAATACTGAAACAGTACTAATTCATTAATATCTTAATATATATCAAGTGTCTTCCTTATTTGTGTGCATAAAACAAGTGTTAAGTAAAACCTGGAAAACACAGTTGCCTTCCAACATATCCTTACTGCTGGCTTAAATTTGCCAGATGCCAAAAAATATTTGCCACCCTAAAAATCCAAGCCTCTTCACTAATTTAAAAAAGAAAAAGAAAAAATAAAAAGGCTTAGTAATCGCTGAAAACTACTTATTCAGGAATGAAATTTTTACACAGTGGAGAGCAAGAAAGCCTCACTTTCACACACTGTACATGACATACTTCTCTAAATTATTCCAAGACTTAATTATCAACATAGTTGATAATTCAAATCTAACTTTGGGAACAGATGGAAGTGTACTGTCTGTTTTATTTATTATGCCTGCAATATCCAGATATGATTCAGAATGGAAAACACTGCCACACTGATTTACAAATGGCTAAATGAACGGAATAAAATGATGTACCAAATGGTGGGGAGGTGGAAGGACTGTTCTCTTCTAAATTAAGAAAATTTCTGTGTCCTCTACAAGAGAAAAATGAGAGAGGGAGGGGCAGGAGAAAGTCAAACTAAAAACTCTTGCTTCTTAAAACATATATACTAGTGTGGAACCTATAACTTTTATAGAGGTCACACGCTTATTTCCAAGAAAAAATTCGGTCTTCAGCAGAGAGCAAATTTCTGGGTCAGGTGTTGAAAGTAAAAAGGAATTTTATTCTAATAAGTAATAAAAGCTTTAATATGGGTTGTAGTGCTTATCTCTCTCTTGTCTTAAAGGATGCATCTGTCATTCTCACATTAGGTTGATGACTTTGAGTACAAGGAAAACAGTCCTATTGTATGCCTGCCAATTCTCACGTCCCTTGATACTTCTGTATACTCTTTACGAATTAACTGAACCTCATCAGGAAGACATTAATGATGGTTCAGACGCTCAAGAGAGACACATAACCTCGGGATGCAAAATACCTGACAGTTAAAAAGAGACCCATTTGACTCAAGAGGGGAGGGGATAAGCAGGGAGTAAGGGGAGTACAGGGCACGAAAAGCTGCTGGCCAGAGCAGCTGTGCCCAGCTTTTAGACACTTACTGGTTTGCTAGGGTACACGTTAGACAGATGCGTTTTTAGTTTCCCCACGGTCCAGTTCAAGAAGCAGCTAATAGTCTGGTCACTGTATTTCTGATTCGGTGCTTTAATGATGAGGGTCACGGGAATCTCCATCCCATTTTGGTCCATGGTGCCCCCAATGTCTTACAGAGTCAAGAGGAGCAGCAGTTGAGCCCAAATGAGCCGAGATGGTTACTGCCGGCGCAGCTGGGATGGGGACGGAAGCGAGTGTGTTCTTAATATTCCTTGTCCAAGTCAGTCATCGGGCGATACAAAGGCCATTGCAGGTACCGAGGATGATGGGCAGTGGCGGCGGCGAGGTCTGGGGGCCCGGCCGTGGGTGCAGTTTTCCCCGCCAGGTCCGGGCTCTGCCGGGCTCCGCCGGGCTCCGGACTGCAGAAGGAGGCCTGGGTGAGAGAGAAAGCGGTGAGAAGAGAGGAAGGGGTGAAGGCGAGACAGCCCGCGCCACCGCCCCGCCCTCGCCGCGACCCCCAACCTGAAACGCAACAAGGCCCCTACGCGATGGTCCCTGCGCGCGGGCTGGAGAAGGGGACTGACCGCTCTGGGCGGCCAGCCGCGACAGGCAAGGCTACCTGGGAGACGGCCGCGGGTCCCGCCACCGCTGCCCCTCGCGCCCAGGCACGGCCCCCGATCGCACAGTCCGGCCGGGCGTCCTCCGCGGCGGCCGCACCCTTCCTGCTGGTCGGCGGCGCCCAGGGTCCGGCACCCGGTCTCGCGAGGCGGCGCGGCGGCAGCTGGAGAAGATGGCCAAAGGGCGCGGCCTGCGCTCAGCCCGACCCCTCGGGCAGGGGAGCGGCGGCTCACTGCCGGGCGCGGCCCGGGCGGCGGCAGGTGGCAGGAGGGCGGGGACTGGAGTCGGGGCGCCGGCCGCGAGCGCGCAGGTTTTGTTGTTGTTGTTGTGGAGAAAGTCCGGGTCCCTTTAAGCCGGAACACTCAGGGCGGAAGTGCGTCACGGGCGGCTCGCCCCAGCGCGCGGCCTTCCGGGTCCCGTCGGCGCCCCCGGCCGTCCGCCGCGGCTGGTTTCCCGACACCTGGGGCCGAATTTTGGGTCGCCCCGAGGTCACTTGGGTGCGTCGAGCCCGCCAGGGCTTCTCCAGCAGTACTTGGGCCTTAGCACTAGCACGTTCTGTTTTGACCACACCCGGAAGACTTGGGAAGTGTTGCTCCATCCTTAGGAGTTGTCGAATGCTGAATCGAGCTTCTGCCCCAAATTTCTTGTGTTGACTGTGTGCAAGGCACGGTACCTGGGTCTTTAGTGGAAGAGAGACTATGGCTACGTTGCTTATGGGGAAGGCTTTCAGTTAAACCTGAAGTCTACCTGTAATTTCCTAGTGATCCAGGTTAACTTTTCTGAGCCTTAATTTGTTTCTCTAAATGGGGAGGATGATGCCTACCTGACTGGCGTGCTGTTGAGTAAATGAGCTATGTAAACCATTTGGTACAGTTTTTGCGTATGGCAGTCTCTCAAGTGGAGAAGGAAATGGCAACCCACTCCCGTAGTCTTGCCTGGAGAATCCCAGGGGACAGAGGAGCCTGGTGGGCTGCCGTCTATGGGGTCATACAGAGTCGGACACGACTGAAGCGACTTAGCAGCAGCAGTCTGTCAACTAAAGGTTTATTTCGATGTCCTTCTACTTCATCTTCTCAGAAGTTGGCAAGTATTTGTCTACTGAGCAGGTATTGTGTGTTCAGTGAGAGATGAAGACAGATGACAGTGTTATTTTTCTGTTTTATGGCTGAGACGTGGGACCGCGAAGGTTCAGGCGGCTGCCCCAAGCTGACTTAACTCTCTATTCTCTGCACAGGTTTAGGAGTCAGTGCAGTAAGTTAAGTTTGTTAGATGCCTATTTGCTCCCGCCAGGCGTCCAGTTATAGGTGAATACAAGCAGATAATGCAGGGGGCTTTGGAGACCTTGTCTCTAATCCTCTCAGCTTCCTAAGACTTTCAGGAAAGTTAGAGGAAGTGAGATTCTTCCTCTCAACAGCTGATGCAGCAGGATCCCTTACATCCTCTCCTCCACCTATTTCTTTGTGACAGGACACCTACCATATCTTAGCTATAAACTCATAATGTGCTTCTGAAATAAGAGTGAAGTTTCCTTTATTTCTTGTCATGGAATGAGGACAGCTTACTAGGACTTGTATGTTCTGTAGCAGGTCTTTTTCTGCCTAGTATCTAGTCATTTTAATAGAACCTTAATTCTAGCTTCAAATACTTTTTCAGACTCCCTTTCATCTAGCAGCAGCCTTTTGACACAGTTATAGTCCATAAGAAGAAAGGTGAAGTTGCTACTGGGGCTTCTAGGAGAGTGTTCAGGTGAACATGTTCTGTAGACTAGAGCTCTTCCTTGCCCTACACCTATCTTTCTTCCTTGCCCTACACCTGTCTTTCTTCCTTGCCCTACACCTGTCTTTCTTCCTTGCCCTACACCTGTCTTTCTTCCTTGCCCTACACCTGTCTTTCTTCCTGGAGGAATATGATGCCAGTGGTGGGGCAGCCACAGTGCAGTCATGAAGCAACAGATAGAACAAAGGCCTATAAATACAAAGTTGGCGGACCAGAGCAATTGAAAGAGACTGGATTCTTTATGGCATAATTAGCCACCATTTAAGTCCCAAGTGACTGCATAAGAATTCTTTGATGTCCAACTCCTTTTTAAGCCAGGAAGTCTTCCCGACCTGCAGCTGTTTCGACACCACTGTCCAACCCTGCAGCTTGTATCACTAATGCTTGTGACTTAGACCTCTAGAACTCCTTTAGAGTAATGTGGTCATCTCACTTGGCCCACTGAAGTGTACGTTAGTAGTGAAATAGACCTTAATTATTAAGACAGATTGTACATTTTACTGTGATAGACACTAAAGTTGGGTTCATCAAAGATTCACTAATATGGAAAAAATCATTTTAAAATGTAATGAACATTCAAGAGATTGAAATATGAGTATAAAGATGATAAGAGTATCTGACGGAAATGATTTTTTTTTTTTGCTTTACAGCCACCTAAATTGAATACCTGAAAGTCTTTTTGATGTTGTTGAACTTGGCTACAATAAAAGTAGTATGTAAATATGATCCCATTTTTGTTAAATAATGTGTATATATGTATAGAACAATGAATGAAAGGTTCAGTTCAGTCGCTCAGTCGTGTCCAACTCTTTGAAACCCTATGGACTACAGCACACCAAGCTTCCCTGTCCACCAACTCCCAGAGCTTGCTCAAACTCACGTCCACAGCTTTGGTAATGCCATCCAACCATCTCGTCCTCTGTCATCCCCTTCTCCTGCCTTCAGTCTTGCCCAGCATCAAGGTCTTTACCATGAGTTAGTTCTTCACATCAGGTGGCCAAAGCATTGGAGCTTTAGCTTTAGCATCAGACCTTCCAATGAATATTCAGGACGGATTTCCCTTAGGATTCACTGGTTGGATCTCCTTGCAGTCCAAGGGACTCTCAAGAGTCTTCTCCAAGGCCACAATTCAAAAACATCAGTTCTTTGGCACTCAGCTTTCTTTATAGTCCAATTCTCACATCCATACATGACTACTGGAAAAACCATAGCTTTGACTAGATGGACTTTGTTGGCAAAGTAATACCTCTTCTTTTTAATATGCTGTCTGGGTTTGTCATAGCTTTTCTTCCAAGGAGCAAGCATCTTTTAATTTCACAGCTGCAGTCACCATCTGCAATGATTTAGGAGCCCATGAAAATAGTCTATCACTGTTTCCATTACTTCCCCATCTGTTTGCCATGAAGTGATGGGACCAGATACTATGATCTTAGTTTTCTGAGTGTTGAGTTTCAAGCCAGGTTTTTCACTCTTCTCTTTCACTTTCATCCAGAGGCTCTTCAGTTCCTCTTCGCTTTCTGCCATAAGGGTGATGTTATCTGTATAGCTGAGGTTATTGATATTTCTCCTGGCAGTCTTGATTCCAGCTTGTGCCTCATTCAGCCTGGCATTTTGCATGATGTACTCTGCATATAAGTTAAATAAGCAGGGTGACAGTTTATAGCTTTGATGTATTCCTTTCCCAATTTGGAATGTCTGTTGTTCCATGTCTGGTTCTAACTACTGTTCTTGGCCTGCATACAGATTACTCAGGAGGCAGTTAAGGTAGTCTGGCATTCCCATCTCTTTCAGAATATTCCACAGTTTGTTGTGATCCACACGGTCAAAGGCTTTGGCATAGTCAATAAAATAGAAATAGATGTTTTTTCTGGAAGTCTCTTGCTTTTTGGATGATCAAATGGATGTTGGCAATTTGATCTCTGGTTCCTCTGCCTTTTTCTAAATCCAGCTTTGAACATATGGAAGTTCTTGGTTCACATATTGCTGAAGCCTCACTTGGAGAATTTTGAGCATTACTTTGCTAGCATGTGAGATAAGTGAAATTGTGCAGTAGTTTGAGCATTCTTTGGCATTGCCTTTCTTTGGGATTGGAATGAAAACTGACCTTTTTCAGTCCTGTGGCCACTGCTGAGTTTTCCAAATTTGCTGGCATATTGAGTGCAGCACTTTTGCAGCATCATCTTTTAGGTCTTGAAATGGCTCACTTGGAATTTCATCACCTCCACTAGCTTTGTTTGCAGTGATGCTTCCTAAGTCCTACTTGACTTCAGACTCCAGGATGTCTGGCTCTAGGTGAGTGATCACCATCATGGTTATCTGGGTCGTTAAGATCTTTTTTGTATAGTTCTTCTGTGTATTCTTGCCACCTCTTCTTAATATCTTTTGCTTCTGTTATGTCCATACTGTTTCTGTCCTTTATTGTGCCCATCTTTGCATGAAATGTTCCCTTGGTGTCTCTAATTTTCTTGAAAAGGTAACTAGTCCTTCCCATTCTACTGTTTTCCTCTATTTCTTTGCATTGATCAGTGAAAGGTTAGTCCCCAGAATATTGGTTGGTGGTATTTAACTTGGTATTTGGAATAGGAAAAATAGTTAGCATAGAGTGTATACAAGTCAGCAGTTACTTAGAGGCTGATATGAGCTGTTTGTTCCTTGTCCATTTTGCCGATATGAAAGGGAAATGTGAAAGAACCACACATTCAGTTACCATTTGCTAAAGACAGCGTGCAATGAGAGTGTTTATGCGCTACTTGTTGTTCAGTTGCTAAATCACGTCAGCCTCTTTACAACGCCATGGACTGCAGTACACCAGGCTCCTCTGTTCTCCACTATCTCCCAGAGTTTGTTCAAATTCACGTCTATTGAGTCAGTGATGCCATCTATCTGTCCCATCGTCTGCTGCCCCCTTCTCCTTTTGCCTTCTTCAGTTTTTCCCAGTGTCACAGTCTTTGCTAGTGAGTCAGCTCTTCAAATCAAGTGGCCCAAGTATTAGAGCTTCAGTTTCAGCAGTAGTCTTTCCAGTGAATATTCAGGGTTTATTTCCTTTAGAATTATCTGATTTGATCTCCTTGCAGTCCAGGGAACTCTCAAGAGTCTTCTCTAGCACATTCAAAAGCATCAATTTTTTGACACTTTGCCTTCTTTATGATCCAACTCTCACATCTGTACATGACTACTGGAAAAGCCGTAACTTTGACTAGACAGACCTTTGTCAGCAAAGTGATGTGTCTGCTTTTTAATACTATGTCTAGGTTGTCATAGCTTTTCTTCCAAGAAACAAGTGTCTTTTAATTTCATGACTGCAGTCACTGTCTTCAGTGATTTTGCCAAAAAATAAAACCTGTCACTGTTTCCACTTTTTGTCCCCTTCTATTTGCCATGAAGTGATGCAACTGGATTCCATGATCTTAGTTTTTTTCAGTGTTGAGTTTTAAGCCAGCTTTTTCACTCTCATTCACCTTCATCAAGAGGCTCTTCAGTTCCTCTTCGCTTTCTGCCATTAGAGTGGTACTTATGCTTAGTTGCTCAGTCATTTCCAACTCTTTGCAACCTCACAGGCTCTAGCCCGCCAGGCTCATCTGTCCCTGTGGATTCCCCAGGCAAGAATACTGCAATGGGTTGCTTTGCCCTCCTCCAGGGGATCTTCCCAACCCAGGAATTAAACACCCAGGTCTCCTGCTTTGCAGGTGGATTCTTTACCTGCTGAGACTTTAAAGTGGTATCATCTGCATATCTGAGGTTGTTGATATTTCTCCTGGCAGTCTTGATTCCAGTGTGTGACTCATCCTGCCTGGCATTTTGCATGATGTAATCTGCATAGAAGTTAAATAAGCCAGGTGACAATATACAGCCTTGTCATACTCCTTTCCCAAATTTGAGCCAGTCAATTTTTCCACTTTCAGCTGCTTAAGGGTGGGATACTAATAGGTAATACTGGATTTGTGGCTTGTTTAAACCAAATTCACTTTAACAATATTAACTATTTGTTCAATAGACATAACCTTAGTAATTAGTTCAGTAATTCAGGGTGATTTCTGCCCATGGAGTAATAATTTTCTTTGTTGACAAGCAAAACACTTAAAATTATTTGCAAATAATAAAATTAATTTCCAGTGTTTGTGACGTATTTATTTCCAATTCTTTTCATTGAGAAGGAGGGCAGCTTAAGAAGCTTATATCAACTCCTTGTGAGATTCCAGTTTCTTTTAAAATTTTAAAGAAAAGTGCTTATTACCAAGTTTTTCTTACTTAAACTTGGAATACCTTTCTGGAAGTTAAAATACTTTATGATGTTGAATAATGTAGTTTTCAGTGTTTTGGTTTTTTATTTTTGATAACTCTCTTGGGAGGAAAGTTAAGTGATGATCTTGCAGTTGCAGATTTCAAAAATGGTATTGGCCATCTGGCTTCTGATCCCTTCTATTTCTACTTATACCAGACTTGTCTTTTTCCTTAAGATGCTGTGCCAGAAAGCATCTAATCAAACCTCAATCAAATTTATTGTTCAAAAACAAGTGAAATCCTATACTTTAAGTCTAGGAAAATTAGCTCATTTCAACATTGTACTTTCAAAATCTTAATTGGTTCCAGATGTTTGATTATAAGCCATATTGTAGAAAATAGAAGGAGGAAAACCACACATGCATTAAATGCCAAATGGGTGATTTGAGTGATGGGTCATTTAATGAATTTTCAGAACAGCTCTTAGAGGTAGTGAGGGCAGTGAAGCTCAGAAAGGCTAAATGTCTTGCCCAAAGTCACACAGTAACTTCCAAATAGTATTCTGATTCCTCTGTAATGCACACTCTTTCCACTCCACTAAGCTGTCTTATGTAAAGATATTCATGTATAACAAGACACATTCAGAAAGAAAAACCTTCCAAGAATAACGTATTAGAGGTCCTCTAGATCAGCTTTCCATGTACTGCCAGAGTCACCTTTCTTATATTTCTGAAAGGCCATCAGCCAACTTTGGCTTAAACCCTTCCAGGCAGAAGGGGAAACACAGTTTTTACCATCATATGACATGTTGTTAAAAAGCCATGATTATTGTGAGTTTAAAATTTATAAAAATTGCTATAATTTGTCATAGGCCACTTTTCTCATCTTGACTAATCCAGAATATGTTTTTTTCCATATCTGCCCTTTAAATGGTTAAATGCTGTCTGCATCTTCTTCAGAATAAATATTCCCAGATCCGTCAACCATCTTTAAGAATAGTTTCCAGATTACTCAAAATATTGACTGACCTTTGAACACACTAGTTTGCAGGTGATAAAGACCACCTGTCAATTATGGTAATCATAATTTTGACATGTGATTTCCCTAGAATAGTCTTCATAAGGACACGGCTGTATTTCTACTAATTTATGTATTAATATAAAACTTCATAAGCTAGTTTAGCAGTTGGATTTCCTGCTCTTCAGAAATTTATGTGTCTAGTTAATTCTTAGAGTGATCATTTAGCCAAGACTGAAGTCTAATTTTTCTGATAATTTAATCCATTCATTTATTTATGATAATGCTTGGAGAAAATTATAGCAAATGGCATCTCAATGGCCTCTTCTAGGTGACCAGAAGAAGGAAAGAAGGGGAAACCCTTTATATTTTTCACCCTCTAAAGAATTTTGACCTAAATGCGTGTATTGGCTATCTATTGCTGCAATACAAGAAACAAGTTGCCCCCAAAGCCATGGGTCAGAATTTTGGGAACGTCTTTGCTGTTGGTTCTGGTTTTGAGTCTCTTGAAGTTGCAGTCAGGATTTCAGCTGGCATTCAATTATCTGAAAGCTTGATTGGGACTGGAGGACGTAATTCCAGGGTGGCTCACTCATAAGCCTGGCAAGTTGGGCTGTTTTTTGGTATGAAGTCTCTGTTCCTCCTCATGTGGGTCTTTCCACAGGACTGGTTTTGAATGTCCCTGCAACAGACAGCTGGATTCCTCTAAAATTAGGGAGACTAGAGACTAAGACTTAAGCAGCAATACCTTTCATAACTTAGTTTCTGAAATCATATACTGTCACCTACATGATGCTCTATTTGGTCACAAAGATCAGCCCTGAGTTGTAGGAGGAGAGTACATAGGAGCATGAGTACCAGGAGATAAAGACCACCTGTCATACTGGAGGCCAGTTACAATAATGTACCTTACCAAAGCATAGCAGGTCATAATGGATACCCTGTTGTTTCTATATGCAGCTATCCAAGTCCAAATCCCAGTAACCCGGCAGTTGCTTCACAACTGCTTACCTTTCTTCTGGCATTTAGCCTCTCAGTTCTCAAAGCTCTTTCACCAATTTCCTCTCCTCAAAAACACAACTATCTAATTCTATTGGCCGAGCTTTCCAGGTGACACTAGTGTTAAAGAATCTCTCTGCCAATACAGGAGAAGTAAGATGTGGGTTCAATCCCTGGGTCGGGAATATCCCCTGGAGGAGGATGTGGCAACCCACTCCAGTATTCTTGCCTGCGAAATTCCATGGACAGAGGAGCTTGGCGGGCTACAGTCGTTGGGGTCACTTCCTGTTGCTTCCTGACCTGCATACAGGTTTCTCAACAGGCAGGTCAGATGGTCTAGTATTCCCATCTCTTCAAGAATTTTCCACAGTTTATTCCCATCTCTTCAAGCCTTTCCACACAGTCAAAGGCTTTGGCATAGTCAATAAAGCAAAAATAGATGTTTTTCTGGAGCTCTCTTGCTTTTTCGATAAGCAACAGTTATAACTGGACATGGAACAACAGACTGGTTCCAGATAGGAAAAGGAGTACGTCAAGGCTGTATATTGTCACCCTGCTTATTTAACTTATATACAGAGTACATCATGAGAAACGCTGGGCTGGAAGAAGCACAAGCTGGAATCAAGATTGCCAGGAGAAATATCAATAACCTCAGATACGCAGATGACACCACCCTTATGGCAGAAAGTGAAGAGGAACTAAAAAGCTTCTTGATGAAAGGGAAAGAGGAGAGTGAAAAAATTGGCTTAGGCAGTAGATGATCACTATATCTGATTTTCCTGTAATCTTTAGAATTCTCTTAATTCCTTACTGGCCATCTCCTTATCAGTTCAATTCCCTATTATAAGTGGTGATTCTTAACATTTAACTGTCCGTGTTCAAAATACTGTTTGATTTCTGTCCCTTGAATGGACCCTAACTGATACAGAATTGGTATCAGTAGTGATCCCAAAAGATAAACACACAAAGAATTTGAGGGTTGCTTTGATCATGTCCTTTGGCTGGGCTCCTCCCTGTTGAGAAGTAAGAATGTTGAGGGCATTACAAGTAGTCAGAATCAATTGTGGTTAATCTTGAAGCAAATGATTGCCCAAATAGTTGCTACACTTGACTGTTAATGGCAGTTAAGATGTCTGTAAGAACAATGATATGGGATAAAGTCTTCTGAGTGTCCTTTAGCACTTTACAGAAAGAAAATGACAAGCTCATGTCTTTCAACTCTTAGGACAAGTCACAGTCTAAGACCAGAAAGCCTCTATGATAACTATAAAAGAATCATTTGGTCCTTTCAGACATAGGGGTGGTATTGTAGAAGATCAAGCACAAATTTTATTTTAAGGATCGCTGAGTTGTAGTGATAGTTGTACTCACAGTCCCATCAAATTTTTCACATGACAAATAAGTGGTTACCCGTGGGGGATGGGGGAGTGGGAGGTACAAACTATTGGCTGTCAGATCAGCTACAGGGATGTATAGTACAGTATGGGGAATATAGCCAATATTTTGTAATAACTATAAATGGAATGTAAACTTTAAAAATTGTTTAAAAAATTTAAAAAGGAAAAAACAGAAAAAAATTAACAAAGAAGAAAGACCAGGATTACAGAGAAAAACAAAATATACTGGGCCAAAAGAAAAAGGGTACCAAGAAAGGGAAAGGAAAACCAAAAGTGGATGCAACCTGCATTTTTTAAATATTATTATCCTCATGATTATTATTAAAATAAAGTGGCTAATTTTTAAATGTTTACATAAAATTTAAAGCATTCAATGGGAAACAACAGGATTCTGAAAACTGGCATGGGTCAGCTGCTTTATTAGAGATAAAGCTAACCATCTTGAAACTACAAGTCACTCTAAGCTCCCTATGTTCAAGAAAGACATTTGCCCTCTGAAGACTAGCCTTCCTTTGCTTAAAAACCCTGTGATAAGTTTACCTTGGGGAAGAGGCCCTAAAAGGACCTCTTATTCTCCACGAGACTCACCATAACCACTCCCTATTGCCCCTAGACCTATAACAGGTTAGATCTCAGCCTGCTCCACAGGGACAGGAATACACATTGACCCAGAAAGAAATAGCTTACACACCAAAGTAATTGCAAGACTTAACTAATCTAGATAGGTAGAAACAGGAAGTATATCCTAAGGGTGTTAGATCTCAGAGGGTGAAATACAACACTAGATTAAGCCAGATTTTGGATATAAGTGCACTTTGTAGAGATTCCAGGTTTAATGTGTTAGTTCATGAAGCTGAAGGGAGCTCTCAGACTTTACTGATTGGTTCACTGAAACCTGGACTCAACCTACATTTAATACAGCTGAGATACCAGAGCCACCTACATCATGTAAATAAAGGAATCCAAGGGCCTAGGAAGATAGGAATGTTAAATTGTATCATGTGTTACCTGCACACCCACTTGCCCCCCTCAGCATTCCATTAGAAGGCCCAGAAGATGCTCACTTCACTAAGGGGCTTTGAGAAATACATGAGAAGGGAGCCCCCACATCCTTGTAAAGCTCTCTGTTGCTCTTTTTGTAGACCAGGCCTGACTAAAGGAGACACTGCCACTGAAATGAACTCCCTAGTCATAGTGCCATTTGGAAGACACTCCCCTGAAAGGATGAGGATCTGTTTTGTAGGATCAGAGACCACTATATGCAGATGAATACCAATTCTTAGCTCAACTGCGAAAATATTTACTGTCCACCATTTGCAATAATATTTGTGTTACTAATATAGAGGACACAAGGAATGGTAAGATGTTCTTGCCTTCAAGGAGTTTACAACTTAGAAGAAAGTAAGACAAACAGATAACTAAAACAAAACAGTAAGGGAAGTAGCCCCTTCTACAACCCAGCCAGTTTATTTCTCAGCCGAAAAAAGAAGAGGAAAGTGAGGAAGAGTTTATGATCTGCTGTATTAAAGTGGGCTGAGGGCAAGAGGCAAACAGTAATTTGACATGATTCTTCCTTTCCTCAGCTTTTCCCAACTTTTTCTCGCATTTCCTGCAGCTTATATGTTCATTAAAACCAATCCACTGCCTTTCCTCAGGCCCAGCTGAGACTGTAAGTTCAGAGGGGCCCAGCTATGCCCCAGAAGGTAAGATGGACCTCTCACTACCACGCATGCGTGTCCACCTCCCCCTTATCAAGGCCTGTTTTTCACTGTGCCGTTCTTAAGGACAACCTCATCTTTTTTCATCACCCTCTCTACCATCCCTCCCATTTCACTTCCAGTAACTACAGCAATTTCTCTATTTTGGTAGTTGTATCCCAAGTAGTTGTGTTAAGATTCTGAGGCCAGATCTGGGATCAGCGTGGTAACTGATTTAACTGACATGAGTAAGGAAAGGGAATGACAGCTAGGTCAAGAACTTCAATTACTGTGTGCTAGAAACCCACTTCATTCATTCATTCATTCAAAGTATTTCACATTGCAGAGGTTTTGTACTTTTTGTCTTATCTTGAAAAATGTTTCCAAAAACATGCATAACAGTTTTTAAATAGTTTCATAATTGGTCGATAGAAAAGGTCAAAGTTCTTGAGAAAAATCTTGTCTGAGTTCACATTTTTTTTTCTCCTTACTTAGTTTCTTTGTGTCATGACTCCCTGGGGTTTGTAAACAAGGCTGAGTCTTTGAAACAGCAAACTAGCTTTGACTAAGAAAATTTGTTAAATTCCAGAATTTAGAGAGTAATAAGACAGCTTCTTGAGTAGTCTTTGTAACACTCATTCTTAACGAATGCAGGATTTTATCTCTCTGAAAGAATTTATGTTTCACAACTTTGATGTTGCCCAGTACAAATGCTCAG
Source organism: Antilocapra americana (assembly GCA_007570785.1). Classification (NCBI taxonomy): domain Eukaryota; kingdom Metazoa; phylum Chordata; class Mammalia; order Artiodactyla; family Antilocapridae; genus Antilocapra; species Antilocapra americana. Next base: position 26,047,159 of record ML660772.1, read on the forward strand.
CTCTGTTGCAAGAATTTGTAACTAAGGTCACTCCAGAATGAGGACAGCAAATTAATCGAGTACTTGTTACAAATGTGGGGTATGCTTGGTGCATTTATATAGTGGTCTCTTTAGTGATCTCTTTGAATTCCTTCAAGATAAACCCTGACCACTCACTTTCAAACTTTCCCTGTCCCATCCTTAGATGGTTTGTCTGTGCTTTCATGTGAAATCTGTTGCGCTTACCATGCGATAATTATCTCTTGATAAATTTTTGATCTCCCTGAGGCTAGATATTATGCCTTAAATTTTTTATCACTATTGCCTAGCACAACCCCTTTTTCTTTAATAACAATGAATATTATTGACTAAATTATAATACTCATTTTATAGAAAATGTAAATGAGTTAAGTAATTTGCTCAAGGTGACTCAGTTAATAATTGATAAAGTTATTGATACAAAAGCCCATGAATTTTATGGTGTTTCCTATTTGTTTCTATTTAACACCACTTTTGGCTTTCACATCTGTAGGATTTGGGGTAACCGTCTATGTCCTCTTTCATGTATGCATAGCAGATAGTAAGTAGAGTGTCTAAGAGAACTACAGGGCAAAAATCTGGGCCAAATTGAGATGTCCCATGAGGTCAACAAAAGGATTACAGAATAGTCACAGGGACAAAGTTCCTAAGTGATCGGAGGACATCACTCTTCAGACATCTGCAAGGAATCCCAGGGAGCCAAAAGCAACCTCTCTGATTAACTATAAACATGCTTGTTATCTGCCCAGAAAAAGAAAGAAAAACCACAGAAATTTCAACATTGTACTAATTCTTATCTCTTATATGCTTTCCTCTGTCATTTAATGATTAGGCATACCACAGGCCTTTTCCTGCTAACTTCTCTGCCAAACTCAGGATTTTAATCAATTTTCTTTTTTCACTGCACATATGACTACAGTCTCCTATAATTACTATATTCTTGTAGCATTTTATTTTGTATGTATGAGAGAAAATAAGCTTAAAGAAGGAAAACAAAACTCAGCTTAAATTAGTTCTTTTTCTCAGGTTCATGTGAGAGATGGTCTTCTTTGCTCCCTACCATTTATGTCTTGGTTCTCCAGGTTTTTTTTCTTTTTTTTTTTTTTCCAAAATTTATTTAGAAATCCCCATTTTGGATATGGGTCTCTCCTGATACAGGGATCAAACCCACATCTCTTGAGTGTCTTGCATTGGAAGGTGGATTCTTAACCACTGTACCACCTGGGAAGCCACATATGGGTCTCATTTTGTCCTTAGCAACAGAAACTTTTTTTAAAAAAATTATTTTATAGGGTTTTTATCAGCTTCAGTTTTCTTTTATTTAAAACATTTTTAACTTTATAAGAAATTCTAGTCTAATTTGTATGCCCTCACCATCCAAAGTTAACAACTATCATTATTTTTTTATTTCCTCTGATTTCCACTATCTCTGAGTGCATATTTATAATTAATTCATATATATATAGTTTTATAAAGTTGTAATAGTATGTACACACAATTTTAGAAATTCCTTTTTTCACATGAGTGTTTTTATAAGATTTTAAATTTCCATTTGATTATTTTTTATTTCTATGTAGTCATGTTTATCAGTGCTAAAGTTTCAAAATAAAATACTGTATCAACATGCCATAATTTTATTTAATCATTTCCCAAATCTTAGATATGTAGATTCATAGTTTTTCATTATTAAAAAGAATGCTTCTGTAAACATCCTGGTTTGCTTAGCCCTATACTTGAAATATAGTCTCAGAAGAATGATTACTAAGTCAAGGATCTGAACTCTTGATATACATTGGCCCATTATATTTTTAAATCAATTGAAAATAAATTTAAATGTAAGTAAGAATTGCAGGTGGATTCTTTACCAGCTGAGCCACAAGGAAAGCCCATGAATTTGGTATTATTTAACTTGCTTTAGTCCTGCTGTTAATATATTATGTGGGGTCATCCAACATTTTAAAATATGCCCAAAATACATCATTTAGTCCATTTTGTTGCAAGTGATAATAGTCTATCAAAAAGGCATGAATAGATCCAGAAATCACCTTTCCCATTCTTCATTTATTCCCCATTGATATTATCCATATCATTCCTTGTTGGGCTTTCTCCATAGTAGGAAAAATGACCAGTAGAAATCTCACAGGCTTCCCTGGTGGCTCACATGGTAAAGAATTCACCTGCAATGCGGGAGACATGGGTTCAATACCTGGGTTGGGAAGATTCCCTGGAGGAGGGCATGGCAACCCACTCCAGTATTCTTGCCTGGAGAATCCCCATGGACAGAGTAGCCTGACGGGCTGCAGTCCACTGGGTCACAAAGAGTCAGACACGACTGAGTGACTAAGCACACAACACAGAGATCTCGTCTATTTATCTAAGACTTGTGCTTTCACACACCAGATTTCATTAAAGGATTCTGATTATCCTTGCTTGGCTCTGATGCCCACACTGGATTAATCATTTTGTCCATGGGGACTTCCCTGGCTGTCCAGCGTTAAGACTCTGCCCTTGTAATGCAGAGGGCACAGGTTCCATCCCTGGTCAGGGAACTAAGATCCCACATGCTGCACAGTGCAGCCAAAAACAACCACTAAGGAATCATCTTGTCCTTGAAGACATAGTACTCTGAATAGCCCACCTTGGTCACATGATGACCATGTTGGGTAGAAGGCAGGATACCATGACTGACAGTCCTGAAAGAACCATGGACTTGGAAAGAGGTAAGGGGTCTTAGATGGGCTATTAGCAGACAGAAACAACGTATCTATTATATGTGGTTTTTTATGTTGTTTCTAAACTTCACATTTATAAATGTAAATGTAGACTTGACCCTATTTAAGACTGTGAAGTAAGAAGTTTTACTTTCTTGCTCTCTTATCTCCCCTTTCTGCATCCTTCTCCTTTTCTCCCAGACCTACCATGATTGTCCAGTGACCTAAGGTTTTCTCTAATCTGTTTCCCATCAAAACTTACTTTCAGCTAACAGGAGTTGAAAAGAATACAGAAAAATCAAATTAAGATTCAGGATTCAAATTACTATCCTCCAGAGAGCTGATTAGTTTTTCTTCAAGGACAATCATAATAAGACTAAGGTAAAATTTGCAGGAGAAGGGGACATCTGAGCACCTTCAAATAATCCCCTTCTATGAGGAATTCATTTTTTCCCCCTTCAATTGCTAGTAAATCTTTAGTGGAAAGGATGTAAGATATGACTAGGACCCAGGATCTTTAACTTAAATCCTATCTACCTAGCATTCCCTGTGTGGCTCAGATGGTAAAGAACCTGCCTGCCATGTGGAAGACCCAGATTCGATCCTTGGACTGGGAAGATCCATGGAGTTGCAAAGAGTTGAACACTAACACTTTCATCGTAGGAAATGGGCTTCTTCAGTGGCACAGATGGTAAAGAATCATCCTGCAATCCAAGAGACTCAGGAGTCACAGGTTCCAACTCTGGGTTGGAAAGATCCCCTGGAGAAGGGCATGGCAACTCACTTCAGTATTCTTGCCTGGAGAATCCCATGCACAGTGGAGCCTGGTGAGCTACAGTCCATAGGGTTGCAGAGTACAACTGAACAACTGAGAACACACGCACCATAGGAAATACACATACAGAAGTCAAGGCTAGCCAATGCAATGGCGAGGCTTTTGCCCAAACCCCACTATTTAACAAAATAGAAATAGTCAACAGCATAAGCTCTAGAATCAGCCCAACCTGTGCTCAACAGTGGCTCCATCATTTATTACCAGGAGTCTTAGTACCTTGACTATAAGATGGGGATAGTAATTTCTACCTCATTGGGTGCTGTTAGACTTTTTTAAAATTAATGCATACAGACTGCTTAGCTCAGTGACTGGCACATACCAATACCTCAGTAAGTGAGATTCATTTGATAATGTTGATGATGAAGGATGAAAAGGAGGTAGAAGAGAGGAAAAGGAGAGGGAAGAGGAGGAGGAGGAGAAAGAAGAAGGCATCACCTTCCTACCTGAAAGGCCAAATAAATCACAAAGGAAACTTCTTTTCATTTGGCTGCAAGTTGGTCTTAGGACCTAAGATAATGGTCTTCAAAAAGTGTGTCCTTATACCTCTGAAATAATTTTTTGAACTATGAACCTCCTCCTCTATTTTTAAATTGACATCTGAAGGTTTTCATTTTGAGTTTAAATAGTTACAAAGGATATTCCTGCATTTTACAAATAGTGGTCTTTTCAAATAAAACTTTTATGTCACTTTTAGCTAGTTGTTACTGTCATTCACTCTCTTAATATCCAGGGTTTCCAAGCCTATACCAAGATATCAAATTTTTAATTACACCTTTTTTTCTTTTACTTGACAGTAACTTATTTAATCTACTAGAGTCAGAAAAGGAAATTTTTGAGTTTGTTAATTTCACTCACTACACTTTTGCCATTACTATATGCTTAAAATATATTTTCATGAAAATCTCAGAGCTACAGATGTCACTCGTTTTTTTCATGGCCTATCTCTGTTATATAATTTAATTACAAAGCCATCAGATAATTTTTTTTCTCTAGAAAAGTAAAGGGAAATGAATTCCTAGTAAAAGACTATATATATACACACACATACATATATATCAGGTATCTATACCCAGTTGACCCTTGAACAACATGGATTTGGACTGCAGGTCCACTTAACACTCAGATTTTTTTCAGTAACTACCCACTTCAGTGATACACGATCAGACTTCCCTGCTGGTCCAGTGGTTGGAAATCCACCTGCCAATGCAGGGAAAGGAAGATTCCACATGCCACAGACCAGCTGAGTGTGTGTGCCATGACTACTGAAACCTGCATGTTCTAGAGCCTGTAAGCTGCAACTCCTGAGCCCAAGTGCTGCAACTACTGAAGTCCCCCACCCTAGAACCCATGCTCTACAACAGGAGAAGCCACCACCGTGAGAAGCCCGTGCACTGCAATTAGAGAGTAGCTCCAGAGACGCAGCAACAAAGACCCAGTGCAACCAAAAATAAATGAAATTTAAAGAAATACACAATCCCCAGTCCCTGGCTGGTTGAATCCAAGGATGCAGAAGCATGGATGGTAAGAACCAACTGTAAGTTGTCAGTGGATTTTCCACTGCGTGGGGTGCAGACTGGGGAGCAGCACTCTAAATCACCACCCCGCCACTCCTAGTTCAAGGGTCAGTTGTACATTCATACAGATAGTTTGGAGAACCAAGTCCGGTACCAATAAAAGTAGGCTGCACTGCCTTTCCTTCCCAGGCCCTTTTCCTATTCCCCCCACCCCTTTCTTCTTAAACCCACATCAAAGTCCAGCGTGGCATCAGTCTAAACACTGAGATGATCCACACGAAGAAAAGGACAAGGAACTGAGAAAACAGCCCAATTCTGTATTAATGAGACCCAAGTGGTGTCTCACTTTTGTTGGACACTTACTGGGGTGGGTGGAGCTTCCCTTCCAGGTCAAAGTGCCTACAACTGTGTACAGAGAGCTGAAATTCAAAACTGAATTTTATTTTCAAATACTGTCTGTGAATCAAAAGTACAATTTTAGTACTGCCAACGTGTCATTTGATGTAATTCAATTTAATATTTTTCTATTAAGTCCATGAACCAACAGACTGCAGTTACTTCCCAATCCTTCTCTCAGACGGACATCTGGGGGAAAGGAACAATTTGATGATGCTTGTCAGAATCTTAAAAGAGGACTGTAATTGGGAAGGGATGAGGATGTATTCTGGGGGCCAGTATGTTCTGTTTCTTGACTTAGACGGTGGTGGATATACTTTATAACTGTTGAAAGTATTCCTCTAAGTATACTGCAGAAATTCAAAACTATTGCAAAGTATACCTACTAGATTATTCACTTTAAATAGTTCTCTCCAAATTTAAAAAAAGATGTAGGAGTAATTTTATATTATTATATATAATAGTAAAAAATTAAAGTTAAAAATCTGATAGTGAAGGTTTGGTTAAATAAAGCATAGCATAGGCATATATTGGAACATTATATAGAGTTTTTAAAATTATATACAGGTAAATAAGTATGGAAATAGAATGACATTAAGTGAAAACAAAATTGTAAAAACTATGTTCACTAACATCCCATTTCACTTACATAGTCCATATGTAAAGAAGACTTTCTGGAAATATATAAATCAGAGGATTAATAGTCGAATTGTGGTGAGAGGTTTTTATTTTTGCTTACTATTATAATTTTTAAAAATAAATTTGTTTTATTATTTTGATAAGAAAAATTATTTTTAATTTTTAAAAACTCATCCTTTGAGCCAGCAGAAAGCCCTGTTGGCATTATTCTCAGTTTTGACTTTGTGAATTTTGTAAATAAATAAACATTTTAAAAGGATGATCAGTTCTCTTCATAAACCCTTATATTTTTAAATATGAATGTATTATTAACAGTTGGGTGGAATCAGGCACTTTTAAGTGTTAAGGGTAATTTCATGTTTTAAGTTTTAATTTCTATAAGGAATCTTTTCTGAAATCAAAATTGGTACTGAAAAAACACTATTTTGATATTTTTAGAAGCTGAAGTTTTAAAAAGCTATTTCAGACAGGATTAGATGATATATTTCTTTTATTCTATTTTTAAAAATTTTGCTCACAGATTCTTCAATCTTTTAGACAAAAGCCTCATTTGAGAGTGATAGTTACGTTATGAACTTCATCTTTACTATTACACTTTTAAATTTCTTCTTAGAAGTGCTTAGTGCCATATTCTCTCTCTCTCTCTTTTTTTTTTTTTTTAGTGCCATATTTTCAAGAGGAAATACACTCATTTGTAAAACAGGAAACTGACGAAATGCACCGTGAAATGCTCTGTTGCTGCGGTTAACCGCATTAGCCACTGGGTGGCTCCACTGTTTCGTTCCATTCAGTGTCTCTGATGATGGAAGTTTCCAATGAAAACATGAGATGAAGAGCAGGGCTTTATTTGCAGAATGCTTAATTAGGAACTGATGCAGCATTTACATTCTAGACATTTTATTTAGAAACAGTTCTGCTCATGTATGCAATATTTTCTTGTGTTCTTTGATAACTGGGCATTTAACTTGCCAAGGAGGGGAAAGGAAAACTATTTTTTTCCCCTTAGTATTGCATCATTTCCTATTCCAATTTTTTAATCAGAATTAAGAATCCTTTTTTGGTGACATCTTGTCTATTTTCATAGCTATCATTTTCAGAGTCCTATAATAAAATAATAATAAATACAGTCCTATAATAAAATAATTTGAGGGAAAACAGGAAATTAGCACTAGACCAGGAGTATATTATATTCTCATTTTGGAAAGGTAGAAATCTACATTGCTGATGGCTTCCATCTCTAAGAGATGTCACTGTGTTTCAGTAAGGGCTGGTGAATAGAAAAAAGAGATAGAAACAACCCACAAAGATGTAGAATTGTAGAAGGGATCACTACAGCTAATTTAATGCTTCCTGGGGTCACAGATCTATACCTTGGGACTGATCACAATTTAAAAACTTGAACTCAATTTGTATTTCTAGATGCCATTACATTTGCATTTTGTGTATTCATGATAAACTTTTTCTCCATCCTATCTTCTTTTAGTCTAATTTTTCTAGCCCAAACCTATTACTTTCTTTTGTGTTCTTGGTTCCTTTTGTAATTTCCTATCCCTATTTCTCCCCACCCCTTTTCATTTGCGAGATTGAATGCATAATTTTTGAATGACAATTACTGTTTAAAAATTCTGCTTTAGATCTGAATCATTCCATTAGAGGAAAGAAATTCCAAAAATCTAACATAAATGGCTCAGACATTGAAATGCACCTAAATATGAATACAATTAAATATTTGAGCTAGTAATCACTATTTTTTAATAAATTAGCTGTATAACTAATTTCCTTATGTCCTTGGGGGAAACTCCTGAATGGTGGAATCAGATGAAAAACATTTGAATTCAAACAACAGTGAAATTAGAGAGAGAGCATTGTTTTGATTGTAAACTATAAATAGAGTAACTAAAACCAGAACTCGATGTAGATGACAGAAAGTAGAATTTAAAGTGAGTAGAACTTAAATATCAAGTTCACTGTATCAGGAAAAAATACAGTCATGAGTTAGAGAATACATCATTTAAAATACATTCAAATAGATGAGGAAGAAGTAAGGTAAGGTCTTGGATCCTAGGTTTCTGAATTAATATCATGAAATTCACAGAGTTCCCTGCAGAAGAAGAGGGGAGTAAAGAATCTGACTGCTGATCCAGGAGAGAGGATGAATCTCAGCTATCCTCCTACCAGAAGACAAATCCACACAAAAACCTACAAGCCCAGTCATGTATCAAAGCCCTTTTCTGGCTTTCACATACATCAATTGTACTATCCCTCCTGTTGAAAACAAGAATATTTCCAGAGTGTGAGAGCCAAACAGCAGTAGCCATTCTACCTCGAGGCTTCATTATCTCCCAAGGCTTCTGGGATTAGACTTAGGTTTTGTTGAATCAGGCTCTGCAGTGGCTGGGCCCCATGAAACATGAGTTTTTATTGAGTCACATAACTCTTGAATGAGGCTAAATCTTTAAAATTCTTCATCTGTAAATAAACTTGTATAGATAAAGATTTAGATTAAAAACAATTATTCTTAAATGTCTAATGAATTGGTGCAAATTGCCATCCCCTCTCGCCGAAACCTGAGTCCATCATTTTTTTCCTTCTTTTTATTTTAATAATGAGGTGTTTCCAAAATACAGAAAATTATAAAGAGTCATATAATGAATTTCCAGGTACCCATTGTCAAGCCATGTCTAATTTTAACATTTCACTTATTTGCCTGATGTCTTTACCTGGAATCTTTAAAAAAATTAAAACATTTCAGATACAAATGAAAACCCTAGTAACATCTCTGCCAACCCTTCTCTCCATCATCCTGCCCAAAAAAGTAACCACTACCATGAATTTGCTGTTTATCAAGCCATGCATGTTTTTATATTTTGCAGTGTTTGTATGTATTCCTAAAATACATGTATATGAATGTTTTAACCTTTTATAAAAATAGCAGCACACTGCATATAACCTTTGACAATTTGATTTATTTACTTAATGTCATATTATTAAGATTTATCTATTATGGTACATTCAACATCAATCTTTGCTTTAATTTAGACTGATAGCTCAGTTTTCTCTGCTTTTGCTCAAATCACTGGACAATTTGTCCCTATAGAAGTTTTACCATTTAGTGGAAAAAGATAGTAACTTTTTGAAATAGATAACTTTTTGAAACACAGCCATGATTTTAATCCCATCTGTTTACTGTGTAGAAACTAAGAAAAAATGTATATTTTCAGACTTTCTCATATAGTCTGGACTGAGCTATTCAAGTAATTTCCCAACAGTTCTTCTATGTGTTATGAAGACCAATAAATATATCACTGAGCTATTTGGCTACCAGATAAAAGTGGAGAGATCTTGTCCTAGGAGTTAGTAGTCCTACAGTATCTTTCACAATTTATTTAATTTCTCTGGACTCTAGTTTCTCTTGTATACAAAATGAATCAGTTGAAGGGGAAGCATATGTAAACCCATGGTGATATCATGACAATGTATGGCAAAAACAATTAAAAAAATAATAATAAAATAAAAATAAATAAATAAAAAATAAAATTTGACATTTGAGAATTAAAAAAAAAAAAAACAAAATGAATCAGTTGAACCAGAGAATCTAGTGCTAATTTTCTCATTACCTATGGAATATTTAAATAAAAATAACAAAGGCTTAAAATTCTTGTCATATGCTTTAGTAGAATTTCATTTTCTGTATGAAATACATTTTTATTATAATTCTTTGATAAGGAAAGTACATAATGAATGAATACTCAATCTTTAAGCACATGGACTATATTTAGGTATTAAATTATTATATAAATATATAGTTATAATTTTGCTTTCATCACACATTTTGTTCACGGCTTTAATCTATTTACTTCTGAGTCCTTGGTGATAAGCCCCTGTCCCAAATGTGACGTTGCTTTTACGGGGAAATAGGATCCACTTCCATGATGCATTTCATCATGTGGAATCAGGAGCACTTTGTAGGAACACGCTTTGTAGGCAAATTATAAGGGCTACAAATGTGAGCATATGATATTAGAATTACCTTCAGATTTAGCAGTTTTGGTTAGTATTTCTGGGCCCTCCAAATACAAGGATAGAGCTCTTAAAGCTGCAGCCTACAGAACCCTCCCTCAATTTTTTATCAGAAAGACAAAGTTATTCATTTTAGAGGATTTTTAAATTCCTAATTGCAGATGTAAATAACTCAGTTTGGAAAATGGCTGAATATAATAAAAAGTATAATCTTCCCCATAAAACTAGAAACTTTATAGTAACACAAAGATGCTCTCCTCCTACTTCCATCCTCCTCCTCCTACTTACCAACTCTGACCTACCAACTGCTACCTACCAACTCCTGTCCACAATACAAAAGAGACAATAGAAATTTCCTTTTAAACTATGATTTACCTTGAAGTAAACCTCAAAGTGTGGTCAGGAATAGAAACAATATAGGTGCTAAAAAGCTATGAAAATAAATTTTGAAGATTGCCCAAGTACCAAATAACTTTTTCACCAATACTAGCTTAAAAAATATAAATTCTCATGAATAATGGACTGTAATGATGATTTGCCTTTGAACAGCCTGTTTTCCCCTAATTTATTGCTATAGATAATTTGCCCTATTTTGCCTTATTTTTAGAAAAAAAATCTACTTTTTGTGGAAAGCCATCCTCATCATGTAACCTTTTAGTCCATTGTTTCTTCAGATTTTTGCATTCATAAACACTAGTTATACCATCTTTTAGGGATATGATAAAATTATGTTAAAAAGTTGTATTAAAGCTATAGACTTTCATTAGTGCTGTATATAACAGCCTTATCCCCATTAGGCTTTGCAAATTATATTTAAGGAATCAAGGAACTTCCTTCCTTAATTTTATTCTCATTAATTCTTCTAGGACATTTAGTCATGAAACAAGATGGTTATTAAACTATGTCCGTCAAGTGTGTAAGGCATGTTACTAGTCAAACTCAAGGCTCTAAGTCAGTAGGATTTCATGATTCAGAATAGCTCTCTTAATACTCACGATCTTGTTCTCACATTCCCCACCACCAGTCTTTCATTTCACTGTTACATGTTCTTACTTATTCCTACCAGTAACTCCACTTAGATCCTCTTATCCCACCTCCTTTCCCATAATTTTTTCCTCATAATTTCATTTTTCCCACTTACACTCAGTCACATCTGCTCTAATCTGTGGTCATATTTTGCCTTAAACCCTAGGCAGATGAACAGAGGCAATACGATCAACCTGCCCAAGAGCACTGCCATTGTAAAGGGTAGATAGGCAGGGGTAACGAGCATTCACGTGAATGTGGACCAGGCCTGGGGGCCTGCTGAGCTGGCCAGCTCAGAGGCAGCGACAAGAAGGCCACACGAAGCAGGAGGCATCACCTTTACGTTCCTAGAGCAGAAACAAAGAAGGTACTCCTCTTTGGACATCAAAGGAGAAAGAATTCTCAAAGAAAAAGTAGGAAACCAAGATTGAAATCCCAGGAAGGTCAAGTTCCAGTGCCATGTCCAGAAGGTTGAAGGAAGGCCCAAAAGTCAGTGCGGTAGGGCCAAGAGCTTATCTTGTGGTTTGGCTTTATCAGTATGTGGGTGCATGTAAGCGCTATGAGCTAAGCTGATAGTTGCCAAGAGAGGCAAGCAAGAGTGTTGGAGAAAATACGATGGCAGAAGACGACACCACAGGAGCTTTTGAGGCCTGCGTTAGGAAGAAGACTGCAAAACTGGCAGAGGCTGCTGGGCCTGATCAGGCACCAGGAATGACAGAGAAGCCAGCACAGGTTAGTCATGCAACTGCTGGGCATGACAGACCAGATTGGCCAGTACTACCGCTGAGGCCATGTGGGCTTTGACTCAGGGACTTATGCGAAAGTTGGGGCACTTAGGAGAAAGTAGAAGAGATGCAGTAGGTAAGCCAAAGTAGTGAGTGGTCAGGATGAATTAAGACAGGTCAGGCCAGATGGCTTTCTTACTATGTGTTCAACTTTCCAGCTGCAATCGAATAACCAAATTAAGTCAATTTATGCCAAGATCAATTTTAATTCTATGTTTTACTGGTAGTACAGGATCATTGACTATATCAGTAATGCCCATGCTAAACCTGTTTTGAAATGGGAGCAATCGTGTCCCTTATTATTGGTCTGAATGTGTTCAACACAAAGGAGAGGATGAAGGCAAGACCATGCAACTATTTTTTTAAAAATTGACATAGGAGAGGGGGAACTAAGATGGCGGAGGAATAGGACGGGGAAACCACTCTCTCCCCAATAAATACACCAAAAGAACTTTTAAAGACCGCGCAAACTCCATAAAACAGGATCTAAATGCTGGCAGAGGACATCGGGCATCTGAAGGGACGGCCCATTGCCGACGAGAGAAGGTAGGACAAAAGAAAAAAGAGAGAGAAAAAAGTAAAGGGAGAGACAGAGTTGGGGGCGGGGATCCGTCCCGGAAGGAGAGTCTGGAATAAAGAGGAAAAAAAAAGAGGAGAAACGTTTCCGAATACCAGGGAGCATTCTCTCAGGCGGATTTGTGGTGAATCTTGGAGAGCAAGATAGCTGGGAGTAAAAGCAGATTAATAATTAAGCCCTGCAAGCTACATTTCTGGCTCGAAGGCACAGGGAAGCGGCGGCGGACGCCCCACCCCCCACTAGCCAAAGCTGACTGCTCAGGGAGGGGCGGGCCGCGTGCTCAGGGAACGGAGCAGCCTGAGCGACTCAACCCAGGGGGCTAACCGGAGATAGACTGAGAAGTAGCCTTCCCCAGGAAGAGCCCCCCTGCCAGGCCCACGCAGAACAAGGAGAGGTGTGGAGTCGGCAGAGAGGCGGCCTGCCGGGTGGCACAGAACAAAGGGCGTGCAGAGTCGGCAGGGAGGAGGCCGGCCGAGGAGATCTGGGCCCCTGTGGGCTGCGGACCGGCCCAGCCCCCGCCCGAGTGCAGCGGGCATAACCCAGCCTCAGCGAGACCAAAGGGTGAGGCGGAGTCGGCAGGGAGGCGGAGCTGGGCGCCTTCGGGCTGCGGACAGACCCAAACCCTGCCCGAGACCAGCGGGCATAGCCCAGCCCCGGCGAGGCTTCCTCGTCCAAATTGCGCACAGAGCTAGGTGCTAACCAAGACTACTGGGGATTCTGGACGGATCGGAGCTCTGCACACCTAAGAAGACGTGCTTAGCTGCACGTCGGGAAAGCCGAGCGGTTGGGCCGGGGGAGGGGAGAAGCCGCACTCCTCAACTGCGCCGGGCGGAGGACAGAGAGCCGAGCAGAAGGGGCGGGGGAAGCGCACTCAGCAGGAGCAGGGCAAACTCCAGAGCGCTGAATAGACACATAAAAGACCAGCAAACAGAAGACGCTTAAGCTAGCAGAGGCAACAGGTTTGGAGTCTATAGAGCATGAGAAGTACAAGCCGGACCCAAGGAATTGTCTGAAAAATAAACTGACCCCTCCCAGTACGCATCAGCACCAGAGAAAGCCTTAGTTATAACTGTACTAGGAACATCTTTTAAATTTTTAAAACTTTTTTTTACCACTTTTTTTTTTTTTAGAATTTTTAAGTCCCCTATAACCTTGTTATTTTCTTTTTTTCTGCCTTTCTTTTCCTTTATTTTTATTTCCCCTTTTTTTAATCTCCTCTTTCTCCCTTATTGCATTCTCCTTCCTATCTCCTTTCTTACGTTTTATATCTCCACTTTATTCCCCTTTTTAAAAAATTTTTTTTTTTTTTTTTTACTGATTTTTGTTGTTGTTGTTGGTGGTGGTGTTGTTGTATTTTCTTCTTTATCATTCTTTCTTTCTTTTTTTCATAATAGTACTTTTGAGAATCCAGTCTTTACTCTAGATTTTTAATCTTTGCTTATAAGTATTTGGTATCAACTTTGTACCTTTAAGGATCCAAGCTCCAGTACCCATTGCTACCTGGGAGTGAGATCATTGCCTTGACTGCTCTCTCCCCATTCTTATTTCTCCTCTTTTTTTTTTTTTTTTTGTTTTTGTTTTTCTTTCTCTTCCTTATCTTTCTTTCTATCTTTTTCTTTGTAATAGTATTTTGAGAATCCCGTCTTTACTCTAGATTTTTAATCTTTGCCTATTAGTATTGGGTATCAACTTTGTACCTTTAAGGACCCAAGCTCCAATACTCATCGTTACCTTGGAGCGAGAGCAGTGGCTTGACTGCTCTCTCCCCATTCTTGTATCTCCTTTTTTCTTTTTTTTTCTTTTTCTTTTCTCTTTTCTTCTCCTACCAAGACACCTTCAACGTCCTCTCCCTCTGTATATTCTCTACCCAACTCTGGGACTCTGCTTGAGAGTTACCAGCTGTGAAGAACACTGAAATAACTGACCACTGGCTGGATCTGTCTCTATTCATCTGACTCTCTCCTTTCTCTCTCTGGTCAATTCTGTCTCCTTCCACACTCTTCACTTTTCGATATAACTCTGTGAACATCTCCAAGGGATCCAGGCTGTGGAGGGCACACAGAGGAGCAATCACTGGCCACTTCACTCCCTCACCATCGGATTCCTCTCTTCTCCTTCTGGTCCATGCCATGTAACTTTGTGTACCTGACAGGGTGTCCCTCACTGTGAAGAAACTTCTCATCACTAAACTAGAGGTTCTGCCACCATCAGTGCAGAGATAAAAGAGCCCTGAGGCTACTGGAAGACAGGAGACTAAACCCAGACCCTGAGAATTCCAGAAAACTCCTGGATCCAAGAGTTAATTAATCGATAGGAACTCATCAACCTCCTCCATACCAAAACTGAAATTAATCAACCCCCAAGGGCCAACAAGCTCCAGAGTAAGATATACCAAGCAAATTCCCCAGCAACGTAGGAACACTGCAAGGAGCTTCAATACACAGGTTGCCCAAGGTCAAACCAAGTCCACCGACACCTCAAATCTCTTTACTGGACACTCCATCGTTAGTTACAGTGAGGAAACCCAGATCCACCCACCAGAACAACACACAAGCTTTCCCACCCAGGAAACTTCTACAAACCACATATCTAACCCCTCCCATAGTGAGGAACCCCCACAATAAAGGGGCAACACAGCAAGATAAACAAGATGAAAAGGCAGAGAAATACCCAGCAAGTAAAAGAACAGGATAAATACCCCCTAGACCAAACAAAAGACGAAGAGATAGGATGTCTACCTGACAAAGAATTCCGAATAAGGATAGTGAATATGATCCAAAACCTGGAAAATAAGTTGGAGCTGCAGTTCAATAACCTGCAGGCAAGGATTGAGAAGATGCAGGTAAGCTTTAACAAGGACTTAGAAGAAATGAAAAAGAGTCAAAATACAATAAATAATGCAATAAATGAGATCAAAAACACCCTGGAGGGAACCAACAGTAGAATAACAGAGATAGAAGACAGGATAAGTGAGGTAGAAGACAGAATGGCAGAAATAAATGAAACAGAAAGGAAAAATGAAAAAAGAATTAAAAGAAATGAGGACAATCTTAGAGACCTCTGGGACAATATTAAACGCACCAATATTCGAATCAGAGGAGTCCCAGAAGAAGAAGACAAAAAGAAAGACCATCAGAAAATCCTTGAAGAGATAATTGTTGAAAATTTCCCTAAATTGGGGAAGCAAATAGCCACTCAGGTCCAAGAAACACATAGAGTCCCAAATAGAATGAACCCCAAACGGAACACCCCAAGACACATATTAATCAAATTAACAAATATCAAATACAAAGACCAAATATTAAAAGCAGCAAGGGAGAAGCAAAAAATAACTCACAAGGGGAATCCCATAAGGATAACAGCTGATCTCTCAACAGAAACGCTTCAGACCAGAAGGGAATGGCAGAGCATTCTTAAAGTGATGGAAGAAAACAATCTACAACCCCGATTACTGTACCCAGCAAGGATCTCATTCAAATTTGAAGGAGAATTCAAAATTTTCTCAGACAAGCAGAAACTGAGAGAATTCAG
>ML660772.1:26070080-26483585 GCA_007570785.1 Antilocapra americana
TATCATGACAATGTATGGCAAAAACAATTAAAAAAAATAATAAATTGATTAAAAAAAAATTGACATAGGTTAATAAGGTCTAGGGAATCTTAAGAAGATTTAACAGACAAAGTTGAGATTGATATAACTATGTTGCAAACTCATTTTCCGGAAATAATTTATTTCAGTTAGTCATATTTTAATGTTATTTTAATCCACTAACATATAATTTTGATTTAATGAAAATAACTACTATTTAAATGCTAATGTAATCTTTTTCCTTATACACCACATAAAAAATTGTTTTTGTATTTGTCAAGACTGAGCATTAAACGTGGATTCAAGTCTTTGGCTAAGAATAATTAATTAGCAAATTCACAAGTTAGAATTTGTAATTCCATTGTGAAATTGAGTAACTGGTTAGTATAGACAAAGGTTGTCAGCATATTAAAAAAAAAGGGTAACCTTGTCTCAGCGTACCTATAGATTGCAAATTTTGTGTCAGTTCAAATTTTTGACAACAGATGCTAATGACTTTACTGAAAGCAGAAGATAATTAGAATGGAAATGTAAACATAACCCTAGTAGATTAGTGTGCTCATTGTACTTCCTTATTATGATACTAGCAGATTTTCAGTCTTTAAGTTGATCTGCCATATATTCAACAGGGTCATGGGAGCATAATTTTTTACATAGTTTTTCCAAAGTTTCTATCAATTCATCCTAGCAACAGAGCAGAGTGTTAGAGTTCTTGCTGCCTGAGTTACAACAGCTGCCCTGGGAATCTTATCCAAACAGCAAGTTAACTGCTATCCACAGTAATATCTGGTCTTTCCCACCCCTAAACATACACAAAACATTTTTGTCATTCTTGGCACCAGGCAAGAGAAGTAGCAAGACATGCCAGTAGAACTCTTAAGGCAAAATGTCCTTCCACCTGTTTTATGCTGTAAGACAGACTTCCAAGTGCGAGGCGGTGTGGAGGGCTGTTTCCCTGAATGGCAGCTGAATGTGCCAGCAGGATCTTTGGCAGCAATGCCCTGGCACTGAAGCTGGGCATTCAGGAGAACTAAATGGAGAAAAGAAACTTGAGCACACTGCTTCCTGGAACATTGAGAACCTGAATGGGAGATTCAGAAGTACCAGATTCTCTCTATTCTTGTACCAGCCAAGGTCAGACTTCCAAGCTCCTATTTATTCTAATCATTCCCCAAAAAAGTGCTATTGCAATTTATGAAGGTAATGAAAACACACTTTTCTTCTTTTAGAAAATAGTGTTACTTACTGTTGTAGTATGCTCTGGCTTGAGAATTTTTTCCCCATCCTAATGTAAAAGCTTCATACCACAAGTGAAGCAAGACCACGGTGAAGAGGTTCAAGGAAGACAAGTGACTTATTCTACACCTCAAACGGAGAACTCCTTAGGTGAGGTGACTAGATAGGACAGTCCTTCGATGTCTTATCAACAGAAGGCTGGAGCTGAAGTCTGGCCTCTGCCTGCTTGGCAGACAGAATCACTCAGTAGGACATCTACACGGGCAGAACCTTAGGCAGATATGCATGCATGCATGCTCAGTCACTTCAGTCGTGTCTGATTCTCTCTGACCCATGGACCATAGCCCACCAGGCCACTCTGTCCATGGGATTCTCCAGCCAAGAATACTGGAGTGGGTTGCCATTTCCTCCTCCAGGGAATCTCCTAATCAATCTTCCCGGGCACTGAACCTATGACTTCTGTAATGGTAGGCTGGTTTTTACCACTGCCATCATAGAGCACTTATTTCAAGTAAAGAGGGTAAATCGATAGCAAAAGACCTAGAAGTCACAGACCTTTGTTAAATGGGTGCTGTCTACCTGGTATTCTCTGGAACCTAGCTTCAAACCTAGAAACCTAACCATTTAGGAAAATGATAAGCACGATCTAAGGGGGCAAGGAAGAATTTCTTTAGCTGTTTTCATTTGTCAAGAAGCTTAACATAATTGTTTACTCAAAATCAAGCTTCAAGGATGACTTTAGGTTGAGGGGGGGGGAAGCTTGACTTCTTAATTTCCTCTTGGGAAGATAAATTCATTATTATTTAACAAGTGTGTTTGCTTATAAACAAATTCTTTCAACAGGGATTTTGTGGAGGAAATCATATTAAAAGGGGTTTTCCAAGAGGAAGAGATTATAAAACACCATGCAGGTGAAAACTGTTTAAGGGATGTAATTTTTCAAATTGTTTTCATAAAGATTTGCAGACAGTGGCTAACTTCCCATTATACTCTGCATCTGATTCAATCAAAGCACTAAAGATCTGAGAAGATTGTTAGAGGAGTGGCTGTGGGAAATTCCAGAGCTGCTGCCGCCTGCGGAGACTTCCTTTACTGAGTGTCTCAGATCCCAGACACTGCCTTATTTGCCAGAGCTGCAAGGAAATGGTAGAAATTCTGTAAAAGAAGTCTTGCTTAAGCCAGGGCGCCTTCTCATAGAGTTACAGATTCTTCAAAAACATTTTGCCACAGCAGAGGCAAAGCATGCATAGGCTTCCGCAGTTTAAAGAAATGTAGACAGCGATGTCTATTATTAGTCCTCCTCTCATTTACTCAGCAAGAACAAAATTCACTGTTTTCAGCTGACACATAAGCACATTTATTCATTCAATCACCAGGCATTGCTCAGGTACTTTCCATATGCTGGGTTTTGTGCTAAGTGACAGAGCTATAAAGATGAAAGAGACGAGCATTGCAATAGCCAGGACCGGCCAAACTGACCTCCGTGACTCGTTCTGGGTGGCCTGGGTTCATCCTCTCCTCCTCGAAGGAGGGGATCCATCTTATACAGTGCTTCCCAGCTTCAGGAAAACTACTTGGAACAATGCCAAAGTCACCTGTTTCCGCAACAAACCCTGTACTATCACGAAAAGGGTTTCATTTTCAGTTCTGCTGGGGTTTCTGGCCAACGGAGGAAGTGGGAAGCTGTCTGCTGCCCTTCCGAGCTGACAAATGAAGGGGTTGCTCAGGTAAAGTGCCTGACTTAAACCTCCCTCCACTACTGTTTGTTTGGATGGATTGTAGAGTTATTTCTTCGTTTGTTTAGTTACTTTATCAAAGCTGTTTCAAGACTTAAGAGAGAGAATGGACTGAAGAGTGCCTCGAGAGAATATAAAGTTCTATTTAGGTATCATTATTTAAATGTCAAAGGTGTGTTTACTATAGATTATCAGTCCCATTCTCTTTTTGTTTTTAAGTTAGGAACTTATTCTCCAGATGAAGGCTTATTGTGAAGCCTAAAATATAAAATAGGTATACAGTGACCTGCCGTGACTGAAGTCAGAGAGAGGGGTAGAATTCCAAGGGTTCCAAGGAGCACAGTTTGAAAAAAAGCACTGCAAAAGACGAAAAGCTTATCAGCTTTTTTAAAAAATAAATTCTAGTTGTCTGTAGCTTGATTGTGGTGGTGAATATATAAGCCTACGTATGAGATTAAAGCACATAGAACAAACTATGCACATGCACAAACACACACATGTAAAACTGGTAAGATCTGAATAAGATTGGTGGAATGTATCAGTGTCAATTTCCTGACTATGATATTGTTTTAATGCTACAGCTTGAAAGTTGCTACAGCTGGGGGAAACTGAGTGAAGAATACACAGAATTTCCATTATTTCTGCCAACTGCGTATAAGTCTACAATTACCTTAAAAGTCTTCGTTAAAAAATAAATAAAAACCACAGTGTAGATTTCCTGTTGTTTTCCTCCTCCCAAAATCTCAGAAAGGTCTAATAAAAACCTACCTATGACCAAGAGCTGAGATTCTTTATCGTCCATATTAATGGACGTAGACAGGTATATCAGGAAACCTTCAGGTATAAGTAAGTAGCAGATAATACATGCTGGCCCAGCTGACTTTAGCAATAAGAAAAATATGGTGCATTATATCATGAGAAGTCTTGAGTAGGGTAGTCCTAGGTCAATTGACTCACCAACTCAATATCATCATCAAGGGCCCACATTCCCTATCATTGCAGCAAATATTAATAAATTTTGTCCTCAGGCTAACTTTGTCACAGTTGCAAGCTGGTTGTTATCATGCCATATTCCCCATGCAGATACAGAAATTATTTCTTTTCACAAGTCTCATTTTCAGAGCAAGGAAAACATTTACAAGTCTTTTTAGTCATTCTCTTTGCCCACTTATTTTTATTTACCAGGATCACGTCACAGGCACTTCCCTAGGTGGATCACTGGCCAGTGTGACAGGATTGCCATTATCCTTGGATGGAATCCCTGGGCGTGGGAGATGGTTACATCTGAAAAAATCAGCACTCAGCCAGTGAGTAAGAGCCAAGGACAGACAGGTTGATGGATAAGCAATCCATTACCAAGGAGCCATAATAATGTGGAATGAGAGTTGTTCTAAGAAGGTTTCCAGACATTTCTTTCAGCAGTACAGCCATGGAGTCTCCCAGAAAGTTTTGACACAGTAATGAAGGTGGAGTAGGTGCTAGACCCCACAGAACAAATGAAACGAACACTTTTACAGCCAGTTCCTGATTCCATATCACGGAGCCATGGAGGATGGCTTTCCCCGCATTCCTTGGAGACAGAACTAGAGGAGAGCAGGGGATAGAGGTTGCTATAGCAGAAGCCCTGATCATAAAGCTTTCTTTTTTAATTTACCCCGAAAGTCTGACCAAGCACAGCACCCAGTTCAACACTGTCATTGATTTCTTGTTGTGGAAGATATAACTCCTTAGAACAGGAGGAAGGGCCTTAGGGATTTGAAGACCAGACCAGGGACAAGGAAAGCCTCTTATTCTGATGCCAGGTGAGAGGAGAGTCCAGGAGGGAAAAGGAGTCAGAATGTGTTGGAAGATGTGAACACATTGCTGAGGGTGGAGGGGTACAAAATATGATGCAAAGGTGGAATTTTTATTTCCTCCCTCTCTACCGTGTCAACCTGAGGAGGCCGAGACTCAGACATCTTCTCCCATACCTATCTGTATTCCCAATGCCTGTCATTTTGTACATGTAAATATTGATTTAATTAAAGCTTTCTGTTTCTACTCCTATATTATAAAAACCTAGAAGGCCATGTTCTTGCTGGACCATAACCTCAAGAAGAAGGGAAGGAAGCTAAATGTATTGCTCTCTCAAAGAATGTACAAAGATAGTCTTTGTATCTGTCATACTCCTTATTTATGTGGTCCTCTACCAGGACCTAAGCCCAGTGGAGACAGCAGCTCACAGAACCCCAGTCGCAGGGCAGCCTATAACGGACAAGATGATACCATCCCATCAGAGAAAGCTTCTTCATCCTTGTGCTTGAGTAAGGGTGGAGGGGCTGGGATTTGGGGCACAACTATTATTCCCTGGTCTAAATCTTACTGCCAAATTTAGACCTGAGTACTACATCTGCAAGCTTAAAGGGCCTGGTGTCCACAGGCCAAAGGGTGTTCTCCCCAGAGTCTGGGCAGTGGGAAGCTGTGTGAACTGATGAATGAGCTCATCTAAATTTCAAAAGGATGGAAGAAAATGCTGTTCCTCTCCACTTTCCCACCCCACCCCCTTACCCCAAACTTTACAAAGGACCTTACAAATACCCCCTCAAAGCCACAGAACCAAAACTTTACACTCCTCTCCTGTATTTGCTCCTTTTCCTCCTTTCTTTTCTTTCTCCATTTCTTCTCTCCCTTTCCCTTCCTCTCTATTTCTTTTTGTCACTCTCTCTTTTTCCCCTGCTTCCTCAACTCTTCTTTTTCCTCCCTTGTAAAGGGGATACTTGGGAACTGAAAGTATATTTTACTGTTTAATGAAAGCAATTATTTCTTTTTCATAGTGTTTTCTGATCCTTCATAGAAAATGACTCTTCTCTCCTAAACTGACTTTCATAATAATTACCTGAAGATCAAAGGATTGTATATGTGTGAATTTAGTGTATTAAAAGGAAAAACTATATTTAAAGACTGGCATTTAAGCATTCTGGCCTCTATCATTTTATTTTATTTTATTTATTTTTTTGGTGCCAATTTTAAATACAGTTTTATTTAAGACATTGCATTTTTTCCACTTACAATACAGTGCTTGTAAAGTGCAATGTTTTTCCATGTGCACACACATTCCATGTTCAAGTATCAAGAATGCCCAGTTATTTACTATAGCAGCTCAACTTTGTAACTGCCACTGATTTGCTACAAATTTGGGTCCTTCCATGTTTTTTGTGGAACAATGCTAAATCTATGCTATGCTGGCTTAATCAACCTCTTCAATGGTGGGCCCAGAGGAGGCACCACCTGATGGAGGAGCTCCACCACCAGGGAAGCAGCCAGGCATTCCTCCTGGCATTCCCCCAGGCATGCCTCCTGCACTCTGGTACAGCTTGGTAATAATGGGGTTGCAGACTTTTTCCAGCTCCTTCTGCTGATGTTCAAATTCTTCCTTCTCTGCAGTCTGGTTCTTATCCAGCCAGTTGATTATTACATTACACTTGTCAAGAATCTTCTGTTTGTCCTCATCATTAATCTTGCCCTGAAGTTTCTCATCCTCAACAGTAGCTTTCATGTTGAAGGCATAAGATTCGAGCGAATTCTTTGAAGACACCTTATCCCGCTGCTTCTCATCTTCAGCTTTGTACTTCTCTGCTTCTTGAACCATGTGTTCAATGTCTTCCTTGCTCAAGCGGCCCTTGTCATTAGTGATGGTAATCTTGTTCTCTTTTCCTGTGCTCTTATCCACAGCAGAGACATTGAGAATGCCATTGGCATCAATATCAAAAGTGACTTCAATCTGAGGAACACCACGGGGTGCAGGAGGTATGCCTGTGAGTTCAAATTTGCCAAGCAGGTTGTTATCCTTGGTCATGGCACGCTCACCTTCATAAACCTGAATGAGCGCACCAGGCTGGTTGTCAGAGTAGGTGGTGAAAGTCTGCGTCTGCTTGGTAGGAATGGTGGTATTGCGCTTGATGAGGACAGTCATGACTCCACCAGCAGTTTCAATTCCAAGGGAAAGAGGAGTGACATCCAACAGCAGCAAGTCTTGAACATTTTCAGATTTGTCTCCAGACAAAATGGCTGCCTGGACAGCTGCACCATAGGCAACAGCCTCATCAGGGTTGATGCTCTTATTCAGTTCTTTCCCACTGAAGAAGTCCTGGAGAAGTTTCTGAATCTTGGGGATGTGGGTTGAGCCACCCACCAACACAATATCGTGGATCTGAGACTTGTCCAGCTTGGCATCCCGAAGGGCTTTCTCCACAGGGTCCAGGGTGCCACGGAACAAGTCAGCATTCAATTCTTCAAATCGGGCACGGGTAATAGAGGTATAGAAGTCGATTCCTTCATAGAGGGAATCAATCTCAATACTGGCCTGGGTGCTAGAAGAGAGAGTGCGCTTAGCACGCTCACAAGCAGTACGGAGGCGACGGACAGCCCTCTTGTTCTCACTGATATCCTTCTTGTGTTTGCGTTTGAACTCTGCAATAAAATGGTTGACCATGCGGTTGTCAAAGTCTTCTCTACCCAAATGAGTATCTCCAGCTGTAGATTTGACCTCAAAGATTCCATCCTCAATAGTGAGGATTGACACATCAAAAGTGCCACCACCTAAATCAAAGATCAGCACATTTCTTTCTGCTCCAACCTTTTTGTCTAAGCCATAGGCAATAGCAGCAGCAGTTGGCTCATTGATGATTCAAAGTACATTGAGACCAGCAATAGTTCCAGCATCTTTGGTAGCCTGACGCTGAGTCATTAAAGTAGGCAGGTACTGTGACAACAGCATTGGTAACAGTCTTCCCAAGGTAGGCTTCTGCGATTTCCTTCATCTTTGTCAGGACCATGGATGACACCTCCTCTGGATAAAAACTCTTTGTCTCTCCCTTGTATTCAACTTGAACCTTAGGCCTGCCAGCATCATTCACCACCATGAAAGGCCAATGTTTCATATCAGACTGGACAACAGCATCATCAAATCTTCGTCCAATAAGTCGTTTGGCATCAAAAACCGTGTTGGTGGGATTCATTGCGACTTGGTTCTTGGCAGCATCACCGATCAATCGTTCGGTATCAGTAAAGGCGACATAGCTTGGGGTGGTTCGGTTCCCCTGATCATTGGCAATTATTTCCACCTTTCCGTGCTGGAAGACACCCACACAAGAATAGGTGGTGCCAAGATCAATGCCAACTGCAGGTCCCTTAGACATGGTTGCGCAGCGTTCTGGAACTTTCATTCTCGCCCCCGCTCTCCGAATGGCCCCGGGGAAAGGGAGGGTGGGGCCGACGGAGCCAGCGCGGGAGTCCTCAGTCACCCCTGGCCTCTATCATTTTAAAATGAGAGTTTAACTTGATGCCATTCATATTGGAATTCCTAAAATTACAACCATCATCTGTATTTTATAGGCTTCCCTTATCTATCCAGACATTTCCTGTTCTGTTTTCTTTTTCCCCAGAGACCCATAACAATTTACTTATTGTTGGTTTGAGGTTTTATTGGGGAAGGAGAGGGACATGAAGGCTTTTTAAACTAACATGAATCCAAACTCTCCAAGAAAGGTGGAGAAAGGCATGAGATGTTGGCCCTGACCTAGGCTGGCATGTTTAATTTTGCCTGACTGAGTTCACTTCAGAATGTAAATGTCCTCATGCTTAATTAATTTTAAATTTCTCAAATTTGTTTTTCAGAATTCAGTGTGCCCATGTGCAATTATGTATTGCCACATTTGTGCATAGTATCACCATTTCCTAAAACCCAAGCCCACACACAGACCTGAGGCCAACAAAGCCAGTTAACGCTCATATAGAACTTCCCACGTGCCAGGCATTATATGAAGTTCTTCAGATCTATCAACTCATTTAATTCTTCAACAACCTTTCAAGGTAGGTGACTTAGTCTGCTAGGGCTGCCATAACAAAATACCATAGACTGGCCCAAACAGACATTTCTATTTTCACAGTTTTAAAGACGGGAAGTCCGAAGGTCAAGGTGCCAACAGCAGCATTGGTGTCTAGTGAGCTGTCCCTTTACATGGCAGTCACTAGAAGGTGGCAGCCCTTCTAACTGGGTGTTCCCATGGCCTTTACTCCGTGCTTGTGTAGAGAGGAAAAGTGAGCAAGCTTCCTAGCGTCTTTTGTTAAAAGACACTAATTGTACCCCCTCAGGGCCCCACCCTTGGGATTTCATTTAACCTAATTATGCTTTTAGAGATCCCATGTCTAAATACTACTCTGGATTTTAGGACTTTAGTATTTGAATTTGTGGGGAACACAAGCATGCAATCCATAACAGCAGATAATTTTCTCCATATTTTTCAAATTAGGAAACTGAGGTTCAGACAGGTTAAGTAATTTGCCCAAGGTCATAGAGGTAGCAAACACTGGGATCTGAACTTTGGCATCATGCTCTTGGCCTCTGTGCTGTGCTGTCTCTCATCACCTAGCACGAGTCTTAATGTACCGTCTAACAACCCGAACCCCTAGTAGAACTTTAAAACTGTCCTACAGTGACCACGTTGCTCTGCCTTCTAAAAAAGCTTCCTGGAAGGGAAATAATCCCTCACTATGGAAAAGGAGAGTGAAAAAGCTGGTTTAAAACTCAACATTCAAAAAACTAAGATCATGACATCCGGTCCCATCACTTCATGGCAAATAGATGGGGAAACAATGGAAACAGTGACAGACTTTATTTTCTTGGCCATCAAAATCACTGCAGTTGGTGACTGCAGCTGTGAAATTAAAAGACGCTTGCTGCTTGGAAGAAAAGCTAGGACAAACCTAGACAGCATATTAAAAAGCAGAGACATTACTTTGCTAACAACAGTCCATATAGTCAAAGCTATGGTTTTTCCAGTAGTCATGTATGGATGAGAGTTGGACCATAAAGAAAGTTGAGTGCCAAAGAATTGATGCTTGTTGAACTGTGGTGTTAGAGACGACTCTTGACAGTCCTTTGGACTGAAAGGATATCCAACTAGTCCATCCTAAAGGAAATCAGTCCTGAATATTCATTGGAAAGACTGATGCTCCAAAACTGAAACTCCAATACTTTGGCAACCTGATGCAAAGAACTGACTCATTAGAAAAAACCCTGATGCTGGGAAAGATTGAAGGCGGGAGGAAAAGGGAACGACAGAGGATGAGATGGCTGGATGGCATCACCAACTCAATGGACATGAGTTTGAGTAAGCTCCGGGGGTTGGTGATGGACAGGGAGGCCTGGCATGCTACAGTTCATGGGGTCACAAAGAGTCAGACACGACTGAGCAACTGAATTAAACTGATTATTATTATAAATAGAATTCTTTATTATAAAATTTATAGAAATAACACGTAGTTGCTACAATCTAGTTCTTTACAATGCTTATACATCTTAGTGAAGCATCTAGTGAAGTCTTCCTATATGTTTATATTTATATAAGCTGGTTATAAACATAATTGGTTGTAGTATTTTAAAGATTCCGTTACTTTTTAAGAACTTAAAGCTTTTTAATCCAAATTTCTATGCAGAAAACTGGAACATTGTAATTTGTTAAGACTACTCTGGCAATTCTTACCAATCAGTGAAGAAACTACCTTACACTCACTTACAGACTTTGCTTGTTTAATTCAAATATGTATTGAGGGGAATCTGATTATCTTATTGGCAACAGTCCTAGGATTTTTAATGGAAGTTGAGAGGGAAAGACACAATACATTGGATAAGAGCTAAGATTCTCTTACAGAATCTGGCTGTCCAGGTCGGAATCCTAACTCTACTGTGGGAGCTCTGCTGTGTCCTCAGTTTCACTTTCCTCATTTGTAAAGTAAAGCTAATAGTAGTTTTTACCTTATATGAAGATTAAGTGAGAGAATCCATAAATGTAATTAAACAGTGTCTGGCTCACTAAAAAATCCATTTCCCCCACATTTCTGAGGTATAATTGACATATAACATTGTATAAGTTTAAACTATACTATATAATGATTTGATATATGTATGTACTGCAGTATGATTACCACAAGGTTAATTAACACTTCTATCACCTCACATGGTAACAATTATGTACGTGTGCATGTGGTAAGAGCTTTTAAAATAAAGTATTATTAACCCTAGTCACCATGCTGTACATTACAGCCCCAGAACATATTCATCCTACATTTGGAAGTTTGTACCCTTTCAGCACTTTCCTCCATTTCTCCTCTACCCTCAACCTCAATCCTGACAACCACCAATCTACTCTGTTTCTATGAACTTGGTATTAATTCTATGTAAACGCAAGATCATACGGTATTTATCTTTGTCTGATTTATTTCACTTAGCACAATGACCCCCAAAATAAACTTCTTTTAAATTTTAAAAAGAATGTTTTATACTTTTCAAAAAATTCCCCAATTCCTCTAGCAGGAAGAGACATACTCAGTGTTAAATGAAAGAATTATAAATGTCTCAAGAGCTCAATATCCACCAAGACCATTCTCAGTATTACTAGTTTCACCAGGAAATAGTGGAAGCCTCCTACTAGGGTAAAACAGGGCCTCACACAGGCAAGAGCCTTCTAGACCACAAAGCTTGCTCTTAAACCACAGCCACATACCCCAGCCTCACATGAGACTTGGGGAGGAGCTCTTGCTTGGTTTCCATGATAAACAGATTCGCACCTGTGTAACTCTTGTGACTTTTTTTGACATAAATGTGCATGTATGCTCAGTCTTTTTTGGAGAAGGCATTGTGATGTGGGGCGTTTATCTTCAGAATCTGCTTGAAACTAGTTATTTCAGTTATTGGAGTGAATTAAAACTACTAAGCCCTACATAAAATACATTTTGGCCAGCTGAGCCTAATTTTAGATTGTTGGTATTGATAACCATCAGCACAGTTACCACCCCCGCAGACTCTATAGCATCTGTTTGCCTCTATTAATATGGATGGAAGTTTTCTGTGTGTGACTGGAGAGCAGACCCCACTTATGTTGCTGGGACAGCTAAGAACAATGAAGGTTTGAGGGGTGGTACAAATTGTTTCCCCCACCTAGATCTTTGAACTTGGTTTTAAGCCCCAGGGTTTAGAAAGATGAAAGTCAAAAACTGGGAAAACTGTTCACAAGAAACGTTTATGATTCTCAGTCCAGAGAGCACCACTCATTCAGATCCCAGGTCACAAAGCAGAGCACAGAACTGGAGGCCATTTTCCCTGCTTGCTCAGGAAATATTCTGCTCTGACAACTCAAAGGCTGGCTGACTTGGCAGCAGTGGGAGAGACTGTGGACTCGGCACCATTAGCGCTGATTTCATGATGGGCAGTGACAGTACTGATGCTTTCCAAGCAGCCCTGAAGGAAGCAGACCTAGAGGAGCCAGAGCAGAAGAGAAAAGACCAGGTGGACCTGTGTGGTTTCAGCAGCTGGTTTGTAAGCACGAATGACACATCCTGTTGGGGACGCCCAGAAAGAGCTGCAGGACACTGAGGTCAAACTGAGATCCTGTCGTTACCTTTGTAATTTGGACATCAAAAGGAAACATAACCTGATTTTACATAGTCTGGGAGACCTGAACAGGCTGTAATGAAACTGTAATTGCAATTAATAGACTACTTTTTAAGTAACTTAATTTCATGGAATAATTAGTGGCTTATGCTAAGATGAGATTGGTGACTTATCAGTACAATAAAACAAGGAAATTATAGCCATTTACAAAGTGTTTATGAATTGGAAAAATTGAGACACAAGCAAAAATTCTGAATTGGGTTAACAAAAAGAGAAAAACACAGAGCTTAGAAAGAATGAGACTTGCTTCTTGAACAGCGTTTTACCACAAGTTCCAGCATTCCATTTCAAGAAGAGTTCAGAAGTAGAAATTTGAATGGAAGATGGACTGAGCACTTGTCTTGGACATTTGCATGCCACTCTACTTAAGGCTGAGAAAATATCAGTTGCTCCCATCAAAGGGTGAGGGGTTGATGGACATGGGTACCTTTGTTACTACTGCTGACCCCAGGGCATCCTTAGCTTTTGAGCCACTTCCAAACCTGCCTTCTAACCACCAGAGGACACATGGCATTGGTTTCCTCTCCTCCAGGTGAGAACCACCCAGTGTGCAGACAATGGAGCCAATAGGAGGCATGGCTACAGCAGTAGAAGACCAGTCCCACAGAACCTCCACACACTTCCTATTGACTGGCATCCCACTTTGTGTTCCAATGTGAAACACCTTCTAGCAAACTCTATGGTTACAGCAGCTTCCCTGGGACAGGAACCAAGCACACACTCAGTGGTGGCCCAGCTTGACCATCTTATATTGTCTCTTTACCTCTAGCAGCTGAGCTTTAATTGCTTATCCTTCAGCTCTCAGCTGGTAAGTCACTTCCTCAGAGAAGCCCTCCCTGAGTAGGTTAGAACTTTCATTGCCCTCTTTACTTTTTTGTAATTAATTAGTACTGACATAATTGTGTATGTAATTACTGCAGATAATATGAAAAAGGATTATGGCTATATTGTTCACTCTTGGACCCTCAATGGTGGTGCACAGTAAATAAAAAATACTTGTTGCATGAATGAATGTTAGTGTTATCTGCAAGACTTCCCCTACATGGCTAAGGATTCAGCTAAAGCTCTTCGTGTTTTGCCTCACTCACCCCATTTATATTTTTATTTGTTTTTAATATTAGATATGCAATAGGTGAATACATGGTCATTGTAAAAATAAAATCTAAATGGTACATATACACACTTATGAAAGTTATATGTTAGTCACTCAGTCATGTCTGACTGTTTGTGACCCCATGGACTCTAGCCCACCAGGCTCCTCTGTCCAGAGGAGTTTTCCAGTCAAGAATACTAGAGTTGGTTGCCATTTCATCCTCCAGAGGAACTTCCTGACCCAGGGGTAGAACCCAGGTTTCCCACATTGAAGGCAGATTCTTTATCATCTGGGCCACTGGGGAAGCCCTCTACGTATGTAAATTATGCCACAATAAATAAATAAATAATTAAACATATTTTCTAAAAACTACCGTTCAGCTTCCCAATTCCATACCAACCCAGCCTTATTCCTTTTCTCAGTCATAATAGCACTCTTCATAGTTTCATGTGCAGACTTCCAGATCTTCTTCTGTATTTTTTCATACATATATGTGTCTTCATACATGTGTGGTTTCATACACATATCTTCATATAGATATCCATATATTCATGTATATATACAACATACTCATACATTGAGAGTATTTTAGTCAGAGTCAAAAATACTCTACAGAAGCCATCCTAGGTGTTGCAGAGGGACTTTAAATAGGTGATGGAAGAACTGAGTCCAGAGAATAGTGGGGAGCCACTATCAACTCTGGGGCTAGAGAGATGAAGGGAGAAGGCAGTTACGGGAGCCCTGGTTCTGGGACTGGTTAGGAGAACTGTGAACCATGACAGCACTTCCAGAATAAATCAGGAACTATGGAGAGACAATTGTACAGCAGGCTCTGGAGACATGGACATGATGCTGCTAGACACACAGATCTGAAGCAGAGGAAAGGGGAAGAAATAACCTGGCTTCTCCCCTCTTATTTTCTGCTGTTCCATCACTGGCTGTCTTTGACCAGATCCATAAGCAAGCCTGGGACAAGTAACTCCAAGGGATGCAAAACTCAAGATTGAGGATGGTAGAGAATAGATCTGAGAGCAAACAGACAAAAGACCAGCATGCATAGCTTAAAATAAAATACATAAATAGCATCATGGTATGTGCAGTGTTCTCAATTTATCACATCATTTTTATAGGGATAAAACCTGGATGAAATGAACATTGAGAGCAGCCTTGATCCACAAGATCGAGGATACAGCAGTGGAGCACAGAGGTAGGTGGCAGAAGACAGATGTGTTGTTACAGGAGAAGTACACTCTCAGCTAAAGGAAAGGTCTGTCACAAACAGCAGCTCCAAGGACTGGTGTGGGTGCAGGTTTTGTTCCAACGTAACCAGGTCTGACCTGCTCTGCAGAGAATGGAAAGAAGGCAGGGTTATAGACTGCTTATCGTCCACAAGTAGGCTCAAGATTCAGAGATTTCACAGCCTGGAGGGAGCTTAGGTCTCCCATCTCAACTCATAATTATTGCACAATAAGGAACCGAAAAAGCAGAGAAGTGAAGTGATAGGCCCAGGCAGGCCAAAAGACCACAAGCCTGTTTTTTGTCATTTTGGGGCTTGAAGGGCACGATATGGGGGAGGTGTCGAGGGCCAGTTTAGCACACATGCCTCCTCTTCCAGCTGGGAGTCACTGAGCAGTCCAGCCGAGAAGGTCTGACAAAAAACAAGGGGCTGTAGAAGCAATTACTCCAGGATGACCTATTTTGTAAGCAATGCTAGGTACATGGCATGTCTTATTAAGGAATTCACCAAAAAAACCCCTCCAGCATCCAAAATCTGGTTTTAATTGCCTTTGACAGAACCTTCAGTCTGTTTTAGGCCCTGTACTAGATAGATGAATCTAGGTGCAATAATGGATAAAGCATATACTTCTAGGATTTCTGAGTTTCACAGGGGATCAGCAGTGGATAAAAATGATTATGATATGATCCATAAAATTTAATGATATCTGTAGCACAGAAGAGGAAGTGAATAATTGCTGAGGGAGGGGAGCCCAGGGAGGTAGGTAGAGAAGGCTTCACAAAAGTGACATCAGAAAAGGTACAGAAGCAAGAATAGGAGCTCTTCAGACCTCCAACTCCAATTTTAAACTAACAGCTTTAAATCAACCTTCTCTAAAACACCACTGTTAATTCATGGATTTACAAAGCAACAGTTCTTGCTCCATCTAATTCTAGTTACCTGATGGAAACCACACACCTATATATATATATACACCATTTTTGAAAGTAAATGATAGATAAAGTGAGTCCACTGGCCCCATCAACCAGGGTCAGCAGGGCCAGACTGACCTTCAGAAATGCTGGGCACTGAGAAGTTGACACTCGCCACGTGCAATCAAATATCCAAGCGATGCCTTCAGTCAAATGCCTATAAGGCAGTCCAGCAAAGTTCTGACTTCCTACAACAACACATTTTATATGTTTTTGAAAATATCAAATAGCCACTTACTACCATAAAAAAAAATTTTTTCCCCATTATTTTGGTGCCTCTGCTTTGAGAGTGAAAGTGAAGTCTCTCAATCGTGTCCAGCTCTTTGCGACCCTATGGACTGTAGCCCACCAGGCTCCTCCATCCATGGGATTTTCCAGGCAAGAATAGTAGAGTGGGTTGCCATTGCCTTTTCCAGGGGATCTTCCCAACCCAGGGATTGAACCCAGGTCTCCAGCATTGCAGGCAGACTCTTTACTATCTGAGCCCCTATGCTGTTACCCAAACACGTGTTTGGCCTGCCTGTGGGTGATCCTACCCTGAGGAGAGCCCTGTTCCACTCTAAGACACCCCAGGTGAGGTCAGCCTCATCAAGTTCACATCCCTGTTCTCAACTAAGTGGACCTAAGGCTGTTCTTTCACTTCCTCAAACAGCACATGCATAAAGATTTCATTCTTCATCCCCTTCTGTCATTAAACACTTACCTTGCAAACTCAGGAAGGCCCAGTGGTCTGGTTAACCAGAAAGAAAGGCTGACGTGAGATGCTAGTAGCAGCTCTTAGCCGTTCCTAGCCAGAGGAAGACTGTGTTACAGTGCAGCATTTATGAGCACAGGCTTTTCAAACGGACATGATTGGGACCAACACTTGCTCTTTCACTTCACTGTGTGATCTTGGGCAGGTTACTTTACACCAGTAAGCCCAAGTTTTATCTTCTATAAAATGTGCTTAATAATAGCACCTGCCTCATGAGGTCATTCTTTCAACAAGTATTTAATATACTCCGACTCTGTGCCAGGCACTGTGCTTGAAAAGGGAGATTCAGCAGTGAACAAACAAAAATCCGCCCCCACCAGAGCTTACTTTCTAGTGGAAGAAGATAGACAACACACATATAGCTTATATAGTATGTTGAAAGGAAAGGGGCTCAGGGACATTGAGGGTGTTGCTGTTTTATTTGGAGTGACCAGAAGAGCCTAAGTGAGGAGGGGATTCAGGTGATGGAGAGCGGCAGGTGGACGTTCAAGGGAGTCTTCCAGGCAAAGGGAGCCTGAGCAGAGGCTCTGAGGCAGGAGCAGGCCTAGCTCATTTGAGGAACAGCGAGTCTGGCTGGAACCGACTGAGGGTGGGGACAGAGGAGGGAAGTGAGGTCAGACAGTATGACAGCAGAGGAGTGGTGTGAGCTGACTCGTGTTTGAATAGGATCATCAGGCTTTGGGGTTGAGAAGGACTTAGGAGGGCAGGGCTGGAAGCTGGGAAACCAGTTAGGAAACTCCTCCAGTGATCCTGGAGAGAAATGAGCATACTCCATCCTCACCTTGGCGCCTGACCTTAACCAGCTCTGGACAATACGATTTCACACACACACATCCGGCAAGGGAAGAGCTCAGCTTCGTTCTCCTTTCTGCATCGTTCTCAGTCAACCCATCTACAGCCTTTCCTTAATCATCCTGCTTTCAATTTTCTTCCCCTCGTCTTCTCTCTCTGCTTCCTCCTCACCCTGCTGTCTGCCTTTTTCTTGCTCTTGTGAATGGTCTGTTTTTCTAGGGCACAGTTTGGGAGGGAGGTTGTTCTGTCTTGGGGAGAGAGCAGTGTGGCTCTTGGCTGTGGTTCCATGGGGCACATGAGAAGGGTAAGGGAGCAGATTAAGGGTGACAGGCACTCAAGGTGCCCAGAGAGATAGCTCTGCCATGAAGGTCATACCAGTGTCACAGGAGGAGCTTTTGTTGCCTGGTCAGAGTTCAGCTAGGAAAAATGAAGCTTCTGCGTGTTTTAGGCACTTCCTAAATGGTCAGTAATGTAGGGAGTTAGAGGCTGATCACCACTGGATAAACCAGGAGAACAAAGATCAAAAGGCCATTTTCAGGAAATCACGAATTACGGGGGTTCTAGAGAAGCCACCACAAATAACCTCATAGCCTTCAGTGCCAAAGCAAGCAATTCTCAGACTGAACCTCAATGATACTAGCCACTAACTGTGTCACAATACCAAATGTTACCACAGGTAGCAGGGATTTTCCCAGAAGCCATTTCAATGGTGAGACTAATAGCCATGACTTAACTATACACAGAATTGTCTGAAAAATCACATATCCCACTAAATCCAAACTCCGTGTGTTGCCAACTAAACTTCTCCTTAGCCAGAGCCCCAGGATGCCCATGGCCACTCCAGTCCCCGCAACAAGCTGGCAGAAGGGAAGTCAGCATGTAGCATGATAGCATTTTTAATTGTCTTAAAATATCTTACTTTTGCTAATTTTATGAAAACACATGACCCTGTGCATATGTTGCTAGGCTCTCCCAGGGCCCTGGAAGATACGCTACAAGCGAGACTCCTGGATATTAAGCTTCTTGTGGAAAATCTGCCTCTGTCTAGAAAGAAGTAATTTACCTTCACTGACCAGAGAGCTGATCATAAGAATTGGCTTTGGACCAGTGCGAAGGGTTTCCTTGGGTTTTGTTTGTAGCAGTAATGTTTTATTCAGCTTGGGAGTTGCTAATAACACGACTAGATTGTTTATTCAATTAATAGAAATTTGAATTATTAGATAATGAGCCACTTCATGTAGCCTTTACATTCAGACCTTTGAATCACTCACTCCCTTTTGGTCAACAGGCCCTTTGCTTGCCCATTCTACAAACATGTATTGAGGGCATCCAATGCGCTAAGCTCACAATGGTGAGGAAAGTAAACGTGAACTCTGCCTATAGCGGGCTGTAAGGAGAAAAGATAAGTAATCAGCGAATCAGCCAAGTCTCTAATTACAGGACTAAGGAGGAAAAGTTCAGGGTCCTGCTAAGAGTGTAGGATGAGAAAGCCTAGTCTGGTAGAGGTGACAGGAAAGACTGAAGGATTCCTTCTTTCAACAGTTATTTTTGAGTATCTACTCTGTTCACGCAGTGCTAAGGGCCAGGATAATGGTAAGCAAGAATTGCAGCTTCCCTGCCTCCCTTGACCTCTCTCTCCAGGGGGAGGAGGCACTTTCACAGATAGGTTGCACCTATCTGTAAATGACTGTCTGATGGTGGCCTCCATAAAAGCGCGATGAAGATGAATAGGTGGGCATGTGTGCAGAGGGTTGGTGCAGTAGGACAGGCTTTTTGAAAGGGTCACAGTGCACTGAGAACGAGAGGCAGAGTTAACTGATGGGTGAGAAGGCGGAAGGGCTTAAGGATATTCTTCTAAGCAAAAGGAACTGTAGGAGGAAAAGCCTGGGGACAGGACATAGGAAGAGAAAGACAAACGGAGACCACTGTGGATGGGACAGCTCCAGGGGAGAGCAGGTATGCCTACATGTGGCTGGAAAGAAAGATAGAACAGATTCATGTGCCCGACACAGATGGGAGCCAACAGTGAAATAAATGAATAAAGCAACAAATAAAAGCAAACAAATACAAACACATAGGTACAGAGAACAGAGAAGAAGGGAAGAGGGGAATGGGTGGGGGTCAGGGGTGAAATGGGTAAAGGCAATCCACATCTGGTGACAGATAGAAACTAAATCTTTGGTGGTGGCATGCTATAGTGTATACAAAAATAGAAAAATATTGTTGTACCCGTGAAGCTTATATAATGTTACAAACCAATGCTGTTGTTGTTGTTCAGTCATCCAGTTGTGTCTGACTCTTTGTGACCCCATGGTTTGTAGCCTGCCAAGCTCCTCTGTCCATGGGATCCTCCAGGCAAGAATACCAGAGTGGGTTTCCATTTCCTTCTCCAGAGGATCTTCCCGATCCAGGATGGATGCTGGGTCTCCTGTGCTGCAGGTGATCTCCTGCATTGCAGGTGGATTCTTTACTGACTGAGCCACCAGGGAAGCCCCAGTGTTACCTTAATAAAAAAGTTCTTAAACCTTAAAAATAAATAGTAAGTTAATAAATAAATCCAAGGATTCTGAGGTGTGAAGAAGCATGGCCCAATTGGCACTTAAAAGGGTCTCTCTGGCTGCAGTGAGAATATTAGATTACAAGGGATGCTTTGCCAGTAGCTGCATCTTAATTACTTCCCTCTTTCTCACTTTCCTTTCTGGTAGCCGCAGAGATTCAAATCAATGCATGCCCGATACGCAGTTCAAAGCTCCCTAACACTGAAGGGCAAGCTCACTGCCTTCAGGCAGGCAGACACCCTTTAGATCGCCCCTCTACCTCCGGTCCGCTGGTGGGGCCAGACCAGTCACTTTCCCTCTCTAAAACCCACTCTCCACCTAGTCTACAAAGTGGAAGAACAATGCCTACTCCACTGAACTGAATGAGGAACAGAACACATTGGCGGAACTCAAGCTGTTATTGGAAGTACCTGCAAGGTGGTGAAGATAGTAAGAGTAAGATTTCTAACCAAAAACTGTACTAGTAAAAGCCCTGGGATTACAGCATGATCTTGCCTATTGAAAAATATATAGGGTTTCACTGGTGGTCCAGTGGCTTAGAATCCACCTGCCAGTGCAGGGGACGTGGGTTCGATCCCTGATCTGGGAAGATCCCACATGCTGTGGAGCAACTAAGCCCGTGTACCACAACTACTGAGTCTGTGCTCTAGAGCCCGAGAGCTGCAGTTACTGAAGCCTGTGCGCCCTGGAGCCCATACTCTGCAACAAGGGAAGCCACCGCAGTGAGAAGCCTGCATTCTCAACAAGAGAGTAGCTCCTGCTCGCTGCAACTAGACAAAGCCATCCCACAGCAACAGAGATCCGACAAAGCCCTTAAAAATTTTTTTTTTAAAGATTCCTCTATGTCTTAAAAAAAATAGATATGTATATATATATAAATTGGGACTTTCCTGGTGGTCCAGTGGTTCTGAATCTGCCTGCCAGTGCAGAGGATACTGGTTTGACCCCTGGATCGAGAAGATTCCATATGCTATGGGATAGATAAGCCTGCGAGCCACAAATTTCTGAGCCTGTACTCTGCCACAAGGGAAGCCACCACAGTGAAAAAAAAAAGCCCATGAAAGAGTAGCCACAACCTCTGCAACTAGAGAAGGCTGCACACATCAGTGAAGCAAAACCCAGTGCAGGGAAAATAAATTTTAAAACATATATATAAATACATATATATATGTAATATTATACATTTACTTAAATACTATATTTTTAATGAGAGCTATCTAATGAAATCTTCCTAGTACTAGTGTTGGAAAACAAGTCTATATTATTTATGCAATTAAAAAATATATATATACACAATAAAATTTAAAAGTTTCTGAGTAAATTATAATGTACATGAATTGCCGTATCTCTGGTCTTTTCCTGTATGCAGTTATTTTCTAGAGAAACTGAACTCACTTGTTAGCCTGTCCGTCCCCCAGACTGAGCATTAGCTTCTCAAGAATAATTTTATTTATCTCATTTCTCCAGTCTGCTGAGAGTCTAACACTCAGTAGTAGGTGCCTAATAAAAACTTGCAGAATGGAAAGATGAAGAAAAAATTAATAAATTTAACTTATGAGTCTGGCAGCTATATTGAAAGAATCAAAATCAAGATACATTTGTCTGGCCTACATAGTATGAGTATCTTAGAGAGAATTTGGCCTGGAATATTTGATATCGAGACTATCCTGAAAATTTCAGGATGTATGATCAAATATACCTCAAATAGCTGCATCTGTTTTAAAGGAGCTACGCAAGCCACTATAACAAATTCTACTGTCTGTGTTCTACGAATTTTTCATTGTAACAATTGTCCCATGTTCTTTGTTCATAGTAGAAGGAACAATCCAGAAGATTTTAAAGGATGTCTGTTTAACCTTTAACACAAGGACTCTGGATTTGCTTTTCTCTTATCTCACTCACCATAATTAATTAGTTGCACTGCTCAGACCTCTTCCATCACACACACACAAAACAGCCAAACATTTTGTTTGTTAAGCACAGCTGAGGCTGGCTCAACAGAGTGTCCATTCAAAAGAGGGAAATAAAATATGCAGCAAAGCAAGGAGACAGGGAACAAAGAATCCAGTATGACAATTAACAGGAGAGCTAAACAAACATTTAGAACACCATCAGGAAGGTAAAAAACCTCAAGTGTATAAAAAGAGAGATGCTGGAGGGGAAAGCCTGAGAGAACCTGAAAGGACCAATTTAAGTCAATGAAGAAATTTAGGACTTTGTTATAAAGGATTATTTTTTTAAAGTCAGGTTTACTGAAGTATAATTTTTACACAGTAAAATTCACCTTCTTAGAGTATAGTTCTGAGAGTTTTAAACATCACATATAGATGTGTAGTTACTATCACAATCAAGATATACAACAGTTTTACCATCTCAAAATTCTCTTACTCCTTTTTAATCAATTCCTCTCTCACCTTTAGCTCCTAACAACCACTATCATGTGTTCTGTCCTTCTAGTTTTGCCTGCTTTAAAGGAATTTAATAAGAAAACTTAAAATGGAGGGGAAAGGAACTGAGATTTTTTTCCCCTACACCCACTCACTTTCTATACCCATCAATACATCATTTGCTGAACTTTTATTAAGTATCTATTATTTGCCGAAGATTCTACATACCTCATCTTTCATTTTTACAGCTTGTCCATGAAGGAAGTTATGTCCCATTTTCCAGATGGGAGCTAAGAGTCAAAGAGGTGCCAAGCTAGTAAGAGGTAGAGCCAAGATTCAAAATCAAAGTTGATCAAAAATGCCACCATGGCTTACCTCTGGCTGTTAGGATTATAGCTGATCCATGCTTTCTTCTTTGTACATTGTTTGTACTATCAAAGTTTTCAACAATAAGTTTATATTGTTTTTGCAACCAGAAAAATTGCTTCATAATATATATATACACACACATATGTATATATGTACTACATACATATGTATGTACATACAAGGTTTGATTCTCTGTTGAGCAAAAAGGGGAAAGGTAGAAAAGAGTTTGGAAAAGGATAAAGGAAACACTCCTCTTAGCAACTGGCACTCAGAACTGAGAAAGCAGAATCAAATATACAAAAGAACCAGAGCACAGCTTTGTTCTGTCTCTAGATCTCATCAGAGTCTAATAGCTCTACCTTTGAAAGTTCTGTAGCACAAACGCCCTTCCAAAGCACTGAAGACAAGCCCTGGAGGCCTGTAAAAACCCATTAGGCCACTCAGACCCAAGAGACAGTCCTCCTAGGCATCTCCACGAGATCCCTAGGAACAAGCTAACTATGGTGAATGAGTGAGAGCACAACAGCCTTTCACCACTCCAGGAGAGGCAGGAAAGCGAATAAATTAAGGCCAAGGCTAAAGGGGACACAGAACATCTTTTATTGTGGGGAAGTGGGGAGTTCTATTTTAATAGTCTATGTTGGGAGAATATTACCCATCACAACACTGTAAGAAGACTCATGAGGGCATCCTTTGGCTTTTAAGCAGAATCTAATTGTTGCTTGTTTCAAAAATATTTGACCAATCTTACAAAAATGTATAAAGTACAAAATTTAAAAAAAAATAGATTAGGTACTGGGACTAGGTATTGGCATGCGTGATAAGTCACTTCCATCGTGTCTAACTGTGCAACCCTATGGACTGTAGCCCTCCAGGCTCCTATGTCATGGGATTTCCCAGGCAAAAATACTGGAGTGAGTTGCCATGTCCTCCTCTGGGGGATCTTCCCGACCCAGGGATTGAACCCTCATTCGTAAATCTCCTGCATTGGCAGGCGGGTTCTTTACCACTTGCGCCACCTGGGAAGCCTGGGACTAGGTACTCAAATAGTAAAACAATGCACATTGACACACACACACCCCCACCTCACATGACACACAATTAATTCAAGAAGGATTGCTGACCTAAATGTAAAAGTGAAGACTCTAATGCTTCTGAAAAAAAATAGAGGAGAGTATCTTTACAACTTTGAATAGCAAAGTTTTCTTAGATAAATAAGCAAAAACCATTTAAAAATTGATAGATTATACCAAAATTTTAAACTTTTGCTAATAAAAAGACAGTGTTAATGAAATACAAAGAAATATATCATAGACTGATATAAAATATTTGCAAGACATACCTTTGACAAAGACTTAGTATCTGAAATATGTGAAGAACTCCTATATGTCAAACATTTGAAAGAAAACCATACAACTCAATTTGGATTGATTTAAACAGACACTCAGGGATAAAGTGTCTGCCTGCAAGGCAGGAGACCTTGGTTCGATCCCTGGATTGGGAAGATCCCCTGGAGAAGGAAATGAAAATCCACTCCAGTATTCTTGCCTGGAAAATCCCATGGATGGAGGAGCTACAGTCCATGGGGTTGCAAAGAGTTGGACACAATGAGTGACTTCACTTTTCTAAACAGACACTACACAATGGAAGATATATTAATGGCCTATAAGCAGTTTAAAAGATACTTAGTATCATTAATTATCAGGGAAGTATAAATTAAAGCCACACAGAAATACTACTATGTGCTTGAAAAACTAAAATAATTTGAAAAAACAGACTGGCAACACTAAATGTTGGGAGAACATAAAACAACCTAAACTCTCATATAGTGTTGATGATATAATTACTTTGGGAAAAGGACTGACAGTTTCTTGTGAAATTAGACATGCATCTACCCTATAACCCAGCAACTCCACTCCTAGGAATGTGGCCAAGAGTTATGAGAGCATTTCTCCAAAGCGACTTGTACAGAAACATTCATAGCAGCTGTAATTGCTAAGCAAACTGAGGTATATTCATACAATGGAATACTAATCAGCAGTATAAAGAAACAAATTCTGGTACACATAACAGTATAGATGAATCTTTAAACATTATATTGAATGATAAAAGATTTATAGAAGAATACTTCCTGTGTGATTCCATTCATATAAATTTCTAAAACAGGGAAAACTAATCTACAATGGGAGAAAAAATCAGAATAGTAGGTGCCTCTGAGGTTGTGAGGATGAAAGAAAAGACATGAGGGAATTATCTAGACTGATGGAAATAGTCTATATCTTGATCGGGTTTTATGTTACACAAATATATGCATTTGTCAAAAATCTTTGAACAGTATATTTGAGGTATGTGCACTTTGTGATATGTCAATTTTATATTACTCAAAAAGAGAAAAGAACTATAATCAAATA
This sequence comes from Antilocapra americana, assembly GCA_007570785.1. Classification (NCBI taxonomy): domain Eukaryota; kingdom Metazoa; phylum Chordata; class Mammalia; order Artiodactyla; family Antilocapridae; genus Antilocapra; species Antilocapra americana. The sequence goes on from ML660772.1 coordinate 26,095,133, forward strand.
TTGAATTTGGGTTAATGATATGCATACTAAAACATATAGGGGTAAAGTGTATAGATGTTTGCAATTTACTTTGAAACACATCAAAAAGTAATTGAGAAGAAGGATGTATACATGGACTGGCATGTGATAAAGCAAGTACGGTAAAAGGTTAATCATAGAATCTAGATGGAGGGTATATGGGTGTTAATATAAAATTCTGTCATCTTTTTCTAGTCAACAAATTTTATAATGAAATATTGGGAAAAAAATAAGTTAGGATTTAGGAGAAAAGAAAAGTAAAGTTCAGGCAAAAAGGATGAAACTGAATTAGAACCTTATAAGGAAATATAGATCTGTCTTATAGTTTCCTAAGAGCCAAAGCAAAAGGGAAAAGCAGATGATGTGCAGGAGAAGAAGAGGAAGAGATAAAAGGGAAAGAGGAAAAGAGAGCGAGATCTCATTTACACAGTTAGCAATGCCCCTATGGTTGAAAAGACATGTTCTAGTAAAGCACCATTTTTCTGATACAGGCAAGCTTTCATGAAGAAGGTACTGTGTGCATGTGTTCTATTAATTAGGATCAGGACTTAAAACAGAGACCTTTATTTCTTATACAGGTAAAAACTCACTCCTCTCTTGTATAATAGTCTACAAGTAGTGCTCTAGGGGGCTTCCCAGGTGGCATAAGTGGTAAAGAACCTACCTCCCAGTGCAGGAGACACAGGTTCGATCCCTGGGTTGGGAAAATCCCCTGGAGGAGGGCATGGCAACCCACTCCAGTATCTTTGCCTAGAGAATCCGCATGGATGGAGGAGCCTGGCGGGCCACAATCCGTAGGGTCACAAGGATTTAGACATGACTGAAGTGACTTAGCATGCATACACAGTGCTCTGGGACCAGAATGGTGGCATTATTCAAAGGAAAATAGGTGGTTGGAGCTCCAAAACCCTACAACATAGAAAAAGACTGCAATTATTTTATCCAAGAAGAAATTATGTACAAAAATAGACTCAAGAATCTCTAAGAAATACTCTGTCACTTGTCTTATTGATTTACTCCTTTGTGTCTTGCTGAATCCATTCCTCTCTGAACTGTATGCTACATAATAGACTGTATGTAGCTACATATTAGAATGACAATACTAGCTTTCTTATACCATATTTCAACAGTTCTGAGATGCATAATTTTTTGCCACATTTTTCATGGGTCTTACAGTCAATGGCATGTCATTTTTTAAATTCCTTAATAGTATGTAAAATAATGGTGTTTCTTAAAATCAATGGCATGTTACATTTACTAAGACAGAATTATCCAGTGCTTCATGGTTCAAAGTATTTTCATCCTATTCAATTCTTATAACATCATATTTTGGTGAGATGGGTAGTTATTCCTATTCCAAATATAGACACTGAGATTCAGAGAGTTTAAATGACTTCTCTAAGGTCCTCTGCTAGTTACAATGAAGCCATAACACTAATATGAATTCTCTAAATTTGAAATGTCCTGCTTTCTCCCAATATTACACAAAATATTTAGAGAATGAAATCTCCATGGAAACAGGAATTTTGTTTTATTCGCTACTTTAGCACCAGAGCAGAGAACATTACTTGGCACATAGCAGATAGTCAAATGTTTATTTAATGAATTAGTATTACAGAAGGGAATGAGAGGTCAGAATGGAAAGAACCTGTGGACTGTGGTGAGCTGGGAAGTTTACACAGAGGGCATCCTGCCATTTTTTCTCTGTTTTGATGAACTTCTCATTCATCACCCAAATAGCCCCTACTTCATGATGCCTTCCACAGGGTAAGTTAAATATATTCATTCCCTAATAACTTGAGAGGCAATCTAGTATAGTGCAAAGCATACTGATTTTTGCATGGTTTTAAATTCCTTCTGATTTTAACTACCTATTAGCAAAAAACTTTGGGAGAAATTATTTAACTTCAGTTTTCTTACCCACAAAATTAGAAATAATAAAACCTACTGGATTGCATCACTGTGAAACTTAAATGAGACCAGAATGTGAATGTCCCTGACACATAGTAGGAGCTAAATAATAATACTATAATTCTTTTCTCTTTCTTACATGTACATGCTCCACTTGAACTTGATAAATACTTCCAATTTTTTAACTTCACATCTTTCTCCCCATGACTGTGTGTTTCTAAAAGAACCGCACCTCTCCAGAACACAGGAGAGTGCCAGACTCATTCTAAATGCTCTTAAGTATTTTCAGAGTTTATTCATTCACTTATTTGATTCATAAATATTTATTATATTCCTATTTTTGCCAGGTTCTTTTCTAGTTGCTGACACTCTACCAGTGGACAGAACTAATGAAAATCTCTGTCCCCTTGGAGGCAGATAAACAATACAGGAATAAATAACATGGTGATAAGTCTTGTGGAGAAAAATAAATAAAGCAGAAAGGATAGGAATAGGAAGTGTGGGAGATGGGCGGGGGTGACTTTTTGTAATATTAGTATTAAAGAGTGTTAAAGAAAAGCCTTACTCATGTGGTGACATTTGAGCAGAGACTTCAAGGAAATGAGGGGAATGCTATGCAGTAATCTAGGTTAAATTAGAAGAGCAACATGAATATTTGTAGGAAAAATAAATAGAAAAGTATAGAACATTCCAGAATGTGAGAACATTTGACCAAAACCTGATAAACTTAGGTAGACGGCTTGCTTGGGCAGTATAAAATGAACCAGTCCAACTGGAGTATCATGACTTTGAATACCAGGAAAAGAATCCGTATTTTATCTTATAGACAATGGTGAACGACTGGAGCCTTTTATCCTAGAGGATATGACAGAATCCAAACAGTACAATAGGAAGCTTAACCTGGTAGAGCACCCCTGCAGAAAACATTAAAGGGAAAGGATAGCAGTTCCAGCATAGACATCTTGAGTTTGACACCACCATGGGTTTTCAAGAAGATCATGCTCAGAAAACAGTCGGAAATGCAGGCCTGGAGTCAAGAGAAAGAGGCGAGGGCTTGAGATTTGAGGGGTTGTGGCCCATCTAAATCCTGACAGCTGATTGTAATCATCTTCCGAGAGTCACCAACTCAGTGAGCAACAAACAGATCTTGTTAGAATTTTACTGCTGGCCTAAAAACTGGTAGGACATTACTCTTTGGAATTTTCCAAACTTGCGCCAAGACTAGAGATTCAAAGTCAGCCGTAATGAGAATGATATGCAGGACCTGACAGGGAGACATGCCAGAAAATTAAGCAGGAAAAAAACCTGAAAGGTGGGGCACAGCGTGCCTTGGGAAGCTCAGACTCTTGAGAAATCTGGAAGAACATATATCATGCCAGATGCTTCAGCCTTATGGGAGGGCTTTTGTTTAAAAGTGTGCTATGTGAAATGATTTAGACACCCTTCAAAAAGCAGCATGCCAGTGATTCATCCTGTCTGAAAAAACATACAGCCCCTTACATTTGACATTTGAATCTCACCACTGATTGGAAATAACAAAAGTGATCTATTTGCTATTTGGAGTAATTTCTCTTTCACCCACCAACAAGCAGGATGGGGGCAGGGGTGTCTCTGAAAACTGAGGAGTGGGGTTTATACAGTTTGGGGAGAAAAGTTGCAGGAGGCAATTGTACCCTTATGTAAGATCCTTGTATAAAGACCACTCGGGTGCCTGTGGCTATGTGACAGTGGAATCTGTCACTGTGGGTTTTAAATTGAGGAAAAAAGGAGAAAATTACTTTATTGAAATAAACTTGATTCCTAGCCACAAAAGCAAAGGGCCGCCATTAGTCTGGAATCCTAATCAGGTGTCTTGTGTGCCTATAATTGGCCACTGGCTCCTAGAAAGGAAAAAAGCAGGGCCTCCTTTGCTTGAAGTGTGTTTTCTTAGCCCAGGAATCTTTAAATATGTTGCTTACATAACCCCCAAAAGAATTTTTAAGACTATGTAACTCCTCACATATTTTAAGTTGTCATTGACAATTTTTCATCAAGGATAAGATGATGATAAATTGTAATTAAGATAAATATTTCATGACACTATTTGGTAAAATAGGTTGTAACTTCCCAAAGAATAAAATACCTCAGATCGTAAGGAGGTCATGTAAAAATTTTATAAACCAGTTCTATCCAAATCCAAAAAATGTGCTTGTCTTGCAAGACAGCCCAGTTAACTTTAAGAGAATCAGCATCACTAACTTACACTGTTCAGCTGTTCCAAATCTAGAGCTTCCCCACAGAGGTTCCCCAGTTATTCTACCTCTAATGCCAACTTCACTCATAACAGAAATACGAGTAAGACAGGCCGAGGAGGGAGGCTCCATGCATGTAAGGAAGCTTGATTAATAACAAACAAACGTGTCATTACCAAACCAATATTTCTTTCTTGATTTTTACTTCTCTATGTATCTACAAAAAATGAATGTTTTCCTACACAGCCAAAATAGCACTGTAGCACTTAACAAAAATAGCCTGTCGATGTTAAAATTTCTCACATGTCCCCCAGACACCCTTTATGGGATGGTTTATTCAATCCAGAATTCAATCTTGGGTGTATATTACGTCTGGTTGCTATATCCCTTAAGTCCCTTTTAATCTAGAACATACATTCTACACAGGGGTGATGTTGTCCACAAGGGAGTGAAAATTGGTTCTTATGAGATGAAAAAACTGTTACTCTTTTTATGTACGAAGCATAGTACATATAGTCATAAACATATACACAGCATGACTGTAATATTGGATGGTGGGGAGACAGGAAAAAATGTCTAAAAAGGCCTTAGGGGGTAGAGGGATGAACGATAATGAAAAAAAGGTTGAGAAATACTGATTTAGGATGATCCCTCTTTCGTGATACCAATGGATTGATGAATTGGTATCTAAATCAGTTTTTCTGTGTCTTCCTTCCTTGGTCCTAAAAGGTTTTCATAGCCCAGGGCAATACCCTATTGTAAGATTTGGGCAGACATGGAAAGGTGCTGCTCAGATATCCCTCCAAGAAAAAACTTGCTGCCCAACTAGGAGGAATGTGTCTAGCTGAGATCCCTCAGTTTCTCAGTGGAGGTCATACTCTCTGGGGATGACCCCCACCACTGATCAAGGCTGCTGCACAGGGGCCTGGCTATTTCCACCCTGTAGGAATACTTCAAAGGGGCAGTCTTGTCTCTGGAGCTCCCCAACTATCGGGCAGAGATGTTGTGGGATCCTTATTATAGTCTGGCGACTCCAGCTGCCCAATCCTGCTCTCTCCTTTTTTCTTTCATGAGTGCTACTTCCCTGTAGAACATTTGCACTCTGAACTCTCAGCATCTTCTTCCTGGAGAACCAAACTGGCTTATTCTTAGCAGATCATATTTATAAAAAAATTAGGAGGTTGAAGATTTGGAAACTGACTCCCTTAAAACTGTAGCCTCGAATTCTTCCCCTATCCCAGATGTAAGGAACTAATCAAGGTTCAATCAGAAAGGCAGAACATTAGGAAATATATATATTTAATATGGGATTTATTATAGGGATGTAATATCACACAACTGAGGGACCTGGTTACACAGCTTATGTGAGCCTTAACTTCTGTGTTGTGGTGCTGAAGCCTGAAATCCTCAGAGAAAGCATTTGGGAAAGAAAACTGTGAAGTGAGGAAAGCAAGGGCCTCTGAGCCACCAGTTTTCATGATGTGGTAATCTCTAGGAGAAGCTGGTGTCCTTCATCAGGGAGCTAAACATGTATCTGGTCCAAGAGTTGGGGAGGTTGGAGAAGCTGGAGGCTGGCTTCTCTTCCATCCCAACATGAGCCAGCAGGTCAGCCACATGAATCAACAGCACCTGCGCCTACAGCAGCCTCCCATGCACAAAACAAATTAAGCTGCTGCTCCACTGCATCACATCCCAGTTCACGTAACATGTCTCTTAAAGCCCACACTAACCTGGGCTATGTAGGCAAGAGAGTGCTGGGTGCCCTAGTTTCAGTTGAGCTGAGGTGGTACGAAAATCCACCCAGTAGAGGGTCTCCAAACCCTGTTTAAGGACCGCTGACTAAACCAATGGCAAAGCGTTAGAGCCTTTCTAAAAGTTGTGCTTGGGAGTCTAGGATTAAATTTCTAGCTTTGTTGTGTATCCCCAAAGTGAATGTGCTAAACCTAAAACTTTATCAGCAAGGGAGGCTCTTTGTCATTTACCCTGTGACTAGAGTATGTGGAGGGGTAAGGAGAAGTTTTCAGTCTTACAGGCCTGGGTGTGGCGCTGTTGACTGTTAACCCCTTTGAATTTGAGTTTCTCCCTCCATTAAAGGGGCTAATAATCCCTACTTTGATGGATTCGATGAGGATTACATTACAGTACACAAAACCCAAGTGTACATTGCCTGCATATAGTAAATGCTTAGTAAATGTCACCTATTCTTTCAAGTATGTCAAAGCTTCCAGATTAATAAAAGCATGTTGAGATCTTAGATCTGCTAACTCTCTAGAGGATCACACAAGTCAAAGTCTGCTTAAGCCATGGTTAGAACTCACAGAAACATCAGTTTGTGCCCCATAAAACCAGGGTTCTCCATGCCCTTGAGTTTCAAGAGTAGGAAGGAAAATTCAGCGGGTTTGATTGGTTAGCTTTCTACTGATGAAGGCCATCAGTAGCTGCAGGCAAAGACAGCAGTCAATAGGAAACCAGGCTTCATGCTGCTATTACAATTCAATATTTCCTGAAGGCAGGGGCCTCCTTCATGCCTCAGAGAATTGAAATTGATCTGAGAATTATGGAGGCAAATAAAGTTTTGAAGGATGAAAGAAGGTCATGCCTGTCCTCTCATAATTCGATTCTCTTCATCCCCTGCTCTCTTACACCAATATATAACTTAAGGGCCACAAACATCCTTCATGGTCAGAATGCACTTGATCCTGAATTAGTCAACAATCTGGTTGCAAGAAACAGAAACCCAGGCTTCCCTGGTGACTCAGTGGTAAAGAATCTGCCTGCCAGTTCAGGAGACACTGGTTTGATCCCTGATCCAGGAAGATCCCACATGCCACGCACCAACTAAATCTGGGCACTACAACTACTGAGCCTATGCTCTAGAACCTGGGTGGGGCCTGCATGCCCTAAACCCAGTGCTCCACAACAAGAGAAACCACCACAATGAGAAACCTACACACCATAGCTAGAGAGGAGTCCCCACTGTCTGCAACCTGAGAGAACCCACGCAGCAAAAAAAGACCCAGCAGAGCCAAAAATAAATAAATAAATAATTTTTTTATGAGAAATAGAAACCCAAGTCAAACCAGCTATAAACAAACAAGTAAGTAAACAAGGATGAAAGAAAAAAGGAAAAAAGGAAGGAAGGAGTAAAATTACCATTAATCAGTTTATTTTTATTTGGTTCATGCAATAGGAAGTCCAGGAGGAGTGGACCTCAAAGGATTACAGAGACTTAGCAATGCAGTTATATCTCTGTCTCTGTTTCTCTCTCTTTCTCTGTCCACCCGTTTCACCTCTCTGTTCTGTCTACATTATCTCTTACTACAGATGGGCTTGCTCTACCTTGATGTGGGGAATAAGAAGAGCATGAGTCAGACCATTACTGGTTGTATCATCTCAGACTAGTGATAACAACCTCCTTTCCCCAAGCCTGATATAAAGTCCCAGGGAAGGACCCTAATTGGCTCAGCTTGATGCACAAACATGTTTCTAGCCAGTCCCTGTGGCCAAGTAGATGGAACTATGTTGGTCAAGTCTGGATGTCAGGTTCACCAGGTTGAAGACTGGTTTGGCAACCCATTAAAGCTACAAGAAGGGGTGGATCATTTCTCCCAAATGAAATAATATATAGTACTGGAAGAAGATAAGGGAGGGGATGCTGAATAGACACAATTGACAGGTATCCATTAAAGATCCTTTGTGTTTTAAGGTTTTGTTTTCAGATAAGTGTTTCTTTCAGAGACAGACACTTTTACAGTTGCAAGGAAAAAAACTCTTTGTTGGTAGAAAGAGGAGAAAATGTGCAGGAGGGAGGAGCTAGGGGAATAAGGTTGTCATTAAAACTCTTTTGGAAAGTATATCATCTCCTTGACTTCAGGCATTTATCTGTGGGTGTATGACTCTCATATTTTCTTCTAGAGCATTTAATCCCAGTATCTAAGCCTTGGGGGATAAGAGTAGCATCTACCTTATAATACTTCTATGAGAAATAGATGAATTAATGCAAGTAAAATATGTAGCATAGTGCCTACTATACGGAAAGCTATTTTCACAAATAAAAATGTAATTTCTGTTTATTTATGTATCACCGATTTCCCCACTACACACTGAGGGCTCTTGGTTGCAAATAGTTGCAACCCTCTGCTTAGGATTCTTTTTCTAGCCCAGAGAGACTCATTTAGAGAGCGAATGCCCCCCAAAGCAACTCTCGACTGACAGGAGTTAGTGGATAAATACTCTAGCTTCCTCATTCCTCAGTGAAACAACTCTGAGTTCCCCAGCATGACTGCACTCCAACTGATTCATCTGAGAACATACCCCTTTTTTGGCTTCTTTTCCTTCCATCTTACTACTTTCACTCCCCTAATGGTGTTTTCTGGAATCACCTCCTAAATAAACTATTTGCACTTGAATTCTAATATCAGGATCTGCCTCCTGGGAATCTAAACTTTGAAAAAAAACGTTTTTGAAAGAAAATGCACCAGAATGTTCTGCATCATTATTCTGTGACTCTTGGGATTATAAAATACAAATTATAAATCCTTTTGTCATCTATATCTAAAACATTTTTTCACAAATATGAACGTGGATAGCAAATAATTGATTATTGAAACAGTCTGAAACATTACACTTACTTTTAGTTTCTTCAGACCCTGAGCATCTTTTCCTTCTGTTAATAATTCTAATTCTATGTAACTAATAAATAAATCTTTTTTTACCCTATGCCTTTACTCATACTTTTTCTAACACTTTCTGTTACCCCTTCAACAAGCCCCCACTCCCAATTCATTCCAGCCCATAAGCCATTTTGTGTCCATTTATTCTATGTATTACTTAATTGATGTTATTAGTTCTTCCCATACTTCCCAATACTACTTTGCATCATGTTAAAGAGATACATGTAAAATACTGCTTTGCTATAGGCCTCTCGATTTTCTAGAAAATTTGAATCAGCAATGGAACTACTTTCAACATAAAAATGGTGTTAGACCAATTCAAGATAAAATACTCCCTCCCCAATTATTTACGGTAATATCTGAGCTGCATCTGCTGTTTCAGTCTTTAACAAAGGGGCTGTTTTACAGAACCACAGCAATGGGGGAAGAGAAGGAAAGAACAGAAGCTGGCTCTGATGCACTCATTCCACCATCCATAAATGATCTTTTCATGAGGACACAGCCGATAAGGAGAGAAGGAAAGACAAAAAGCATTCTTGACTGTGGAATGGAATAGCAGCTCCCCCTCTGTGTCTGATTCAGTTGCTCAGAATGGCTTTCTTATGGCTGCACCTCTTGTGAATTATGAGTCTCTCTCCCTTTCTCTTCCCCCCAGGCTTCATATTAAAGACAAGACGCAGCTGCCAGGGCCTCCAGAGATTTCCCAGCAGTCTACTATGGTGAAATAAAATACCATGTTATGCTGGAAAACTAGCCAGTCCTTTTTTCACATGGGCTGTGCTATCTCATGGCCTGGATAAAGGATTTCAGGCCTGGACCCTTACTGCTTTTTCTGAGATTTGTGGGATGACCTTCTAGATGACAGTATGCAATCTTTTTGTGTTTCAGCTTCCTAGCATGATATGTATAATTACCTCCTAAAGAGAGTATATACATTTGTATACCATTGGAGCAACTATTTTACTTCCAAGGAGAGAGAGGTTCTATGGCCCTGTTGCCACAGATGATTTGGGACTCTGATAGGTTTGTGATCTTCTTTATTTGCATCTTTTGTGTCATTACTACCAGAAGGATTGCATTATAAAAATGGGCTGAGGTTTATACATAATGATTGGTTGAAGTGCTTCTGATATTTCAATCTTAGCTTTATCTGACCAGAGGAAAATGGATCCAGCTAAAATAGGTTTGTAACCTTACATGGTGATTTGGAGTACGCTAGTGAAATGTTGGACTATGCTGGTGAAATCAAACTGGAGACTATCTTTAGTTAAACAGTTAAAACCCTATCACAGACTGAGGCTGAAAGTAAACATGATGCCCCATGTTTTTCTCATATCCTGATTTCAATCTTTAAATAATAAAATAGACTTCAAATCCCAGCAAAGGCTGGGGTAAACCTATAGACAAGGAGAAAGAAGAATGTGAGAAATTACTGAGTTGTTGTTGATGACAGGAGCTCTCCAAGTGTGGACAGACAGTCCTCCATGCACATTCCTTTCTCCCTCTCCTGTTTCATCCTGGTTATTAGCTAGCAATAGAATAAACACCTTCCTCTTGTATATACTTTGTTTTCAGAAGCCTTTAATAGATTAAAATCATCAGGTGCTAAGTATCAAATTTCTTTCCAGCCTCTTTGTGGGATGTACATGGAAGAATAGGTAAGGATCCAAATAGTCATACAAAGGTTAATTTTTAATATTCAATTGGATAAATAGGTCCCTTTGGGAGAAGCCAAGTAAAATCAGAAAGTAGTTCAATTTACCAACTGAGGGGGCAAAGATGGAATCTTAATTATTTTTCTATCTTTTTGTAATGCATGCTCAGTCGTGTCTGACTCTGCAACCACATGGATCATAGTCCACCAGTCTACTCTGTCCATGAGATTTTCCTGGCAAGAATACTGCGGTGGGTTGCCATTTTCTTCTCCAGGGGATCTTCCTGACCCAGGGATTTTGTAATTAGTGTTCAGTAAATATAGTTGGGTTGAATTTTTTGAGTTTTTAAAAAATATTTATTAATTTGGCTGTGCCAGGTCTTAGTTGTGGCATGCAGACTCTTAGTTGTGGCATATGAGAACTAGTTCCCTGACCAGGGATTCAACCTGGGTCCCTAGCATGAGTGCAGAGTCTTAGCCACTGGACCACCAAGGAAGTCTCCCTGGGTTGAATTATTAAGTTGAAATTATCCATGCCTATCTTGAAGAACATCATCTGCAAGGAAATATTTTATTAAATGCAATGAATATATAAACTATACCTTCAACTTTTCTCCTTTTCAGTTGTGAGGTTAAAATACTTTCTAAGTATAACTTATTAATTTTTCAAGTTGTAACTATCTCTAAGGAAGGAAATTAACATCATTCCATTTTACAGATGTGAGAACTGAAGTGTAAGGTGTTCTGGCCAGCATGAGCCAGTGAGTCAGAGTCAGGATAGAATGATGTGAAAATGGGGACAGAGGGAGCAGAAATGAAGCCTAACATCTACTTTGAGGTTCCTTTCTCTCTCTTTCCCCTCTGACTGTATAACAACCTGGGAAGGCCTAGCATTGCCTTCTGGTACAGGATAAACTTTCTCCTGCCCATCAGAGGGCAAGGAGGAAAATCTTTGAACTCAGTCAGGACAGAGCCTCTGTTTAGTTCCCCACTATAGACCCCCATCCGCCCCATACATTCTGAGGCCTACCTAGCTTGACACTTGGCTTGGCCCTAGTGAACCCTGGTCAAGTGAAAGAATGAATGAATAGAAGCCTTGTGACTCCAATTTAGGCATTTGAACCACTGAATCAGTATTTTTAAAAATGGTACAGTCATCCCCTTTAAAAGCCCCCTAGCATCATTTATTTTCAGCTGTCCCTGCAAAAACAGCAATGAGAATCTCTCCAGATGTTATATAGGACCATATACATTAGATTCTAGTGATACCCTTTTTTAAAAAACAGATACCTAAGTAAATAAATAAACACAAATATCATATACGAGGAAGGGTCTTCAACACAGTATGAAGTGAGAAAGTTTTAAAGCAGTCCATTCACTGGGCTACATGCTTTTAAATACATTATCTCATTTGATCCTCACAAAAATCTGAGATAGGTATTCTTTTTTGCTCCTTTTCATAGATACAGAAACTAAGACAGAGAAGTTAAGTAACTTGCCCAGAATCACACAGCTTGAAAATGAAGATTTAAAACCAAATCTGTTTGAATCTAGAGCCTGGCATCTTATTGTCCTTCTCAGGTTCTTACACCCATGCTGGCTTTTTGAATCCTCTCTTCCTTCTCTTCTGTCCCTTTTTTCTCAATTTCTATATCTGTCTGTTTGTTCTCTCCCCTCTCTATTTTCTCTCTCGCCACATATGATAAATAGCTTTCTTCACATTCTCCAAAGGGCCCATGATTTAGAAAAGTTTCATTGCCAGAGAGCCTTGCCAGGCCCAGATTCACAGGCCCAGCAGGGTGTCTACAATTCCAGCCCCCAGGTCATTGCCTCAGGTCACTGCCCAGCTGCTCTGGGCACACCCCAGACTCACAGACGCTGCCTGGGCTGGGGCTGTTCATGCATTTTGTCTCTGGGATTTGAAAATGGCAATTATTAACTTTAGAAGCAGTGTTTAGAAATGGCTGCCACTTAGATTTTGTCAACTAGTTTGTATGAACATGGGTTATCAATATAAATAATTTGCATCAGAGATTTGCTTGGGTTCTCCTATAGAGACCCTTTTCATGCTCCAGAAATTATAAACATCAAAAGATTATCCAAGCAGCAGTGGCATGTCTTGCAGAGAGCTCTCCAATACAGGTGTACCTCAGGTCACATCCTCGTGTCTCAACCCTTCTGCTCTCAGTGGCGGGGCTAGACTATCCTTGACAGAGATGAATACAGCCCAGCATGGAACTTGGAACCCAGTAGCAAAGATTTTTTAAATGTTCACAAGGATAACAATAAACAATATAACGCAACCTAATATTACCCTCTCAGGGCAATGGATAAGGAGTAGTAATGATTTCTTTAAAGAGAGAAAATCCTTAAGTAGTGTGTGATTTTTTTCTTTTTTTCTTTAAGAGGTTAGAGAGAAGAGGAAACCATAGAGCATACTCTGAGATGGGCAGCCTTCCAAACATCACAATTACTTCTGTGGAAAAGCAAAGCTAAGACTGGGGGGGTAAAAGTCCAGAAAGTCAGTGGCCCGGCTGGAGATAAAGAAGTCAAGGGGCCAAGGAAAGAATAGAGTTAATGACCCACATGGTAGTCAACACATGATACTGGGGGTGTGTGGGGGGGTGGCTGCTACTGTGGGAAGACTACAGAGGCTGAGAATTGGAGAATTAACCACTAACACTGCAGGGTCCTTGGGCTGAGACCTTTCCATGGTTTATTTTGTTTTACTATAAATCATTTACTTAATACACTGTAGTTCTTAGGATAGTACACTCTGTATTAATTTATGACCATTATTGAGTTGAAAGAGAGAACACAAAATTTGTATATGAAAGGAAATATGTCTCAAATTGTTTTCTTTAGATCCAGGACTAAATGTAGGAAATCAATGCCAAGACTCATTATTTGAGGGTTGCCTAAACTCTTAACAGTTTTTGGATGATCTTAAACCCCAGTCAAATTGGCAATGGAGTAGTTTGCCCCCCTCCAAAAAAAAAAACCCTACCTTTTGTAAATATCTATCCATTCTGACTTTAAAATATTCTCAAACATTTTGGAAGAACACAGAGCTAGGGAGTTCAGTAGCTTGGTGAGAGAGTTGTAAGAACTTGACCCTCTTCAATACATGTTCATCAAAAACTCAGTCTTTTCAGTAGAACATTTGTTCAGAGAACATTTATTCTTCTAATTCATTTTCCACTTGCAATCCTATCTCTTAGATGGGATGTTTCAAGGAATGATTTTAAAAAAAAGAAGAAGAAAGCTATAATGCAACCATTTCTCTGAAAAAGAAGTTTGTACTATATTTGCCCTTTATCTGATTGCAATTATCTTTCTCCAAAAAAAAATCTTGCTAGAACTTGCAAAGTTCTACAGAAATTGGTATGGAGTAGTCAGGCGATGGCAAGTATAGAGTGAAAGAAAACAGCAAGTTCTGACTTTGAAAAGTATTTACATACATTCCAGTGCATTCCAAACACATAAAGAATAAACTTAGTAGGGACAGGCATTCCATGCCCAAAGCTGAATCTTTGAAACTGGGATCTGAGAAAAAGAAACACTTCATGTTACTGCTACGCATAGAGAAACAGAGCAGAAATTATAGGCCTAAATGAAGTGTTCCTGGAAGATTCGTGAGAGAGAAGGGCAAACATCCACCAAGTAGATACTTCTCATAAGGACATGCTTTGCAATTTGAGCATTTTTGAACTTGCAATGGAATTTTAAAGCCATCCAGAAACAACAGATGTTTGAACCCAAATGATCCAATGTCTTGATGCCAAAATTAGGGCTCTGATGAGGAACGTTAGAATTGTAACATATGAAGAACTACTTCAGGAACTCTTCTCCGGGGGAACAGTTCAAAGAGATTTATTCTGTGACTTGCTGACCCATCCTTAATCTGTGCCCGTTTATGCTCTAAGTGATAAATATTTCTGTCAAATGGAAACAAATTAAAATACAAGTTTCTTTCCTGGGTCTAACTTCAATCTCCTCTTTCTCCCCTTTGAGCACTCAATCATTAAATTGAATTATGAAACTAGGAGGAGGATTCGTCTAAACTTTTACATATGAAAACCGATAATATGATATGGTTGAACATACACAGCACAGAATTATCTAGCTAATTTAGTAGTTGTAAGCAGCAAGTCAGGTATTTCAAACAAGCCAACAAAAAGTGGCCAATACCAACTCCCACCAACAATAAATAAGCAGACTCCACTTTGCAAGGTACTTTTTTCTCCCAGATTAACTAGGTAACGGATAAATGCCAAATCTCTGCTTTTATTTAGTTTTAAGAATATATTGAGGTTTTTGTATAATTCTAAAGCAAGATAGTTGTTTTCTCATTAGCTTGTCAGATCAACTTTTCCTCCACTTCTCTCTGTTAACAAGTAAATGCAACTTAGACATCAAATCCCTTTATTCAATTTTCAAAGAAACTTTTTGTACATCTCACTTATCAACTCAACTTCTCAACAAGGTAGCATGATTTATTGGTTTCCAGAAGGATATTAGCATATTTCTTATTTCAGCCACATAAATACTCTAAAATAGCTCCTGTGAGGAGAAAGTGGCAGTATGGTCATGGCTCTAAAAGGGAGCCAGGAGCTCAAACTGAAACTGCATTTTAAAAATAGCATAGCAGCTATGATTATAATTTAGCTCCACAGCATGTAAGCGTGGTATGAACAGGAAATGGGAAGACATCTTCTGAGCCTGATAAGATTCTCTAATGTAAGACAGATGCTCTGTTTCTTAGCTGGAGAACTAGACCTAGCCAGAAAGAAGAAAAGCATATATGTTTATCTTTAACCCAAAGATTAAACCTATCAACCTTGGAAGACTTTTTTTTTTTTTTTGGAAGATTTTTTGAATTACTGTTGAATTAAGTGATGAAATCAAGAATTGTGCAGTGTAAAAAAAAAAAATCTTTCTAGAAAATTGAAGATTTGAAGTAACTTCCAGAGGAAAATTAATTAAGTGAGCTATGCATCCCAAGACTGTGTTATCTCAGTGCAGCCTCCACAGGGCAGAGACACTCCTTAGAGAAATCAGTGCTAATCAAGGGGACACTCCTGACAAAAGAATCTTCCTTGTTTATAAAAGGCCGAAGTTGAATTCACTAAGGAGCTCGTGTTTTAAAAACATTCTACAATATCAATAATTATTCCTAATTCTACTTATGACAAATAGAAACATGACAAAATGCCCTTGAGATTGCTCTTCCATTCTAGGAAGGAACTGATGGTTTCAACATATATTTCCAGGTTAGCATTATAGAGAAAATATAAGATAAAGAAAGCAACATTACTCAGCAGTTGATACATGACAGTACATCAAAGTACATATGAACTTACTACATCACCCAAGTTTATAGTCAACATTAGGAACAGTGAAAAGGATCTGATACCAATGCCTATCATCAAAATACAAATTTTGATTTATTGCCTTTTGATGCAAATTGTAGTAAAGAAAACCTGTAACAGCTGGAAAAGAAACAAACAAACAAAAAATACTTTCTAGGCTCTATTACTTTACAAACGGAAGGCTTGGGAGATTTGTCTGGTTATTCAGAATAAGAATGAATTTGCTCATTCAACAAAAATTTATCAAGTGCTTCCTTTGCATGAGGCACTGTTGTAGTTGCCAGGGATCTAGCAGTAAGAAAGACAGAGAACGAGTTTACATTCCAGTAGAAGTCATTCAATAAATATATAAACAAGAGACTGTGAAGGGTAATGAGTGCTGTTAAGGGAATGAAAGGGTGATGTGTAGGGAAAAACAAAATAGGTGGGGACTATTTTAAGTAGGATGGTCAAACAAAGGTTTGCTTGAGCAGAGACTTGAATAAAGAGAAGCCAAATGGGTAAATATACAGGAGAATGTTCTAAGGGTAGAGGCAAAGCTAGTGTCAAAGGTCCTGAGGTCAGAACAAACTTTGACTTCTTCAAGGAAATGAATTTAGTGAGGTCAAAACGTGGTGCTTGATAGGGAGATGGGAAGAGAGGTGGTTGGGGAGGCGGTAAGGGGCCAGATTGTACAGGACTTGTTGTTGTACCTTGGTAAGAGGTTAGAATTACATTTAAAGAACAGTGAAAAGTCACTGGAAAATTTTATGTGACCTTGATTTATTTTTAATTATAAAATATTTCAGGTATCCGAAAATGTATGAATAACAAAAGAATGAACATCTCAAGAAATTAGACTCTTTTGAAATCCCCCCTTTTTGAACCTAATCCCCTCTCTCTTTAAAGGTAACTCCTACTCTGAATTTTATGTTTACAATTCTCATGCATGTTTTGTGCTTTTACCACACACACACACACACACTCTCTCTCTCTCTCTCTCTCATACATATCCATAAACACTATGTATAACACTGCCTTGGTTTTTTTTTAAAAAACTTAATGTGTAATTGGCGTTGCATGTTTTCAAACTTTATATGAATGGTACCACACTGTATAGATTCTATGGCTTGCTCTTTTCCCCCTCTGTTATATTTTTTTGAGATTTGCTCATTCACATAGAGTTCTTCTTATTCATTTATTTTTAACAATTGTTTAGTATTCTCTTATATTAAAATACTTTGGCTGATGGGCATTTATGTTGTCTTTGATGTTTCTATTCCTATCTCCCTGAGCAGGTAATGGACTATAGAGAGACAAGAGTGGAAACATGTAAACCAGTTGGAAGACTTCAGAGTGCAGCAGAAAGCCAGCAGTGGCTACAGTTAAGGTAACAGCAACTAAAATGAAGAGACATGGAGAAATTTGGTATATATTTTGGAAATGCAACTGACTGGACTTTTGCATAGATTTAATAGAAAGGTGGAGTTGCAGAGAGAAGGTAAGAAATCAAGGAATAATCCTAACTTTTGGTCTTAAGCTATTTTTGAGACATCTAAAGGCCCAAATCTTAGAACTTCATATGGTAACATGTGATGTGATATCTTCCTTCTCTAGTGCCTTGAAATGTACAAACTTTCATTGAATGAATAAATAATGGAGTTTATAATTGGTTCTCTGTGGTACATTGAGATTATATTGAGATTTACTTACAAGGCAATCTAGAATATTTTCAGGTAAAATGAAATGATTTGGGGTTTTGCTAAAATAATCAAAGGGGAGCTATTTGTATTTGAGGGTTTTTAGTAAAACAAGATTGACTCTATATTAAACATTTTTTTAAGCTGAGTGATGGGTATTTGGGAGTTGCACTTTTGTAAATGTTTGAAAATTATCATGAAAAAAAGTTTAAGAACAGGTAAGAAAAAATTTTAACTATTTTCTCATCAAGATGAGAGTTGTCTCAATATGGCTCTTCAAATAAACATCCAAATACATAATAACCACTCCTCGTGAGTGTGTTGTCCAAGAATTCAGGAAGTCCAGGCAAAGTTCATAACCTTTTGGGATTTATGAACTCCTTAGAGAATTTGATGAAATATGTGAACACTTTTCCCAGGAAAAAAAATACACAGATACACAATTCTGCATAAATATATCAGGTTGTTCTTTAATTTTTTTTTTAAAGCGGTTATCATAAACCAGGTAAAGAAATCCAAACAGATTCAGGAAGAGACCTCACTAAAGTTCTCACTTTAGGACTACAAGTTCTCAGATAATTTGCTAAGATGAAATTTTGTCTTATTAGTTTTTTTAATATTCTACTTTCTATAATTGGTGCTTACATTCATACCTAGAGTTTGCGGTTGGATGATTGAAGTTTGAGTTTTGTCTTTGTCGCTTTCAAGCTATACAATCCTGGAAAAATCACTAAACCTTTCTAAGTTTCAGCTTCTCTGGAATACACCAAGTACTACTGGTGATAAAAATGGGCTAATATAATTGAAAGTGCTTTGTAAGATTTAAAGTGCACTATAAATTGGTGGTAAAAATGTATGCTTCTTATGTGCCAAAAACTCTTCTAAACATTTTAAGTACCATTATTAACCTCATTTTTACACATGAAGAAACTGGGACACACAGAAATTAAGTAACATGCCTAATGTCATTTGGCTTGTCAGGGGTTGAGTTAGAATTTGAGCCCAGCCAGTCTGACTCTAGAGTGTACATTCTTAATCTTTAAGCTGTGAATTTTAGTATTGTTCAACCTGCATATAACACCCCTCCACTGCTCCATGATATTATATTGTGCTCATCAGATGAATACTATCAACCTAGGATTGAGAGAGAAACTGCAATTCAAGTAGCAGCCAAACTCCAAGGGGAAAAATGATGCCATCTTGTCTTATTTTTAATTTAAAAAAATTAAAGTTTTTAATGAAAATTAAATTTTTATGTTTTTAATTTTCTTCTGTTTAATATTTAGGTAAGATTTGATTTGATTTAAGTTCTTTTCCTGGAGCAGTTGTTAACTCCACAGTTAGGGTAGGGAAAATAAAAGGTGAGTCTGGAGCATCTTGTGATGACAAAAACAGTAAGGAAGTACTCAAAACCCAGTGGCAGCATATCAAAAAGACATAGGGTCCAACCAGAAAGGACGCCCAATAACTAAACATGAAACAATCTGAACAAGAAATAAAATAATGATAGAATTGGATTATGATCCATAGATTAAAATATTCATGAATCTTACTAATATTAACAAATGAATTTTAAAATAAGTGGGGGGTGAAAAGACTGTCTATCATAAAAAAAAAAAAGGAAAATAGAAGTAAGGAAATAGAAAACTGAACACAGAATGCCACAGTAATATTTGTTTCAGGCAAGGTTCTTCAGTGGATACTAAAATCAGTGGAATAGAAACAGGATATTTTCATAATTTCAAAGTGTCTCCCCCAAATATTTATTAATTATAAAGGTAAAACTAGTAATTTTATAGTAGAAAAACCTGGCAAATAGCACCTTAATCAAATGATGGGACTTAACATCACTGGCATAAGATACCAACTTTGTGAAGTTCTGGAATATGATGTCCTGAAAAGGGTACATCACTTCAGTGAACTCTGATAAAAAATGCATAATACTCAATTTAATCAAGAGAAAATAGCAAACATAGAAGCTTGTACAAAAAGCTGACTAATGTTCTTCAAAAGTGTCAAAGTCGTGAAAGACAAGGAGAGGCTGAGGAATGGTCCACATAGTTGGAGACTAAGCAGAGCTGACAAACATGCGAGATCCTGGATGGCATCATGGGAAAGGACCATAGGGTAAACAAGGTATCCCAAAGGAAGTCTGCAGATTCAGTTCAGTTCAGTTCAGTTGCTCAGTTGTGTCTGACTCTGCAACCCCATGAATCACAGCACGCCAGGCCTCCCTGTCCATCACCAACTCCCAGAGTCCACCCAAACCCATGTCCATCAAGTCAGTGATGCCATCCAGCCATCTCATCCTCTGTCGTCCCTTTCTCTTCCTGATCCCAATCCTTCCCAGCATCAGGGTCTTTTCCAATGAGTCAACTCTTCGCATGAGGTGGCCAAAGTATTGGAGTTTCAGCTTCAACATCAGTCCTTCCAATGAACAACCAGGACTGATCTCCTTTAGGATGGACTGGCTGGATCTCCTTGCAGTCCAAGGGACTCTCAAGAGTCTTCTCCAGCACCACAGTTCAAAACCATCAATTCTTTGGCACTCAGCCTTTTTCACTGTCCAACTCTCAAATCCATACATGACCACTGGAAAAACCATAGCCTTGACTAGATGGACCTTTGTTGGCAAAGTAATGTCTCTGCTTTTCAATATGCTATCCAGGTTGGTCATAACTTTCCTTTCAAGGAGTAAGTGTCTTTTGATTTCATGGCTGCAATCACAATCTGCGGTGATTTTGGAGCCCCCCAAAATAAAGTCTGATACTTTTCCCACTATTTCCCCATCTATTTTCCATGAAGTGATGGGACCAGGTGCTATGATCTTAGTTTTCTTAATGTTGAGCCTTAAGCCAACTTCTTTACTCTCCTCTTTCACTTTCATCAAGAGGCTTTTTAGTTCCTCTTCACTTTCTGCCATAAGGGTGGTGTCGTTTGCATATCTGAGGTTATTGATATTTCTCCCGGCAATCTTGATTCCAGCTTGTGCTTCTTCCAGCCCAGTGCTTCTCATGATGTACTCTGCATATAAGTTAAATAAGCAGAGTGACAACATACAGCCTTGACGTACTCCTTTTCCTATTTGGAACCAGTCTGTTGTTCCATGTCCAGTCTAACTGTTGCTTCCTGACCTGCATACAGGTTTCTCAAGAGACAGGGTTAGTTATTTGCTATTATTAGGTATTATAACAATGCTAATTTCTTAAGTTTGATTATTATGCTAGGGGTCACATAAACTGTTGAACTCTTATGGGAAACTGGGTCAAAGGTACACAGGAACTCTGTTCTATGTTTGTAACCTTTCTATAAGTAAAATTGTTTCAAAACAAGAAGTTACACACAAAACATAAGCCCTGATCTTGCATTGTTTTAAGCAACTGCTTGAACTGTCTATTCCTATTTCTCCAGATTCAGTCATTTGAGTACCAATTTCAGGATTCTTACCAATATTCCCAACATTTAATGACTTCTCACAGTATTTTACAGGGGAGGAAATTGAGGCCCAGTGAAGTAAGTGACTCAGCATCACAGAACAAACAGGTCATTGAATCAAGATTCACTTTTAAGTAGCTTAACATAGTCTTATTAACTTCTCTAGACTACCTTCTAATACTGCTATCACCTTTATCATTATTTACTTAGTAGCTTCTTTAGAATTGACCCAGTTTATTTTATACTTTAAAAGTAATAATTAAACAAAATGGTAAGCTATGTTATAAGGTCCTCAGGATAGAAATTTTTGTTTCCTCCACTGATATGCCACAAATTCATCGAATAGTGCTTAGCACATTAAAGATACTCAATAAAAATGTATTGAAGAATGAATTAAAAACTTTATATCAGAACTGTAAATGGAAAGTCAGCATCATTTTTCAGAAATAGAAAGTAATCTTCAGAATAAATACAATGAGAATAATACAGTGTTATTAAATGCTGTTGCTTCCTGATTGCTCTGGACCTGAGGCTTGGTATTTCTATATTTAAAAAGTAGTGCAAGGGAGGGCTTCCCTGATGGCTCAGCGGTAAAGAATCTGCCTGGCAATGCAGAAGACATGGGTTCTACCCCTGATCTGGGATGATTCCACATGCCTCAGAGCAGCTAAGCCAGTGTACCACGGCTACTGAGCCTGGAGCTCAGGAGCCACAACTACTGAGCCCAGGCACCACAACTACCCTCGAGCCCTAGTGCCTGCACTTCACAACAAGAGAAGCCACCACAATGAGAAGCCTACACTCTGCAACTAGAGAGTAGCCCCTGCTCCCCACAACTGGAGAAAAGACCACACAGCAACAAAGACCTAGCACAGTCAATAAATAAATACATAAAAACTTTATATGATAATTATAAATGGAAAGGCAGCATCATTTTCTAGAAACAAAAAGTCATCTTCAAAATAAATACAATGAGAATAACACAGTGTTATTAAATGTTGTTCCTTCCTGATTGCTCTGGACTTGAGGCCCGGTACTTCCATATTTAAAAAGTAATGCAAGGGGGAAAAAAAGTAACACAAATATTAGTGTTAGTTAGTGTTAGTCACTAAGTCGTGACTGACCCTTTGCAACTCCATGGATTGTAGCTTACCAGCCTCTATTAGAAGGTATTCAAAAGGATACCAGTTACAGACTTTCTCTTTGATTTAATCAGAAAGTTTCAATGAGAATGACAAAGAGAATACTTTTCTGAGTAAATTGGCTTTATCTAAAGTTGTATCAATTTGCACATGACCAATGCAAGGGACCATTCTTTGGGAAAGATGGCTCTATTCTAAAGGGACCAATTGAGTGAGGGACCAATGTGAGATTAGACAACTCAGTCTCTCTTGACCATCTTCAGGCCTTAAATGTCATCTCTTCTCTTCTGTAGTCTCCTTCCTCTTCTTGCTTACATCACATTTCTATCTCTAATCCCCTATAGAATTATTTTTAGTTCTTGTAACATTCCTTTGTGCCTACCTCTTTAATAGCACTTAAAATATAAAATAATCATTATTTTTTCCAAGTCTGTCAACTTCACTTAAATTATAATTATGTAGGACATCAGGGAGTGTGTAATATTTACATCACTAGAGCTCTCACCAGTATCTAACAAGATGGTAGGCCCACAACAACCTGTTGAATTATTAAATTAAGAAAATTACAGAAATTAAAGGGGAAGAAAAGAACTCTGTGATTTTCTGTCATCCTTGAAGCTGTGATTTTGTCCTCACCTGTGTTTGAAAATCTTATTATTCAGATCCTTTATAAAATCTTCCCAGATGCATATGCAGATCCTCCATGAAGATGAAAAGTAAATAGCAATTGTTTCCTTCAAAAGCTCTTAGATTTAATTTGCTTCCTTGAACAATTATAATATATCACTCTTCCTTTGCGGAATATTTGCTAAAACCTGATGGATGCCTCCCTTGTAGACATTACTGATGTATTTTTGTCACTGACAGGAAGGCAAGAGTAGGCTCTTCAAAAGTTTGGAGCTCAGAGTCATGGTCTTTTCTCATCCTAGTCTAAGGATGATACTGCTTAGTGATCAGTCATCAGACAAGGGATAGAGAGTAAAGTTTTCATTCTTCTGGGTCTTTTTGAATATCACTTAGCAATGGAGCTTTTTAATTCTTTGATTTTGTTTGATTTTGATTACTATTTAGTGCAGTTTTTACATAGTATGTGATTTCAAAGGTAATGTCTAGAGAAGAGGGTGGGAAGGTAAAGAGAAAGAAGGAGACTTTTACCCTTGAGTTTGTCCCATTCTTAAATGTTGGCTTTTTAAATGTTTATTTATTTTCAAAGTCTGTATTGACTTTGTTACACTATTGCTTCTGTTTTGTGTTTTGGTCCTTTGGCTCCAAGGCATGTGGGAGCTTAGGTCTCTACCAGGGATCAAACCTGCACCCCTGCATTGGAAGATGAAATCGTAACCACTGGACTGCCAGGGAAGTCCCTGTTGGATTTTTTTATTTTTAACATGTAGATATATTGCATTTACATTAAAACAACAACAAAAAGATTTAAAGATCTTCTAATAGTCCCTGAAACAAATTTAGAAGTGTGAGTGCTAAATTTAATTATCGTCTATACTTCTTTTGGTTTCCAGATGAAGCACTGCCAACACAACATATTAGGTAATGTGATAAATACAGAAATTCTATTTTTTCTTAATGGCAACATTCACATTTGAAGCAAGCTGTCAGTAGCAAACAGCTTTGCTTGAGTAGCCTGGTTTAGCAGATGTCTTTGTTAGGAATGTGACAATTATCACCATTATTTATTTCACTGAATATCAAGTGGTACAGAGGGAAGCCAAGTCTTCATCAATAGTGCACGTGGTTAATTACATCATTCTATCTCCTCACATGCCTTAATCTTTGTTACTTGCTTTCAAAATTATCATAAAAGGATATATCTTACTGACTTAAAACCAAATGCAAAGTTACTATCAACTGTCACACAAAACTATGTAGACTACATAGAGAAAAGGAAATTATTTTTTTCCAGCCACTTATTACCTGCTATTTAATAGTATTAGGTAATATTTACTGAGTGCTTAATCTAGACCAGAGAATGAATAAGCATTTTACATGCATTATCTTTTTTAATTATAGTCATCTCCCCTAACATTTGCATATATTCTTTCACCTACACTGTGCTATCCTTTTAACATGTTATTACTGGTTACCCTAGTCCATGACTAGTTTTGATATTATGAATATCATGAATTTTTATCCATTGAATATTTCCAGCTATAGAAGTTCTATTATGAACAGAAAATTTATATTACAATAAAGAGCAAATCAATGAAGAACAAAACAAAAATCTTCCTCATCAAAATAAGCTAGATTTTCTTCTATAAATTAAGTCAAAGCAACTCTTGCTATAGAATTCAACAATTCAAAAAATAGTAAAACAACCACTTTGTATTCATTATGATGGGTACAGAAATGAATTAGTCTGTCCCTTTCTTTTAAGTGCATGGTCTAATGGAGAAGAGAAACAATCAATTGGATATTAAGACTGTGGTAACTTCTGTGTTCCAAATGAAACCAAGTACTTAATAATGTGGGGAGGCTCTTGTTTTGATTTTGGTGTTGAGGAAAGAGCATTTTGGAGAAGAATGATGTGACTTAGGCTTTGACAACCAGGTAAACTTGCAAAAGTTTATCTGAAAGGAAGGGCAAGTGACAAAGCCAATAATTTTATAAAAGGCAACTGAGCACAGGGCCTGTTTCACAGGTGGGGCAGGGGAGGGTACATACGACTTATTACACACCAGTGTGCAAGAGTTGAGTGGGATTTAAGGTTAGAGTGATGGATTTGGACCAGGTCACAGAGAACTTTGACTACAGAAGGCAGTGGGGAAGAAAGGAAAATCTTTAAGCCGAAAGTGACCCACCTAAATCTGAAGATTTGGAAGATGACGCCAGCAGTGAGGTTCAGAAAAGCTAACATCTAGGGTATGAGTAGGGGTGAATTAAATGAGCCAGAGAAAAGGAAAGAGTTTTTGTTATTGTTGTTTTGTCTTTGTGTTGTTTTTAATGCAAAAGTACTTGACATGTGAATAGCAAAATTGATTTGCTATTATTCCACTAAATGGAAGAAAAACAAACTGAAAGTAAGGAAACTATTTAATAGGCTGGCTATGCAATGGTCCAGACAAGAAAAGTGAGTTTCTGAAATAAGGTAGTAAACAGAGGAGATTGATTTGAAAGATAATGATGGAAAGAAACTTCATTGGCTTGATTAGAAGATAAAAATCCGGGAATGAAAAGTGATGAGTTTAACTTAGATCAGACTTTAAGATGTCTGTAATACATCAATGTGTATTATACATTGATCATATATACATCAACATATAGTTAGGAACAAAGTCTGATTAAGGAAAGACAGATGAAGGCTAAAGGTAGAGAGCTGAGAGTCAGTCTTGTAAAGCGGGTAGCTAAGTAGATCAAACCGTAAAACACTATGAGATTGCCAAGGGACTGTCAGGACTTAAGAGGACTAAACACTGAATCTTCGGAAAGTTTGCATTTAAAAGACTTGTTTTAAGGTAAGGAAGGTGTGCGGCAGGTTAGGAATTCTGGAAAAAAGCTAAACAGAAGCAGTCCTTGAGACAGAAGGACCAAAACAATATAATGTGGGCTCCATTGGAGATGACAGTTCTAGTAAGAAGGTGGTGGTGAATATTGTCAAATTCTGCTAAAAACAGAATTTGAGCAGAAGATCTAAGAGTTTTTGGCTTCCAGACTTTCCATAGGCTGATGATGCTCAGGGTCAAGAGGAAGACGAAACCAAGGTAGAAATTAGGATCATGGGAGAGAATTAACCCCAGAGAGAAAGATTTGTAGGTGTTGAGGGAGGCACAGAAATGGAAGGGGAGTAGATGAAGAGGAGAAGACGGAAGGGGATCAAAGTCAAGAAGGACCTAGGGAGGGAGGAGGGGATAGGAGAGATGGAAACACTAGCCTTAGAAGGAAATTAGGAAAAGTCTTCAGAGGTTGGAAAGAAGACCAAAGGAATGGGTGATAATTTGAACAGAATGAAATTTATGTAGCATTCATATCAGATGATCTCCAGCTTCCTAAGGTAGCAAAAAGAGGGTGGAGGTAGGTGCAGAAATTTAAAGGAAGTGCAAAAGATTGGAACAACAGCTATGTGTATTTCCTTTATTGGGGGGGGTGTGCCCCACAGCCTGTGGGATCTTAGCTCCCTGACCAGGGATCGAACCTGTACCCCATGCATCAGCAGTGCAGGATCTTAACCACTGGACCACCAGAGAAGTCCAACAGCCACATGTATTTTAAGGGTGAATCGATGAGAGGTAAGGAAGGGAATTCCCAGGGTTATTGAATTCCCAGGCAAATTGGAAAAATATATGTTAGAGCATATAATCAACTCAGCTATGTCCATTTTCTCCAGAATTGTTCAGCTGCCTAGAAAAGGAACAAGAAACAGATGGCTGGCCTAACCAGGGCTGGAGATTGGCAGCGCAATTTTGACCCAAGATAAGTGACATAAGTCATTGGGATGCAGGTCAGCGAGCACAGTGGAAAAACTGTCCCTGAGAAAAGCTGTCCTAAAGTCGGTGCCTTGGGACATCCTGAGAGGCCAGGAAGGCTGACAAAAGGAAAAAGAACAAAGGGACTGGGCCTGAAAATTTGAAGGGGGGCGGTCAGAAAAAGTGAGGTAATAGAAGAGATAAATAGGTAGAGGTCAGCTGCTGCTGCTGCTGCTAAGTCGCGTCAGTCGTGTCCGACTCTGTGCGACCCCGGAGACGGCAGCCCACCAGGCTCCCCCGTCCCTGGAATTCTCCAGGCAAGAACACTGGAGTGGGTTGCCATTTCCTTCTCCAAGCATGAAAGTGAAAAGTGAAAGTGAAGTCGCTCAGTCGTGTCCGACTCGTAGCATCCCCATGGACTGCAGCCCACCAGGCTCCTCCATCCATGGGATTTTCCAGGGAAGAGTACTGGAGTGGGGTGCCATTGCCTTCTCTGGGTAGAGGTCAGAGGAAGCTTCAAATTTGAAAGTCTCAGATGTAGAGAGGTTATGGATGGTGGTAAAAACTAAGGTGTGGTTACACTAAGGAACATCTGAGGCAGAATGAGATGGAGTCACAGAGCTCAAGGTAAAGGAACTAATAGGCCAGGGAGAAAGATTATCAACATGGAATTTGAATCCCAAAGGAAAATACACTGGAGATAGGTGATATTTTTTGTATGACTAAAATGGATTTATGTGATATTAAAACACATGAGCAGCTAGAAAAATACTTGGAAGGAAGATATGTATTTTTGAATAACAACTCAATCTTGTTCATTCAACAAATACATATTGATCTGTGTGCTTAACATGAAACTGTATGTAATAAGCATGATATGGTAGATTCTTCCCAAGCAATAGTTTCATGAAGATTCAGCCTTCACTTTCCACTGTCAAAGAGTACAACATAGCACTCACTGACTTTGTACTAAAAATTGAAAATACAGACTGGTAACTTGGAAAAAGAAATGGTAGAAAAGCTAAACCTTGACACACTACCATATACTTAAATAAATGGCTGAATCAAGTAATAGTGAGTCCCAGGAAATTACTTGTATTCAACATGAAACTACTGATCTTAATATTTTGCCTCAGAGTATAAACTTTCACATTCAAATACTGTCTTCAGTCGATGAACCCAGACCTCCAGCCTGTCTTTCTCTGGATTGTCATAATACTAGCTTGGTGGTGGACTATTTGTAGCCACAAATGTGGGAACCACAGCAAAGTAGGCTCATTGATTCTTTGTAGCCCAGATAGGGAAACACACTCACAATTTTCTAAAGTTCTAAAAATAAATAAGTTGTTTTTTTTAGAGACAAGTATTCTATTATATACACTCATCAGGAGATTGTGCAGAGTTTGGGATGCTGTAGTCATCCAACTCAAAGCTGAATTGTTAGCCAGATGTTGAAAAATATATGTAAATGGGCTCTGGAAGTACACGTTATCTCTGAATCTTCCCAAAGAATGTTGACCTAGTCCTAAAGCATTTATTTACACATTCTTTTCAAACGATCTTCAAACTCAGAAACCTTATTTTGTATCATGTATGTTGGTCCAATATAGACAAAGTGTTGATAATTGTTGAAGCTGTATGATGGCTATGACGATTTACGATACTCTTCTCTCTAGATATGTTTGAAATTCTCCACACTAACAAAATTTTTTTAAAAGGAAAAAAAGGAGATAGGTCCTTTTATTGTGCTAGAAAAATGAGACCCCTTTCTTGCTTTTCCCCTTCCTGCTGACATAACACTGTAACCTATCAGAAAGTGCTTGCCCCAGTTCCCTTTTTTCTAGAACAAATTAGAATGTACTATCCAACCCTAAGAGTTGAATGGTATAACATCATTATTATTTCAAATATTCCTTCATGCTTCATAAAACTCTTCCATATGCTGTCATTTCATTAACTTTCATGGAACTTCTGTACTCACAGGCATTCTCCCAAATAGTTGCCTTCCCAAAATACATCCCAAAAGAAAACAGGCTTTAATCATTCAGAAACCAGTCTTCATTGCACATATAGTATGTGCCATTATTTTTAAATTCCATGGCTAAATATCTTCGTAAGGAAAAAAATAACATCCAACAGCAAACCTTCATTTGTTCTATAAACATGTATTAAGTACCCACTATCTGCAAGGTAGATACTTCAGTCTTGGTTTCACATCATGCTGGCAACTTCTGCATGGAATCAAGAATCAGTGAAGATTAATGAGATGGCCCTTCCAGTGAGGGAAGAGGAGCTTTTTAAAAAATGCATACTCTCTGGCTCTACATACAGTGAAGTTTTAGGTCTGGGTGGTTCCAGGAAGTGTTGAGAACCCTTGGTTTAAATCACCAAGTCAGAAGGGGACCAGAGCAGCCTCCAGTCTGACTGAAACTGATACTGCCATCCATGGAGTAAAGTTGGTAGATATAAAGCAGGTAAGATACGTACCTAAAGCTTCATCTTGTTACTGTAAAGTATAAGAAAAGAGGGTGCAAGCTTAGAGAAAAATTCAGCAGGATTGGGGCAAGCAGTTAGGACTCAGAGCTGACTGGGCTTAGGTTCAAGGCTGGGCTTTTGTCCTGGTGTGATTCTCAGCAGAGACTCAGAAAGAACTGATTGTGTATTCAATCTCTTTTGTGTAACAGGCACGGTACAAAGCTCTTTACTTACAAAACCGCATTACATCCTCCTGACAGCCCTGCGAGACTGGTTGACTTGCCCTAGGTCAAATGGCCAATAAGTGGATGAGTTGTATTTGAACCTAAGCCTGTTCTGAATGCAAAGCCTATACTCTTTCTGTCTCTCCATGGTATGCACGGAGACTGGGGCAAAGGCTTGCTAGGCTCACCCAGGGGTGATAGCTAGGAAGATCATTTGACTATAAAGGACTCTGCTAACATGAGGCATTAGGCATCTACTTCCTACTCACTTTATTCACTAGTGGTTAAAATAAATTCCTGATGACTCCTGACTGACAGGGTTCTTGTTATCCCCAGATTATGTCCTAGGCAACATAGTGAAATTGGCAAACTTGTCTGTATGTCCGGAACTTCCCCAATTTCACCTGTTTCTTCCCCAGTCCTTGAGGAGGGGACTACTGTTTTCATAGTCTTCACCTCCATTCACATAAATTAGTACATGTCTGATGACAGATGAAAGCCTTGTGCTTTGGAGACCTTTTGCTTTTGAGTAGAGGAATGACGTGGATATCAGAAGAAGGAGGTAGGAAGGATTTGGAAGATATGCTGGATTCCCTGAAAGCACGCTTGTAGGCAGGTGGTAGCACATTTAAATGGATCCCATTGCTATCTGAAGAGAAATGATAACATTTCAGGGGATCAAGAGTCCTGCTGCTCCAGAGATTCTCTTGAAGCACTTTTCATCCCACTGTACAGCCTATCTGTACAAAGTCTTCATTTTTACAGGGAACAATACATATGTGTGTGTTTCTCACAGAGACTGTAATCAGGGGACACAATCCATCAAAGCCTCTTTCTTTGGATAACTGAAGTTATAGACCCAGACTCCGCTTTATTAGTATTCCAAATACCAGTACTGCCCTACCCTACAATAAACAGTAAACAAGAGTGGCTCTCCTTGTACTCCCCCACCGCCTCTTGATCATTGTTAAGGAGAGCCCCAAATTATGGAATTTTTCCCTCTCCTTATCAAAATCACTTGTCAATGCAAAAATGTTCTGGCAAATATTTCTGATTAGTGACTATCAAATATGGAGAGATGGATGGGTGGGTGGATGGATGGATAGATACAGAGATAGAGTATATTGAAAGGTGGTACTTAACTGAAAGCATATAGTAATGACCTGTAAATATGATAAGATGACATTAAGCTGGAAGAAAATTTTCTGTATCCTGAATATGTAACAGAACCTTGATTTCTGCCATTATAAAATCAAAATTGTAAAACTTGCCTCAGAAAGACTTTTTTTTGAGGACTGGATGTAATACATGTTAGTCCCTAACAATGCCTAGGATTTCAAAGACCTTTGGATGTTTGTGAACAATTTGTTTTTTGAGGTACCTCATTCTGGTATGGCATTAACAGGAAGAAATTATTATAAGGTATTTTCCTGTTGAATTATCCTCCATTTTCATTATGTGAACCATGAAACAAAAAAAATTTTTTTCTACTTAATTTCTCTCAGATTTCTTCCACTGATTGATGGGAATAAACAGCTCACCTTTGCAGAGTATTTTAAGTTCACTAGATACATCTTCAGATTAAGATAATTAAATCACTCTATATTAGCCTAGTGGCTAGGTTGAGTTCACACATTTCTTGAGACTGTATCTTAACACATTCCCTCTGCCTGACCATCCCCTCCCCCTCAGCCTTCATTATATTTGATGTGTGTGCTTCTCAGAGAAAGAAGTAGGGAGGAAACTTGAAATTACCCGAGGATCCACATTCTCCTCTGCAGCCAACTTCAGTAACTTTCGCATATTTGACATAGTTTCAATTTCTTGAAGAAGAGTGACTCTCCCAGAGTTACACAGCCACAGTAGCTGGAATAATTGGTCTCTAAGTCTCCTAATATTTCTTTCTTCCTTCAGCAATTCCTTTTACTTGTAAAGTGAGAGATTGCTTCACTCAAGACTGCTGCATGTTAGACACAAAAGGAAAGGACTAGGGAGAGCACCTGCCTGTGATTGAAAAAGAGGCTTTTACTTCTGTGATCTCTTCATTCTCTTTTTTTTTTTCCAGAGAACATGTTGGTTGCTTATACACCACACTGAACCATAGGTTTGGGGAGCTTGAGCTTACTTTTCTTCAACAGGTTAGTATATCTTAGGAAGCAAAGAGTCAGGCCTGCCTCTGTTTAGAACTGATCAGGACTGAAAGAGAAGGAAAGGTGGACCTCTTTCTCTCTGCCCAACTTTGCCAATAGCAGAGTCAGCTAAGCCTTTCATTTGAATGTCAGGAGGATGCCAAAAGAAAACAGACAAAGCCAGAAATCTCATGGTGAGGCTAAAAAGACCCAGAAAAATCTCCACCATGTCAAATCTGGGAGGAGGGGGGAATTGTGTAGGAAAGTGTTTTTTGTTTTTGTTTTTTGCATGACTTTTTCCTCAATGTGTTTGTATGTGTATGTAATGAAAGTTGAGGATAAAGACCAAACATGAGAATGAGACAGTAATCTCTTTTTTGGTGTTGCTTTTTCTACTCTATTTTTCCTAAGACACATACGAATCCAAAAAACATATGCAATTATTTCCAAAACATTTTGATATTTTCCAAAAATGTGGGGTGTCTGTTATATGAAAGGCATTATGCTAGGTTTGCATAAGATGAAAAGATAGCTAAGTTTTAGTCTATTTTCAGGGTCTGCAGTCTCATAGCAAAAGTAATTCATGGTCATGTTTGCTTACAGATTTGTAAAAGCAGCTAAATTTTAATTGTCTGATGTTCATTGACAGCATTTACATGTCATAGACACTGAGCTCAAACCAAAAACATATTTTGAAGTAATCAACAATTAAATGAATGCTTTTTATCAGAAATAAGAATTTCAGAAGAGTTTGCTCACTTATGTATTATAAATTTTAAAAGGAAAATAGTTACACTCATGTCATATGTGAACTATAGGCTGTAAAAAAATATAATATCATCTGCAATACATCTGCTTCATTTAAATGCAGATTCTAACATTTATAGTTTCAGTAGTTGGTGTTGTGGCCTTATACATAACATGAAAAAATAATACTTGAGGAAGTTCCTGAATTTGTAGGTGGCTGATGTAGTTAGGGTTCTTCCAGTTCTTAAGATACTAGATTCTATTAAGACACAAATATAGCCTTTTGAAATAAGAACTCCTGGGGGAAATACCTATAATTAAGCATTAGCGTTTAATGTTACAGCAACTGCTGTGTTGCTACTATTTTGGATGCTAATGATGGCCATTATTTTTGTTTCATAAAATCTGTTTATCTGTTTTTAGCGGTTGACTGGCAAGATTTATCATTTATTGCCAAATTTCTAGAAGCAAATCAAAGAAAAAAGAGTATCAACTAAAACCTATAAATAAATCTCAATCATAATTCCTTCCATGAATTGAATGATACCTGTGGGTAAAAATCACAAATACTATCATTTGATCTTTTTTTTTTAAAATCAGATGCATATCTAAAATAGGATCCAATGAACATCAAATGATTAAAGGTATAGTACAAGAAAGAATCTTTTGGTTGTTGGAAACCTCATAAAGGAAGTAATGACAGACTGTTTTAACTAAGCATTTGTCCTCCACTAGTAAATCTCCATGGTAATCCAATGCGACTGCTTCACATAAAGCAAGCACATTAGTCTGACACAGGCATTTGCTTCCTCTCTGAATTTCCTGTTTTCCTGGATGTGAGATCTCAGAGGTGCACCTTCAGGAAATAGTCACTCAGAGGTCTGCTAGGAAAAGTGACTTTTGAGAGGGTAAGTTTCTACTGCTTAAAGTGACAGCCTTGTTCTAATGTAACACATTCCATCTACACAAACTTACTTAAGTACTATTCAATTCACTTTTACAAACCTCATATAGCAGGAGGCATTCAGTCATTGCCAAAGTCAATATATTAAGTCTGGTTGTTGAAGGCAGCTGGTTTCCCATAAAACCATGTGTTCCTATTTCCTATTTCAGTCAGTTTATGATTCAGTGGTAGGAAATGCCAAAGGGAGTTGGCAACAATGGCATTTTCCACTTATAATAGATTTTTTTTAATGTACTTTGGATTTTTCTCCAATATTGGGCTCAGTGGTATTTATACCGTGTAATCAGATTGGATGGTTCACAACAAGGTGATGACTGGCAAGAAAACCTCAAGGTAAATGGCTTCCTCTTTTCTCTCAGTCCCAGGGGCACCCGCTACAGATCTATTATCCGGAACATGGAGTCCTAAGAGCAAAGTGGGACTCTCATCAACATTAGAAGTAAATTTCCAGGAGAGCCCTGGAATTTGAAAATTCCTTCAGGCTCCAGTGATAAGTTGAGATAAATCAGGCCTCCTGGGGCAGTCTGGATTCGGACATCCTATTTCTGTGCTGCTTTCTCCCCCACTCCCTCCTAGGCTGGTGGGAAAAAGAAAAACTCCTCCTTCTAAGGTAAAGAATTTAAGAATGAAAGCTGTTTGCTGTTTTTGAAATCTCTGGTCTTCAAGTTACATGATTCTCTCATTCTATTTTATCTTATTTTTGTTTTGTTATCACTGCTATGTCTTTTGGCTCCTCTTCCTCTGTGGGGTGAAGTTCGATCTTTACAAAGAAAGAGGAAGTATGAGGCTTTATTTTTTTCTAATTTCTGTTCACTCCTTGTATAACCTTGCAAGTGTCACTTGACTTCCTGTACTGTGTAGATTATTAATCTATAAAAGAGAGTGTCAATATCTATTCCGTTTCATTTGCAAAACATTAACAGTCAATCATTTTAGTTACATTATTTGACCTCAACAGAACCTTCCTCTAATAACTGCTTTTTAATCATGAATTTAACACTAGAATGCACTATTGTTTTTCAAACATTTAAAATTTAAATACAAAGATATTTAAACCATACTCACCTTGATTCCCTGTGTTTGTATTTCATTAGGTGGTACAATATTCCTTTTGAAAAATACCTTGAATTACGAGGCTTCATATTCAAAATTTGACTTGAACAAAATATATCCCCATATTCATTAATAATATGAAACTAAACTAGCTTCAGCCTTTTTAAGTTATTCACAAGATAAAAGTTTTAGTCAGTTAATGACTTCATTTTACACATCATTTCTCAGTTCACTTCAGTCATTCAGTCGTGTCCGACTCTTCGACCCCAGACTCTGGACTGTAGAATGTCAGGCTTGTCATTTCTCAGTGCTCTTCTACTTTTCTTCAAAGGAGGAAAGAAAAGTACTCAAGGGCTTTTTGGATATTTGGACATTACTGTTAATAAAAAAATATTGCAGAGTGCCTGATCCACTTCATAAAATACACATCTGAAATTTCGAGCTCCACTCCTACAACCCAGCCTGACTATGTCTGCTAAGTTTTGGCAATGTAGTAAACAGGACAAACTTGTTCTATGAGAAGTGCCATCTCATACTGTCACTTTCTTTTTTAAAATAATTTTTAAAATTTATTTACTTTTGGCTGTACTAGGTCTTTGTTGCTATGCAGGCTTTTCTCTTGTTGGAGTGAGCAGGGGCTACTCTTCATTGCATTGCACAGGCTTCTTATTGCAGTGGTTTCTTCTGTTGCGGAGCACAGGCTCAAGCATGTGGGATCTTCTTGGATCAGGAATTGAACTTGAGTCTCTTGCATTGGTGGGTGGATTCTTTACCACTGAGCCACCAGGGAAGCCCCATACTGTCACTTTTTGAGTTGGTCCTTAAGGAAAATCTTTGGATAGACCTAATATCATTCATATGTCTTTCTTCTTGCATTAAAGGTAGAAGTACCTGAAAATTATTTAAAAAACAAGCAAATGAAATGCTTTCTTACACTTTCACCAGACCAAATGTCTAACAAATTAGAATAGGATTCAGGACAACAGAGGAACAAGTTTCTTCATATGAGGTCTTGTGTATTGGAAAGCCATGAAGTATTAGAAATTTGTCTCAGGCTGTTACAAATTCTGAGACCTTGAGTTCTTTACTTCTTTGAACACTGAACTTTGAACATTGAACTTTACTTCTCTGAACATTGGTTTCCTCATTTAAAAAATAAGGGTCATATCTATTTCACACTGTTTTATTGATTAAATTTGATATGAAATGATTGGCTATAAAAGTTGTTATCTTCAAGTCAACTACCAGATTGTGATAGGTAGTCTTGGTTCCAAAGCTGGTCCATATTTATCACAGATAATCACCAGAACAATTACATTTGTGTAACATTCCATAGTTTACAAAGCACATTCACCTAAAAACTATATTCACTTATGTATATTGAGATAATTAGCTTGGGTACTTTTTTGCCCAGCTGGGCTATTTAAAATACTAAAAGATGATGCTGTTAAAGTGTTGCACACAATATGTCAACAAATTTGGGAAACTCAGAAGTAGCTTCATGGAACTGGAAAAAGTCAGTTTTCATTTCAATCCCAAAGAAGCACAATGCCAAAGAATGTTCAAACTACCATAAAGTTTCACTCATTTCACATGCTACCAAGGTTATGCTCAAAATCCTTCAAGTTAGACTTCAGAAGTACATGAACCAAGAATTCCTAGATGTACAAAGTGGGTTTCAAAGAGGCTGAGGAACCAGAGATCAAATTGTCAACACCCGTTGGATCATGGAACAAGCAAGCAAATTCCAGAAAAACATCTATTTCTACTTCATTGACTATGCTAAAACCTTTGACTGTGTGGATCATAGTCAAACAAGCTGTGGAAATTCTTAAAGAGATTAGAGTACCAGACCACCCTGTTTGTCTCTTGAGAAAGCTGTATGTGGGTCAAGAAGCAACAGTTAGAACTGGGCTGGGAACAACAGACTGGTTCAGAATTGGGAAAGGAGTACAACAAGACTGTATATTATCACCCTATTTATTTAACTTCTATGTATACCAAATGCCAGGCTGGGTGAATCACAAGCTGGAATCAATATGGCCAGGAGATATATCAATAACCTCAGATATTCAGATGATACCACCCTAATAGCAGAAAGTGAAGAGGAACTAAAGAGCCTTTTGATGAAGGTGAGAGAAGAGAGTGAAAAAGCTGTATTAAAACTCAACATTCAAAAAATAAAAATCATGGCATCTGGTCCCATCAATTAATTGCAAATAGATGGGGGAAAAATGGAAACAGTGACAAACTTTATTTTCTTGGGCTCTAAAATCACTTTGGACAATGACTGCAGTCATAAAATTAAAAGACTCTTGCTCATTGGAAGAAAAGCTATGACAAACTAGACAGCACATTAAAAAGCAGAGATATCACTTTGCTGACAAAAGTCCATATAGTCAAAGCTATGGTTTTTCCACTAGACATGTATGGATGTGAGAGTTGGACCATAAAGAAGGCTGAGGACTGAAAAATTGATGCTTTCAAATTGTAGTTCTGGAGAAGACACTTGAGTGTCCCTTGGAGAGTAAGAAGATCAAACCAGTCAATCCTAAAGAAAATCAACCTTGAATATTCATTGGAAGGACTGTTGCTGAAGCTCCAATACTTTGGCCACCTGATGCAAAGAGACAACTCGTTGGAAAAGACCCTGATGCTGGGAAAGATTGAGGGCAGGAGGAGAAAAGGGTGACAGAGGATGAGATGGTTGGATGGCATCATCAGTTCAATGGACATAAGTTTGAGAAAATTCTGGGAGATAGTGAAGGCCAGGGAAGTCTGCCATGCTGCAGTCCATAGGTCACAAAGAGTCAGACACAACTTTAGAGATTGAGCAACAACAAAAATGGGGATAGGAGGATACGTTGTCCAATCTTGATACATAAAGGACGGCTTTTAGAAACAGTGATGATGCTTAGAGAAAGCCTGGTAAGGAATCCAAGTATAAAAAGGAGAGTGAAATAGCCCAAACATAGTGAGAAGTAAGACTTGCTAGAGTTTAGAGAAAGGCATGGTAGTTTGGCCATTAATAAGCAAATGTATCATGTAAATTCCCTGAAGGATAATTTGATGATTTCAAACAGGGGACTGACATAGTTAAAGTTTAGAAAGGTCACTCTGGGTACCATATGAAGAATAAATTGGAGTAGAACAGGGTAACAGGCAGACAAGACTACTGCAGGAGGTATTAATAATATTGGTCAAGCTGGAATAATAGTCCTGGTGGTATGTGTGTGTGCTGGTATGCTCAATTGTGTTCAAACTGTGTGGGTTTGTTGGTGTCACTCTTTTGACACCATGGACTCTAGCCTGCTGGGCCCCTCTGTCCATGGAATTTTCCAAGCAAGAATATTGGAGCAGGTTGCCATTCCCTACACGAGGAGGTCTTCCCAATCCAGGGATTGAACCTGCATCTCTTACATCTGCTGCACTGGCAGGCAGATTCTTTACCACTATGCCAGTGGTGGTGGAGATGAGGAGAAATGGAGAAATTAGAGATATATGAAAAAGGAAAACTGCCAGGACTTTGTGATGGCTCTAGGAGGTAAGAGAGAGGGAGAGGTTGAGTATAATACCCACATTTCTAGCTTAGGCAGTTAGTTTGATGATGATATCACTTAGAGACTGGGAACATAAAAGCACATATAATGAAAATGAAGGGTTTAATTTCAGATATACTGTTTTGAGATATCTTGGAACATCAGGACATATATTTTGAGGGCAGTCAGGTGTGCAGAATTGTAGTAAGGAGAGAGAACTGGACTAGAAATATATTTTTAGGAGTTATCAGCATATACATGGTCACTGACCAATAGTGAATAAGCTCACCGAAGGAGAGTATAAAAAATGAGATAGGAATAAACTGACTAGGATATAACTGAGGTATATGGACACGTAAGTGACAGGCAGAACATGAAGATCCTAGAAGATAAAATAGAGAAGCCAGAGATCTAGGATGAAAGCTAGGAATGTGTGGTTTCACAAATCAAGAGATGTAAAAACAGGAGGCCATAGTCAATAGTGTCAAATGTTCAAGTAAAAATTCTTTATGAAGGGTCCACTTGGTTGAATGAAAAGGTTATTCATGACCTTGTTGAGAATTTCAGTGGAGTAATATGAACAGAACCCAGAAGTTTATTGAGTAAATAAATAATCCATTGAGTGAAGTTCCTGGGAAGGTATTGAGAGACAATCCAAAGAATATGCTAAAGAGATGGAATACAGGGAATATGTAGAAATATGTGCCTCAGATGGGGAGGGGCACCTGATCCATCGTGATATCTGAAAGGTGAACGTAGACACATGTATGAACGTGAGGGCAGGAGGTTCTTGGGAGTTCCTCTCTGATGGGTTCTATTTTTAGCTGAGAGTAAATGAGGGAGATGGCTTGAAAACAATGGAGCAAATCTGAAGCGGCTGTTGTGGAAAGGACTGTTAACTAGGGAAACAGGCATTGCTTGGCAAAGCTGAGACTGGACATTGTAAATATGCAGTGAAAACAATTTACATGGTCTATCCAAATTTCAGATGAGTTTTTGGTTTTTATTTTTTTAAGTTAGCAAACCTATAGTTTTTTTTTTTTTGGTTATGCTGGGTCTCTAAAGCTGTGCTGCTCACAGACTTTCTCTAGTTGTGGTAAGCAGAGGTTACTTTTTGTTGAAGTGCATGGCTTCTCATTGGGGTGGCTTCTCTTATTGCAAGCACAGGCTCCAGGCGCAGGGGCTTCAGTGGTTGCATCACGTGGGCTCAGCAGTTGTGGCGCATGGGGTTTAGTTGCTCTGCAGCCTGAGGAATCTTCCTGGACGAGGGAACGAACCTTTGTTCCCTGCACTGGCAGATGGATTCCTATCCTCTGTATCACCAGGGAAGTTCCAGATCTTTGTTTTTAGAAAACTATTTCTGAATCAGAAAGTTAAGGTCTAGATTAAATTTTCTTTTCAAATATAATACTGCAGACAGTGCAGTATAGATCATGAAACGAATACTATAATTTTCCATCTCTCCATTCCCTCCTTCCCCATATAATTTATAATACACAGGTGCATGCACACAAACATACACATTATATTATCATATACTATTAGAACTCCTCAGAGAGGAAGTTCCAAAAGATGTCATCATCTCACTGCCTATAATCTTCCCTTTAATTTTCAGTGGAAAGTGGTAAGGAAATTATTGTGTGTGGTGGAATTTGTAGGAGAGTATGAACAAACCCAGGCAAAGAACTTATTAATATTATTTATATTAATAATTTATCCATTTGCAGAAAGCAAAATAACAAAATTCACCTCTTTCACATCCATTAAGAGATCCATCTCAAAGAAACATATCAATAGAGATGGGAGACAGATTTTCTTCTTTATAAACTATTAGATTTTATTAAACCATAACAGTATTCAGTATAATTTAATATTTTAAAATAATCCATTTGTAGGTAATTTATTAAGCATATACTATACTATGGACTGAGCACATCTAACTCTCACAAAAACTCTATTAGACAAGGATTATTCCCATTTATAGGTGAGGAAATTGGATCACAGAAAGGTTAAGCAACTTGCCCTC
Organism: Antilocapra americana; assembly: GCA_007570785.1. Taxonomy (NCBI): domain Eukaryota; kingdom Metazoa; phylum Chordata; class Mammalia; order Artiodactyla; family Antilocapridae; genus Antilocapra; species Antilocapra americana. Next base: position 26,134,820 of record ML660772.1, read on the forward strand.
AGGCATTTGGCTAGCAAATGGTAGAGTTGAGATGTGAACCCAAGCAGTTTGACTCCAGAAGTCACACATTTAAATTATCTGCTGCACTGCCTTCTCCACAGAAGAAATTTAACAAAATTTTCCAAGTAAAGCACTCCTGTGAGGTTTCAGAAATTCAACAGGATTGGTTGAGCAGGCAAGTTGTAACACAAAATGGTTGAGGAGGCAAGTTGTAACACAATTTATATATATCAGCAACTTAGTACAAATGGAGACTTAAGAAACAATATCAAGATACAAAATGAACTGTTTTCTAAGATAAAATTTTTACTAAATTACTTGGAAACATTTCAAGTATAGAAAAAAGTACAGAAAATAATTACAATTTAACATCCATATATCCTCTGCCTACCTTTAAGGTTTTGCCACATTTTCTGCAAATTATTTTTGGTAGAAAATAACACATTCTATGAAACGAAGCTTATCACATTCTCTTCTCCTCTCTGGAACTAATCGCTATTCTGAATTTGGTATCTATAATTTCCTTATATGATCTTCACAGTTTCTTTTCGTTAAATTTTTATTCATTTATGATACACCGTATACATCTTTCTGTAAGTTGTTTTCCTCAATATTATATTCAGTTCAGTTCAGTTCAGTTGCCCAGGCGTGTCCGACTCTTTGCGACCCCATGACAGCACGCCAGGCCTCCCTGTCCATCACCAACTCCCCGGGAGTCTTCATTATTATATTAATGAACTCTAAATTAATACTAGTAGCTTTAGTCTATTAATTTCCGTTTTTTAGCATTCTGTGTATGTCAGTTTGTCCAATAATGTCACTTGTTCATCCATTCTCCTGTAAGTGAATATATTAATCAATGCTATGAACATTCTTCTGTGGGCTCATGATAATTACATATGCATACAATTCCATAAGGTGCAGTTTAATATGAAACGTAATACGTGCACATGAACTATACAACGAAGACAGCGACTAGTTTTTATGAAAGGCACAAAAGATCACGTGTTGTTCTGAGCAAAAGGAGGCTACTTTCACTAGAAAATATCTGGGGAAGGCGCCAACGCCCGAGCAACATTCACTGCTAATTAATAGTAGGAGACCACACATTTTAACCCTTACTTTTTAACTGATACCCAACAGTTTCACATGTGTCCATTCATTTCCTCAACTACGGTGTGAGCACCACGAGGACAAAACCGGGCCCCGACAGGCTGAGCCAATACGAGTGGGATCATGAAGAGTCCGCAGTGGAAGCTGCAGTAGCCGACCTCTTCGCTGTGCCAGGCCACTGGAAAGTGACAGCGCGAGGGCAAGGTCGGGGTAACCAAGGCCTAACCTCACTTTTCATTCCGAACGTGAAGGAAACTGAGGAACCGGGGACGGATGGGGGTATAGACACCCGCCTCAAAGTATCTCTCCACTTGCATTCACATTACTGCCAGGTCAGTAACCTGGAGCCAAGGCAGAGACGAGACCCCTACCCAAAGCGCTGCCCCCGAGTCTGTCCTCTTCCAGTGGCGCCTCTTTGCCTTACGCCAATTTCGTAAGTAAGCGCTGAGACCAACCCAGAGGCTCCTCCAGCTCCGAAACCTGACGTGAAAACGCGCGGGGCTGCACAAGCGGCAGCCATCTTTGATTTGGGCAAAACCACACCCTCGCACCCCACGGGCCACTCCCTCTCAGCGTCCCCAGGCTTTTCACCCACAAACGTAAGGCGTTAACCTTAGCGGCGGTGTTGAAGAAACACTCACAGAAGCCTGACTATCCATGACCCTAGAGGTGCCAGATCCCGCCAATGTTAACATGGCGGCTAAACCCGAGCAGCAAAAGAGCGCTGACGCCAATGAAGTCATGCTGGAAAAACGAGCAAGTCGGCGGGGCAGCGATGAAGTAATCTCGCGAGATCGAAGCCAGCCTCCGCTCGGCCCGGAAGCCTCGTCTGAGGGGGCGGAGGGGTGGAGGAGGGAGCGGGAGTCCGGCGAGGAACCAGTGGAGGAGTCTGCCCGCTGTTGCCTGCGTAAGCGGAGCAGCGACTCCGGGCGGCTACGCCGCGGAATCGGCGTAGGCGGCTTTGGAGAATCGGCGGGCTGCGCTGCGCCCGGGCTGGTCGCGGAGGGGGGAGGGGATGTCGGTCAGTGCGAGATCCGCTGCTGCTGAGGAGAGGAGCGTCAACAGCAGCACCATGGGTGAGTCTCAGCTTTGGGCCGTCGCGACTTGAGTCGGCGGCTCGGGACGCTGGGGGGCTCTGCGGCCCCCCGGTCGGGTGGTGGTGGGGGAAACGCCCTGAGGCGAGGCGCGGCGCTGGGGCGAAAGCAGGTGAGGTGGGGGCGACGGCGGGCCCGGGGCGCGGCGGTGGCGGCGGACCCGGGGGGAGGGGAGACGGCGGCAGTGACAGTTTGAATTGAATCTGCGGAGAACCGAGGCGGCGGCATTTCCTGTGCCGCGGCGGGCGGGCCGGGGGAGTGGAGAGACGTGAGCCGCGGCCTCCGCCGCCGGAGCCACAGCGGGGTCTCCGCCGGGCCTGCCGGCTCCGCGGCCCTGCTGCTTCGCGTCGGCGGCCGCAGCTCCCGCGGCGGAGCTCCCCTCGTTGGGGAGTGGGCCTGGAGAGGAGGGTGGGAATGTGTGTGCGCGTCCGGGTGAGGGTGCTGTGTGGGCCGGCCCCGGGAGGGCGGCGGCGGCGAGGGAGGAAGAGGGATGCACCAGGCTGAAGCTGCGGTGCAGGCGGCGGCTGCTGCAGCGGCTCCAGCGGCTCTGTCGCCTCCTCGCTCCCCCTCCCTGCCTCTGGGGCTTCCTTTCCCCAGGCGCGGCCCCCGAGGCCGGTGGATGGCGGGCAGAGCTTGAATAAGGAGGATAGGGAGCCTGGTTTGAGCTTAATTTTTAAGAAAAAGGGAAAAGAGAACGTTTAGGAAGGGCGCCCTCCGGAGGAGCCAAATGGCTGGGAAGGGTCTTTGAAAAAGGGAGGGAGTTGCAGATACGGACTGGCGATGTTGAAGGAAATTAAGTTTTGAAAATATTTAAGTATTCTCGTTTATTCTCTTAAGAAGCCCTTTCATTTCCTTTTCTTCTCCACGTATTGGAGTAAGAACGAGGCCATTTCATTCACATTTTCCACTCCGAGTTCCATTTCATATTGTGTATACAGTAGAAAATAGCAACTGAAATTTTTCTAACACGTTTACATTTGCTGAGTTACATTTTGAGAGTACACTGTTTCATATCTGGGTTGTGAGGTCCAGATGTTTGTTTAGATACTGAATTAGTTTATTCTTGCGACTTTATTGTTCTAGTTCAACTTTATGGTTTCTCTTGGTGTTGTTACTTTGATGAAATGGAAGGATATTTTTCTGAGTACTCTTGGTAATCGAAATCAACAGGTAATCTAGATTCTAAAGCATTTTACGTATTTATTAGGGTGATGAGTAAAGTCAGTTCCCTACCCTTTATAAAAACTTGTTTATAAGCAAGTTTAGGAGGGAAGTTTTTTAGCATTAGTTGCACAGGTAGAGATGAACTTTATGAAATCCTGATAGGCTGAAGGATGGCCTTAGCAGTGTATAAACAATTACGAATCTAGTTAATGCTTCTTGGGTCTCTTATTCCTACAAATAGTAGGGGAAAGAGCAGGGAGGAGGGAGGAATGGGGGGGCAGGAAACAATCTTTCATCCCACCCAGCTGTTCAGTGGGTGGGGCTAGAGGAGATTGGGTTGAGTGGAACTATGAAATAAATGTGGAAGCTCCGTCGATGGTTGTATGGTAGCATTGTGTCCTGTGTTTGGACAGCATGATGGAGCCAGGTCTTCTCAATACAGTTATTAAAAGTATCACGTGCCCTTAGGCTTACAGAATTGAAGCTTAAAACTGAAAAATTTATTTTGTGTTTATGGCAAGTAGATTTTAATTTGCAGAAACTATTATAATTGTGTAAAGTAGAAGTGTTTGGTTTCTGATTTTGATTTCGATATTCGATACATAACTACAGGAAAGGTAATTTATGTATCAGATACATATCAGTTACCGATAGATTGTTTCAAAACTTTGTTATAAAATTGATTCTTTGGGTTTGCATGTTTTCCCGTAGAAATAATCTTAAATAACTACATGTCAGGACTTTTGAGCTGGACTTTTGAGCTGTGAGACAAGATAGGACCCCTAAAAGACCTTAGAGCAGTTGTGAAGTGAAGTCGCTCAGTCTTGTCCGACTCTCTGCGACCCCGTGGACTGTAGCCTACCAGGCTCCTCTGTCCATGGGATTTTCGAGGCAAGAATACTGGAGTGGGTTGCCATTTCCTTTTCCAGGGGATCTTCCTGACCCAGGTCTCGAACCCGGGTCTCTCGCATTGGAGGCAGATGCTGTAACCTCTGAGCTACCAGGGAGGCCCTAAAAAAATGACAACTCAGGTGGTAAAGAATCCTCCCGAGATACTAAGAGGAGGCTTCGATCCCAGGGTCAGGAATATCTCCTGGAGATGGAGATGGCAACCCACTCCTGTATTCTTGCCTGGAAATCCCATGGACAGAGGAGCCTGGCGGGCTACATACAGTCCATGGGGTTGGAAAAGAGTTGGACACGGATTAGTGACTAAACAGCAACCAAAAAATGACAAGAAAGGAGGAAGAGTTAGATTTCCAAGATCTCAGTAATGAGGAGTGGTCAGATGAGTAGACTACTTGGTGTGAAGATAGTGGGTTGAGCAAGTTGGTTTCAGATTTGTTATAAATTGATATATGTATTCACTACAGACTCTATTCTTGTATTTGCCAATATAATATTATTGTCTAATTATCAGCAGAGAGCATGTTTCACATTTTAAGTTAATAAACTATCTTCAGTTGTTGCTTAGAAGTAGAAACTTAATTTAACATTTATACATTTTACTAAATTTTGAGACAAAACTTTTTTATTTTTCTATACAAAGTTTGGACTCCAAATGACAAGATCTATTGCGCAATGAAACTGATGTAGGAAAAAATGTGTTTTTGAGGAGTAGAATTTTAAGGTAGTGTGATAATAGGGTAGGCTTGCCGGATGAGAGCGCACTGTTAAATGTAGACCTACATTTGGTCTCTACAGCAGTGTTTTGCAGATTGTGAGTTGAGACAAGTGGATGTTGAAATCAGTTTTGTGGATTTCTGCCAATACTTTACAAAGTAGGAAAGAAATAAAAAATAGCAGTACATTGTCAAAATTTGGGGTGGTAAATTTTGTTGTGTAAGTGTTGTGTATTGTATTGAAATATAACTTTTTTTTTTAATTGAAAATTGTGATCAAAAAAGTTTGTAAAAACACCTAGGGGGGTGTGCAGTATGGTTTGATGAAGTTGAAGATCTTTAAACTTTATGATAGAGGTCTTAGTGTGAGGATGTAAGACTAAATGAAATTAAGTCTTATTTTTGATTCATTTATTGTGTATTTTATATAGCTGGTATGGTTAGAAAGATCTGAGATCTACTTTTCCTTGAGAGGAGGTCATCTCCCACAGTTATAAAGAAAGCAGGGTGGGTCGCAAAAGAAGATAGTATTATATCATTAAATGTCTCTGCTCTTGACTTTGAGGTGAAAAAAATGTTTTTGGTTTTGTCCTTTTGCATTATGGAAGATGAGGAGAGCCAAATTTTGAGCCTGAGCTTGGGTAAAAGGGACCAAAAAGGCAGCTTGGTTAGCATTCAGCGTTAAAGGCCTTAGGGAGACACACAAAAGGTCCTTGTAATTCATACTTCGTGCTGTGTAACTCTACAGAGATAGGGATTACAGATAGGGATTTGAGTTCTAAGTATTAATAATAACAGAAATATAGTATAAGGACTAAGAAAAAAGACTTTGGTGTCAGACAGACATACAGTCAAATCCTGGCTTTGCCACTTACCAGATGTATCAATGATAGGTTTAGGTTAATGCTTCTCAAACTGATGAAGGGTGTTTTTTTATATATTTTTTTAAATTTCCATCTCACTGTTAACTGACACAATTGTAAAGTACAAGTTATTGCAAGTTGTTTTTACTAATGCAGATGAAATTTAAAAAGGCAAAAATACAAACCCCAATTTTTAAAAATCCAACAGACATGAAGTTATTCTGGTATAAAAATTTTCGTTTCTGTGTTCTACATTTGTACTTCTCTGATGTAAACCATTGAACAGTCAGACTGGTCCCTCCGTAGACTATACTTCGAATAGTTCTGGGTTAAACCATGGTGCAGTAACAAATGGCCCTAAAAATCTTAGTGACAGTAGTTTAAAGATGAGATCATGCCTGTCCTGAAGCTCGTGTATTTTATTTTAAGCAATCGTTTTTTAATTTCAGAAGTACTTTGAAGATTGAAGAGAGTACATAAGTATCCCCTGAGATTGGGGAGTAAAGCCTAATCTTGCTTACATTATTCTGAAGTGTATCTTAGGTATTTATGTGGCATTTATTTTAGATATTCATGTGACATTTGCATTTTATCTGTATTTGTTTGACTTATCTACAAGTGAAACTGTCTCAGTCATGTCCAACTCTTTTGTGACTCCATGGACTGTTTCCTGCCAGGCTCCTCTGTCCATGGGATTCTCCATGCAGGAATCCTGGAGTGGGTTGCCATTTTCCTTTTCCAGGGGATCTTCCCAACCCAGAGATTGAACCTGGGTCTCCTGCATTGCAAGCAGACTCGTGACCGTCTGAGCCACCAGGGAAGACCCATATACAATATAAATATAATCCTCCCCTCTTTCTTCCTCACCAGTGTGGGATTAAAAATTGTCTTTCCTGAAGATACGTTAATTCTGTTGTTTTGTTTACCTCTGGGGCCACAACTGAGTACTTTTGATAGCTTCATTTGAGATGGAGCTCAGATCAAGGTTTCTCAGACTGGACAAGAGTGCAGTTTGACATTTTTAATTTGGAGGGAGTGGGCTGTCTTGTGCATTGTACGATGTTGACCAGCATCCCTGGCCTCTACTAACTAAATACCAGTAGCAGTTCATCCTCCCCAGTGATGACAGTGAAAAGGAATGTCTCCAGACATTGCCTAATGTCACATGGGAGGGCCAGTTTGAGAACCACCATGCTAGGTGATGGAGAACCCTTGAAAAATTATAGCAGATGAAGAAGAAAAAAAGTCTTTGTTAAACATCTGGTTCATAAGTCTTCCTCCTAGAACTCCTACCACTTGATATTTCTCAAACTTAGAATCACCTAGGTAGCTCGTGCTCATTTCAAAAGCTAGCAAAGTAATGCTCAAAATCCTTCAAGCTAGTATTCAGCAGTACCTGAACCTCAACTTCCAGATGTACAAGCTGAGTTTAGAAAACTCAAAGGAACCAGAGATCAAATTGCCAACATTCATTGGATCTTAGAAAAGCAAGGGAATTCCAGAAAAACATCTGCTTTTTCTTCTTTGACTACGCTGAATTCTTTGTGTGGATCACAACAAAGTGGAAGATTCTTAAGAGATGGGACTAGCAGACCACCCTACCTGTCTCCCAAGAAACCTATTTGCAGGTTAATAAGCAACAGTTAGAACCAGTTATAGAATGACAGATTAGTTCAAAATTGGGAAATGGGTATGTCAAGTCTGTATGTTTTCACCCAGCTTATTTAACTTATGTGCAGAGTTCATCATGCAAAATGCCTGGCTGGAATAAAGATTGCCAGGAGAAATATCAACAACCTCAGATGCAGATGATACTCCTCTAATGGCAGAAAGTGAAGAGCCTTTTGATGAAAGTGAAAGAGGAGAGTGAAAACCTGGCTTGAAACTCATAATTCAAAAAACTAAGATTATGGCATCTGGTCTCATCACTTCATGGAAAATAAATAGATGGGGAAAAGTGAAAACAGTGACAGACTTTATTTTCTTGGGCTCCAAAATCGTTGTGGATGGTGACTGCAGCCATGAAATTAAGACTCTTGATCCTTGGAAGAAAAACCATGACAAACCTAGACAGCATATTAAAAAGCAGAGACATCACTTTGCTAACAAAGGTCCATATAGTCAAAGTTGTGGTTTTTCTAGTAGTCCTGTGTGGATGTGAGAGTTGGACCATAAGGAAGGCTGTGCACCGAAGAATTGATGCTTCCAAATTGTGGTGCTGGAGAAAACTCTTGAGAGTCCCTTGGATAGAGAGTAGATATCATTTCTTGAAATAGGTAATTTAAAACATGAAATTGAGAGGCCTGTGGGTCAGCTAAGTGAGCATAGTAGAGTCTCAATAATACTAGGAGAGACCTCTAGGATGGAAAATAAACATTTTAAGGTTTTTGTAAATTTATTCATTTGTGCTTTGAATTTTTATGTTTAGTAATTGAATGTCCATATTGAAGAAAAGCTGTACTCTAGTTTGCTTAATAAATTTTTTGATATTTTTATAAGACTTGGTATTTTTAGTTTGGTGAGCAGACTTGAAGGAAATTGGAATAAAGTGATTTCTGTGAAACTTATGTGTACTTCAAGCTAGACAGAGTGAGGTTAATAATTTCTTGAATAGTACTAAAATGTCTAGTTATTAAAAATTTTTACTGGTACTTCCAAAGCAGTGGCTGTTTCAAACTGTTTGCTAGTGTTTCTTTATGTGAGTGACATTTTTTTTATCCTTATATGTTCAAATTGTTCATTCAGATTATAATCAGAGTTCTTCCTTTTTTGAGGAAGATTTTGGTATAGATTGTCAATCAGTTTTCAAAAATACTAGAAGTATTTGAGGTAATTATTTGTGTAAGAGGAGGCAAAATCTTCATAGCAAGCAGTCTTAGTGCTTTCTGGCTATTCTATTATAATGACTAGTGTACTACCTCATTTGTTACATGTTTTTGGGTTGATACAAGGAAAATTTTTTCAGTAACTAGTCTAACTTAAAGCATCAACATTTTAAACCATTTTTAATTTTAAAAAGTTTAATAGATATTTTTAGTTCCTTTTGTGATTAAATACATTAACAGGGGGGAAGCCATTAAATTATTAATATTTCAATCACTGAAATTTGATTTGCTTTCTTAATTACATACTTTTTTTCATGGCTGTGATTAGTGGTGTATTAGTGGTTAGTGGTTCTTAACCCTGGTTAAGCATTGGAAGCACTTTCAATTTTTAATGTACTTGGAGGCTTGTTAATTCACTGGGTGTGAGGTGGGGCTCAGAAATTTACATTTTTTAGTATTTTAAATAGTTTTGATGAACAACCAGAGTTGATAACTTCTGATGTGAATTATGTGAGGTAATATATGTAAAAGTTCTCTGTAAACTCTTTAAAATGTATATAACACCAAGGTATTCTCTTAATATTTAATAATATTTTTGGTGTATTAATCTATATATAGGTTATTTTAAGTATGTATATGGTGTTTCTAATATTGATATTCTAGTTGTTTAGCCATTTTATTATTTCAAGATGTTCAGTTTCATTATTTTAGAACTATAAATAGTATAAAAAAAGTATCTATCATTAAGACTCTTCTGCCTCCCCCAGTTATTTTCCTAGGGCATTTGTTAGTTTAGTATCTTAAACTTGTTTTTAATTTATATTTTTTCATATTACTGGAGAGAGACATTTATTATGTATAATCCAGTTAGCTTCCTTACTTTCATAAGAATATACTGAACTTATTAAAATCACTGTCAGGAATATTTGGTTTTGTGCTGACTTCTATATGGGATTATTAAATAATGAAATACGAGAGTCATTTTTGTTTTTAATTTATACATAGTTTTTCACATTTTTGTGCTCTCAGGAATGTACTTAACTTCTGTCCTTGAAGTTTGTAGCTGTTCAGCTTGCTATTACAAATCTTTGTGTTTTAGCTGCTCAGTCATTATTTCCTGGTTCATTTCTTTATTGAAGTTCTGCTCTCTGTTAAGTATTGGGTTAGATTTTCATTTTAATTCCCAGCTATATTCTGTTTTTAAAAACAACAACAACAACAGAACATGGCAGCCCAAACATGGTGACTAACAGGTCAGGCATGACAGCAAGATGGAGAGTAGTGTCAGGTTTGGAAACACAATGCGATAGTTCCCTAGAGGCAGCTCTGAACCTACAGCTTATATTTCATTTCTACATCAGCTAGTGCTTTTGTTGCAGGAAGGGGAACCCCTTCCAGGGCTCAAGAGTGGGCTCTTGTCTAACACTCGGAAATGAATGGTCCGAGGACACACACGTGCTGACAAAGCAAGAGACTTTACTGGGAAAGGGTGCCCAGGTGGAGAGCAGTAGGGTAAGGGAACCCAGGAGAACTGCTCTGCTTCCTGGATGTCAGTCTCGGGTTTTATGGTCATGGAATTAGTTTCCAGGTTGTCTTTGGCCAGTCATTCTGACTCAAGAGTCCTTCCTGGTAGCCCTCCCATTGCTCAACCAAGATGGATGCCAGCGAGAAGTATTCTGGAAAGTTAATTCCCAGCTATGTTCTGTACAATATATTCTGACAGCTGAGTGAAAAGGGAAGAAATTTAAGTAGAAATGATTTTTGTTTTATGGATGTATGAAATAATGTGCAAATAGAAAACAACTAAGAAAACCAAAATACATATTCATTGTATAATTTGCAAAACCAAAGTTGCTCAGAGTACAGTCTGTTTTCTGATTGCTGAGAAGGGCAAATTAAGTAAACATGAGAACTTCGCATGAAAGAATGAAATTGTTGCCATTTCCTAAAGAATGAAATTGTTGCCATTTCCTTCTCCAGGGGATCTTCCCTTCCCAGGGGTCAAACCCAGGTCTCCTGCATTGCAGGCAGATTCTTTATTAACTGAGCCACCAGGAAAGCCCCAATCTTAGAATTGTAATCAATCCTGTCATGTTTTGTATTATAATATAAAAGTTGAAGTTGATCTAATATGGAAAAGTAGGAGTTAACCAGTTGCTTAATTCAGGTGTGAGCCTAAAAAATAACTAGAATGACTTATCTGTTAAGTTATTGTTTTTTAGTCTTTAAGTTGTATCCAACTCTGCAACCTCATGGACCTCAAGGACTGCCACCTTCATGTCCATCGAGTTGGTGCTGTCTAACCATCTCATCTTCTGCCACCCCTTTCTCCTATTGCCTTCAGTTTTTCCCAGCATCAGGGTCTTTTCCAAAGAGTTGGCTGTTTGCATCAGGTGGCCAAAGTATTGGCGCTTCGCAACAGTCCTTCCAATAAACACGATTGATCTCCTTTAGGATTGACTGGTTTGATCTCCTTGCAATCCAGGGGACTCTCAAGAGTCTTCTCCAGCACCACAATTCAAGAGCATCAATTCTTAAGTGCTCAGGCTTCTTTATGGTTCAACTCTCACATCCATGCATGACTACTGGAAAAACCATATCTTTGACTATGTGGACCTTTGTCGGCAAAGTGATGTCTCTGCTTTTTAATACGCTGTCTAGTTTGTCGTAACATTCTTTCCAAGGAGCAAGCATCTTAATTTCATGGCTGCATTCACCATCCTCAGTGATTTTTGGAGTCCACAAAATTAAATCTGTCCCTGCTTCCACTTTTCCCTCTTACGTTTGCCATGGAGTGATGGGACCGTATACTACGATCTTAGTTTTTTTTTTTTTTAATTTATCTATTTTTAATTGAATGATAATTGTTTTACAGGATTTTGTTGTTTTCTGTCAAACATCAACATGAATCAGCCAGATCTTAGTTTATTTTAATGTTGAATTTCAAAGCAGCATTTTCATTCTCCTCTTTCACCCTCATCAGGAGACTCTCTAGTTCTTTTTCACTTTCTGACATTAGAGTGATGTCATCTGTGTATCTGAAGTTGTTGATATTTCTTCTGGCAATTTGGCAAGTAGACCCACCAAAAATACTTGTTTGTGTTTGATCATGATGCTGTGTTGTTAAAAAGATAATTACACAGATGTAGTTACTTTTTTTACATTTCTGATAGTTTGAAATAAGTGTAGACTTGCTGAAAAGTTGCAACCTCTATCCTTTTGAAACTTAAGTATTTGGTGAACATGGAGGAAGTGCAAAGATAATACCAAAAACATGCATGTATAGTTTATTGTATGAGATAAATATGCCATCAACATTAGTACTGGCTAGGAACAAGTGAAAAGGGAAAAGTTTTATGCTTAATGGAGACACCTTTCACTTGAAATTATGTTGAAGGGTTTTGGGTAGGGCTAGGAGATTCCAGTGCTTTTCAATTGAAGGACGAGTGGATTCCATTTAACTAGTGTCACTAGTGGATTCCGTTTAACAAATTAGAATCTAACTAGGGTGAATAAAAGACTTCTCATTTCATTTAATGAATATGTAATACAGATTATTGTACTAAAATATTACTTTCATAAAATAATTGACCTATTGTAGAACTTTAAATATCTATTTATAGTACAGGCTTCTAAGGTCCTTGTTAAAAACAAAAAAAAACTTATTTCCTAGGCCCTACCAGCAACATTCTAATTCCCTACTTCTAGGCTTGGGACCCAAGTATTTGTTTTTATCAAGCTTCCCAGATGTTTCTGATTATAGCCAGGTTTGGAAATCATTTAACTGCAAGATAAAAGTCCAGAGGCCTTGATAATAGCTGTTGTCTATTGCACAACCACTGTAACAACTGTCGTTTATTGTGCTTATTGTATCTGATGTGCCAAATATTTCAAGTATATATCTTATAATAACCTCATAAATACGTTGTCCCAGTCTAAGACTCAGAAAGGTTATGTAGCTTACCCATCCAGAGTATAGCTCCAAGTTACAGCAGATACTAGATTTCAGATTTCTAGCTATATTTTTACAGTGGTCCACACCCTTATCAATGGAGGATATATTCCAAGATCCCCAGTGGATGCTTGAAAGCACAGATAGTAATACCAAATCCTGTAGGTACTGTTTTTTCCTGTACATACATACTTAGGATAAAGTTTAACTTATAAATTAGACACAGTAAGAGATGGGCAACAATAGCTAATAATAAAGCAGAACAGTATTGTAATAAAGGTTGCTATAAAAATGTGGTTTCTCTTTCAAGTTCAACTCTGCCAGAAATGTGGCAGTGGCTTCTTCATTGGCAGACTCAGCCTCTCCAATAATTTTTATATTTTTTTCCTTTTTCTCAATTTCATGGATAGAAGATGCCTTCTTACAGTAAATCTTAGCAACCTAAGGTACGATTTCTTTTTCCTTATTAAATCAAGACCTTCACCTTTTCATTTATGGGGAGTACCTTATAGCTTCTCTTTCGTATATGCAAATTGCCAGAATTCCAACTCTTGTTCTTTGGGGCCATTATTAAGTAAAATTATGAAGTGAGGGTTGCTTGAACACAAGCACTGCAGTACCACAACAGATGATCTGATTATACTGAGAAGGCTAAGTGACCAGTGGGCAGGATATATAGAACGGGGTGAATCACATCACAGGCTGGACAGAGCAGGACAGCACAGGAAGGTATGAGATTTCATCATGCTATTCAGAACAGCACACAATTTAAAACTGATGAATTGAAATTTTCCATTTAATATTTTCAGACCACAGTTGACAGCTGGTAGCTGAAACCTTGGAAAGCAAAATTTGAGGTGAAGGAGGACTCTTACTGACGTATATATTTTTTAATTAAAAACTTGGGTAGTCATTTTAGGGTCTCTTTGCTTGGCTTTTTTCTTCTATTTAGATCAAATCATGTTTTGTATTCTTTGCTTCTGCTGTTCTTACCTATCTTGAAGGCACATCTATCCATTAAGGAAGGCCCAGCTCAAAACTACTCATTCTGGGAAGCTTTTCCCAATTTTGATCCTTTCCCTAATTTGAACTCCTTTAAGACTACTCTCCTAGTAGGTAACAGCATTGTCAATTTGTAAAAATATATTTTCAGCTATTGTTTATGCTTAATATTACAAATATTGTGGGTGGCGTGGTTAGTTGCAGTATTGTGATGGGTAGCATGCTTTTTTGAGCCCTTTACTGATTTCTGGCATTACTATGTATAGTACTGCTCTTGAGTAGAATGTTGTTTGTGTGTGTGTGTATTTAGCAAAAACACAGGAGAATAAATCCATACTTTTATTTATTTACTTTTCAATAAGTTTAAATTCTCAAAGGGTAGAGCATCACACAGAGTCTGTGTCCAGTGGCCTTAGCAAGAAGGTTGCTTTGGAATTTGGCTCTTTACATGAACATGAGTTGTCTTTCCCCAGATTACTCTGGTTTTATTAGGTTTTCTGCCAGGAGTTACCACGTTGTTCTTTGCTTTGTACACATAAGTACGTCTCTTGCCTAGATAGAATTCAGTTTCATCTCAAGCATATATACCTTCGATTTTCAGGAGAGGTGTGTACTCCATCTTGGTTCCACAGACCCTGCTTATAGCCAGCAAAAATGGCCTTGGGCCACAGCCTTCCAGACATATTTGTTGTTTTAGAAGTCCTGTTCCCAGCAGGCCTCCACAGGGTCCAAGATGGCTGAAAGAGAGACCATTATTTTATAATGGAATAAATTAACAGACCTTGGTTATGGAAAAAGTTAGAATTTTCTGTTTTGAGGTTTCAAGTTACTTTGGCTGCTTCAGTAGGTCAACAAGGCAGGCTTTTCAAATCTTCTGTTGTAAATTTATAAACATACAGAAACATTTATCATAATAAATTAATAATTTCAGCAGTAATATAATTTAGTGTGCAATACAATTTTTTTTTACTAATATTTTCTTAGAACTTTATTAGTCTGCTAGGACTGCCGTTACAGAAAACCACAGATGAGGTGGCTTCAACAACAGACATTTGTTTTTCTCACAGTTCTGGAGGCTGGAAGTCCAGTATTAAGGTGCCAGCAGATTTGGTTTCTGGTAAAGGGTCTTCCTGAGTTACGTATGGCTGCCTTCTGTCTGTGTCCTCACGTGGCCTTTGTGCAACTTGTAGAGGAGAAAGGGTTATCCCCAGTATGTTTTCCTCTTCTTGTAAGGATACCAGCTCCACATGATGGGCCCTACTCTTAATGACCTCCTTTAACCTCAGTTCCCACCTTTAAGGCCCTGCTCCCAGATACATTGGGATTAGGGCTTCATCATAAGAATTTTGAGAGTGTGCAGTTTGTCCTGTAATAGAAACTGAATTTCTGTTTTCCTGTGTATGGTGGTGTAATAGCTATAAAATTTTTTTTAAAAATCAGATAATAAATACTTTGTTTCTACTTACCTTTTTATGAGGCAAGTAATGTTAAGATGAATATCAGTTGAACATTTTACGAGTCATGGGATATAATATTTTGGCAGCAAATGGCTTTAATATCTTTTAGAAGCTGGTTTGAGAGGTATATGCTGGAAATGATTCTAACTCTCTGACAAAGCTGCTGTGTTATGTACAGAATACATATATATCATGAGTACACAAGGTACGGTAGTGACTGATTAAAATGAACCAAAGTTAATCCTTTAAAGATTTTGCCTATTTTTTTTTTTTTTTACTTTTATTTGCATTTTTTTGTGTGTGTGGCATTTTATTCCTGGGCCATAAGTTTTTGTTTCTTCAGTTTCTTCTGGGATATCATTTTCTTCTGTGCAACCTCCTCTTCTGGTTTAGGAACAATCTGTTCTTTTTCAGTAAGGATCATCTCAATGTGGCAGGGATAGCTCATGTAGGGGTTAATCCAGCCTTGAGTTCTGTAAGTCCTGTGCTGCATCTTGGGGGCTTTGTTCACTTGGATGTGCTCAATGACCAGAGAATCTACATCTAAGCCCTTAAGTTCAGCATTACTCTCTGCATTTTTGAGCATGTGTAGGAAAAATTCAGCACTCTTTTTGGGCCACCGACCCTGCGTCCAGCCCCACTGTTTGGCCTGTGCACACCTCCCAACTCCACCATTGTGACAACGGAATGGCACACATTGCTTCTTTAAAGTGACATCCTTCAGATACTCGGTGGCTTTTTGGATATGCATACCCTTTATGGCCTGGGCAGTTTCACGAGTGTTCTTAAAGTGAACACGAAGATTTGAACCTCTTGATTTGCATAATTCTGTGGGGTTTTCTGGGTCGAGTGAATAGCACACCATTTTTAGGGGTCGCCTCAGGCTGCTTACCGGAAAAGTGCCTATTTCTTAGAACTTGTTTCTTCATCCTTCTATTTTCACAAGGTCTCAGGATTGGAAGATGTATTGTCATTTAACCTAATTATGCAAATTGCATTCTTAATTCCCCTGCAGCATGCCTGTGACTGTAACTCTGACTAGTATTGTAGCCACAAGCATATATGGCTGTTGAGCACTTGAAATGTTGCTAGTCTTATTGACATTTGGTATAAGTGTAAAATGCACAGAGGATTTTGCAGAGACTTAAAGAATATAAAATATCAATTCATTTTTATATTGATTGCATGTTGAAATAATGTCTTGGATATATTGAGTTAAAGAAAATACGTTATTACAATGGAGTTTGTGTTGTTCAGTCGCTAAGTCATGTCTGACTTTTTGTGACATTGTGGACTGCAGCACACCAGGCTTCCATGTCCCAGAGTTTGCTCAGACTCATGTCCATTGAGTCGGTGATGCCATCCAATTGAGTTTATTTGTTTGTTTTTACTTTTTTAAATGTGGCTTCTAGAAAATTTAAAATTACATATATGACTTGTGTTATATTTTTAACAAACGGAGCTGATTTAGTCTGTTAAAAACTCAATGACTTTCTGAGCTAACACATTTTATCTTTGAATAGATGTCACTATTAATTTTTTTCTTCCTATTTTTATATGTATCTGTGTTTGATATTTGCATTCAGATATTCTCATTTACTCCTTAGGACAAAAAAAGATAAGTCTGATTTCTCGTTTTAATATTATTGCTTAGTAGTTTGAAGACAACTATCTCTCTGAATCTTTTGTTGTGACTTTTAGTCTTTCCATTTCCTTTAACAACGTTTATATGGTAGGGGGTCATATCCCTCCAGCCATTTTTACTCCCCTTTGAACTTCATTTGGTACATACCCCTGCTAATACCAGGAACTGAAATGAATATCTTGTGATCTTAAAATTGCAAATTGAACCTATATTTTGTGACCTATGTGCTATATAAATCTGTTAATGAGGCCTAAAGTTAAGTTACCTTTTAGGGAAACCTTAATTCTTATACTGACATAGAGAGTATAGTGTCATCTCAAGATGTATCTACCTTTTCCCCTTGTGCTGCCATTATTTTATCTCGCTTCTTCAGGACTTTTTTTTTTTTTAATTAGACGTACTTGATTGAGTGGGTGAAATGTGTCCCTCCTCCTCATTTGCAGTCCCATTTTATAGTTGTGTCCTTAACTAAAACTTTATCTTTTAGATTGTGGTTTAAGGGTGGGAAAAAGGACATGATTTGGATCTATATATTTCCATAGTAGGTTTCATTTGGGTTCTGAATGTGTCATATAAAGTATTTATTACCTTTTTCAGTTTTTATCATGTGTATACTTAGAGTGTATCTTTTGTTTTCATCACAATATTAAATAATGTTCAGTTGCTCAGTCATGTCTGACTCTTTGTGACCGCATGGGCTGCAGTACGCCAGGTCTCCCTGTCCATCAACAACTCCCCGAGTTTACTCAAACCTGTCTCCATTGAGTCGGTGATGCCATCCAACCATCTCATCCTTTGTCATCTTCTTCTCCTGCCTTCAATCTTTCCCATCATCTGGGCTTAATTAAGGATGGATTCTTGTGGTATATAATTTTGCTGAAGTTGATATACAACTAATTAGCTATTAATCCATTTTACTTTATTAGTCCTCCAGTTTTTATTTCTCTGCCCTGCCCCTATTCACATCATGATTGAAATTTTCTCTGAATTACCTCGTATAATTTCTTCCTTTGCAGTCTAAGGAATATGTCAGAAATGGAAAATAAGATCTGATTTATTAAAAAGAAACCCACACTAACTTGTAAATGACTTCATTTTCCTTCTCTGTGATTTTTTTTAATGTAAATACTTCAGGTTTCTTAATAATAACTTTGGAAAATAGAAATAGTATAAAAGTGAATTACCCCCAAATCCAATTAGCAAAATATAACCAATGTTAGAATTTGTATGTATCTTCTTTTTGGCTTTTTTGTCAGCTTAAAAAATTTTGATAGTGGTACATGGTTACACTTCTCTTGGGTAAATAGTTAGCTGAAGTTATGGGTAGGTGTACATGTAACTTCTTAAGAAATTGCCAAACCATTTTGCAACATAAATGTTAACATTTATGTTCCCATCAAGAGCGTGTAAAAATTTTTAGTAGTTTCACATACTAACTCCTGGGATGGCCACTCTTATTAATTTTAGCCATTCTAGTGGAATAATTAGTGGATAAAACATTGTGATTATAATTGTCATTTTACTAAGTAATGATGTTGAGGATCTTATCATGTGCTTGTTTGCCATCTATATATCTTTGATGGTCTGTTGAAATATTTGGTCCATTTTTAAGTTGTATTGTCTAATTGAGTTGTATATTTTAGATACTAATTCTTTGTTGAACTATGCAAATGACTTATTTCTCACTATATCTTTTTTTTTTTTTTAATTGTTTATTTCTTTGGCTGCACTGGGTCTTAAATGCAGCATGTGGATTTAGCTCCCTGACCAGGGATTGAACCCCAGGGCTCCTGCATTGGAAGCGGGGAGTCTTAGCCACTGGACCACCAGGGGAATCCCTTTCATTATATCTTTATCTGCCACAAACGTTACTGTACTGCTTGCCTTAGTGATTTTCTGGGGGTTTTTTGGCTGCTTTGCATGGTTTGCAGGATCTTAGTTCCCTGACCAGGGATTGCTACTGCTGCTCCTAAGTCGCTTCAGTCGTGTCCGACTCTGTGCGACCCCATAGATGACAGCCCACCAGGCTCCCCCGTCCCGGGGATTCTCCAGGCAAGAATACTGGAGTAAGTTGCCAGTTCTTTCTCCAGTGCATGAAAGTGAAAAGTGAAAGTGAAGTTGCTCAGTTGTGTCCGACTCTCAGCGACCCCTTGGACTGCAGCCTACCAGGCTCCTCCGTCCATGGGATTTTCCAGGCAAGAGTACTGGAGTGGGGTGCCATTGCCTTCTCTGGACCAGGGTTTGAACCCATGGAATTCTTTTATGAGAAATAATTGTTCTATCTCATATATTCATTCATTCAGGTATTTATTAATACTGGTAGGACACATGAATATTAATTTTGTCATTGTTTATTGCTCAGATTATCCTGAATCTGACTATCGGGAGCTCTTTGCTGTTGGCTTGTATTCATCTTTCAACATGCCTCATCATTTGCTTTGGAGCACTTCTTTATTTTCTGGTTTGTCTTTTTTTTTTTCCCCTCCTCAAGCTCTGGAATTGATCATTTTCAAGGAGTTCGAGTTCCTTTTATCTCAGAATAGTGTTTAGAAACCAGGGTCTCAGCTCTAAAAGTTCTCGTTGCTCCTGCTTCTAGGTATTTTGAACAAATAGATCTAAGAATTTTTATTTTTTGTGTTCATTCACACATCTGTATTTCTATACCTATCTCTGTGTAAATATATTTGTTTATATATATTAAAAACCATAAATTCATACTGATAAACCAATTCTAATCTGCTGACACTAGATTCAGTCTAGACTTTATTTTTTCCTTATTTGTAACTCCTTTCTCCAGCAGTGGAAAACTTGGCTCTCATCTGCAATTTGTTTATTATTTGTTCGGTTCTGGTATACATGTAAATGCAATTTCAGAATTACTATTATAAATATATTTACTTCCTAAAGTGTAGTATTGTATAGGCCTCTTTTTGTCTTTAGTCTCATACTGTATAGGCAACATACTGTTTTCCAGTGTTCTGTTCTGTTCTTACCCATTTTATTCATTGCTGTTATGTTAATCATTTGAAATATAGTTTTGTTACTGTCTAGTCCATTTTGAGTTCTTCTCACATTATGGCAGGTTTTGGTTCTTTTTTTCATTGGGATATATGAAATGTTGTTTGTTGCTAGCTCATGTCTGACTCTTTGTGACCCTATGAACTGTAGCTCACCAGGCTTCTCTGTCCTCCACTATGTCCGGGAGTTTGCTCAAATTCATGTCTGTTGAGTTGGTGAGGCTATCTAACCATCTCATTCTCTGCTGCCCCCTTCTTTTGCCTTAAGTCTTTCGCAGCATCAGGGTCTTTTCCAGTGATCAGCTCTTCACATCAGGTGGCCAAAGTACTGGAACTTCAGCTTCAGCCTCAGTCCATCCAATGAACATTCAAGGTTGATTTCCTTTAGAATTGACTAGTTTGGGTCTCCTTGCTGTCCAAGGGACTCTCAAGAATTTTCTCCAGCACCACAATTCGAAAGCATCAATTCTTAGATGCTCAGCCTTCTTTATAGTCCAGCACTCACATCCACACATGGAAAAAAGCTATGGAAAAACCATAGCTTTGACTGTATGAACCTTTGTTGGCCAAGTATTATGTCTCTGCTTTTTAATACGCTGTCTAGGTTTGTCATAGCTTTACTTCCAAGGAGCAAGTCTCTTAATTTCATGGCTGCAGTCACTGTCTGCAGTGATTTTGGAGCCCAAGAAAATAAAGTCTGTCACTGTTACTCCACTTTTTCCCCATCTGTGGCTTCCAGGAGGTGCTATTGGTAAAGAACTCGCCTGCCAATGCAGGAGACATAAGTGACAGGGGTTCGATCCATGGGTCAGGAAGATACCCTGGAGACAGAAATGGTAACCCACTTCAGTATTCTTGTCTGGAGATTCCCATGGACAGAGGAGACTGGCGGGGTTACTACAGTCCATGGGGTTGCAAAGAGTCAGACATGACTGAAGTGACTTAGCACACACACATTTGCCAAGAAGTGATAGGACCAGATGATCTTCATTTTTTGAATATTGAGTTTCAGTTACATTTTAACTCTCCTCTTTCATCTTCATCAAGAGGCTCTTTAGGGCCTCTTTAGTTCCTATTATTAGAGTGTATTATGTGCATATCTGAGGTTGTTGATATTTCTCCTGGCAATCTTGATTCCAGCTTGTGATTCACCCAGCCAGGCATTTTGGATGATGTACCCTGCATATAAGTTAAATAAGCAGGGTGACAATATACAGCCTTGATGTACTCCCTCCTGCTGTATTGCTGGGGCTTCTCCTTTGCCCTTGGACCTGGGGTATCTTTTTTTTGGTGGGATCCAACATTCTCCTGTTGATGGTTGTTTAGCAGTGAGTTGAATTTGTAGTTCTTGCAGTAGTTAGAATTGGACATAGAATGACAGAAATAGAGGAAAACAATAGAATGGGAAAGACTAGAGATCTCTTCAAGAAAATTAGAGATACTTAGGGAACATTTCATGCAAAGATGGGCACAATAAAGGACAAAAAGGTAGGGACCTAACAGAAGCAGAAGATACTAAGAAGAGGTGGCAGGAATACACAGAAGAACTATACAAAAAAGATCTTCACAACCCAGATAACCATGATGGTGTGATCACTCACCTAGAGCCAGACATCCTAGAATGCAAAGTCAAGTGGGCCTTAAAGCATCACTGTGAAGAACAAAGCTAGTGGAGGTGATGGAATTCCAGTGGAGGTATTTCAAATCCTAAAAGATGATGCTGTGAAAGTGCCACACTCAATATGCCAGCAAATTTGGAAAACTCAGGAGGGCACTCAGAACTGGAAAAGATCAGTTTTCATTCCAGTCCCAAAGAAAGGCAATGCCAAAGAATGCTCAGACTACCGCACAGTTGCACTCATCTCACACACTAGTAAAGTAATGCTCAAAATTCTTCAAGCCAGGCTTCAACAGTTTGTGAACCGTGAAATTCCAGATGTTCAAGCTGGCCTTAGAAAAGGCAGAGAAACCAGAGATCAAATTGCCAACATCCGCTGGATCATTGAAAAAGCAAGAGAGTTCCAGAAAAACATCTACAAACTGGAAAATTCTTAAAGAGATGGGCATACCAGACCATGTGACCTGCCTCCTGAGAAATTGTATGCAGGTCAAGAAACAAGAGTTAGAAGTGGATATGGAACAACAGACTAATTCCAAACTGGGAAAGGAGTACGTCAAGGCTGTATATTGTCACTCTGCTTATTTAACTTACATGCAGAGTACATCATGAGAAATGCTGGGTTGTACGAAGCACAAGCTGGAATCAAGATTGCTGGGAAAATATCAATAACCTCAGATATGCAGATGACACCACCCTTATGGCAGAAAGCGAAGAACTAAAGAGTCCTTTGATGAAAGTGAAAGAAGAGAGTAAAAAAGTTGGCTTAAAACTCAGCATTCCAGAAAACTAAGATCATGGCATCCGGTCCCATCACTTCATGGCAAATAGATGGGGAAATAATGGAAACAGTGACTGACTTTATTCTTTTGGGCTTCAGAATCACTGCAGATGGTGATTGCAGTCATGAAATTACAAGATTCTTGTTCCTTGGAAGAAAAGCTATGATCAACCTAGACAGCATATTAAAAAGCAGAGACATTAGTTTGCCAACAAAGGTCCGTCTAGTCAAAGCTATGGTTTTTCCCATGGTCATGTATGGATGTGAGAGTTGGACAGTGAAGAAAGCTGAGTGCCGAAGAATGATGCTTTTGAGCTGTGGTGTTGGAGAAGACTCTTGAGAGTCCCTTGGACTGCAAGGAGATCAAACCAGTCCATCCTAAAGGTAATCAGTCCTGAATGTTCATTGGAAGGACTGATGCTGAAGCTGAAGCTCCAGTACTTCGGCTACTTGATAAGAAGAACTCATAGTAAAGACCCTGATGCTGGGAACGATTGAAGGCAGAAGGAGAAGGGGATGACAGACAATGAGATGATTGGATGGCATCACCAACTCAATGGACATGAGTTTGAGTAAGCTTTAGGAGTTGATGATGAACAGGGAAACCTGGCGTGCTGTGGTCCATGGGGTCGCAAAGAGGCGGACACAACTGAGTAACTGAACTGAACTGTATGGTAGTTTAAACATTCTTTGGCACTTCCTTTCTTTAGGATTGGAGTGAAAACTGGCTTTGCCAGTCCTTTGGCCACTGCTGAGTTTTCCAAATTTGCTGACATATCGAGTGCATCCCTTTAAACCATCATCTTTTAGGATTTTAAATAGCTCATTTGGAATTCTGTCACCTCCACTAGCTTTGTTTGTAGTAATGTTCTTAAGGCCCACTCGACTTCACACTCCATGATGTCGAACTCTACTTAAAACATTACTGTGGTATTAATCGTCAGTTCTGTAAAACAGTATATCTGGAAGTGTCCCTTCCATGTCTTATCTCTTTTAAACTTTTACCCATCTCATTTTCTTTTTCTACCATTTTCTTATTAAATGATATTTTATTGCATAGGTGTGCATGTGTGCTCAGTCATGTCTGACTCTTTGAGACCCTAAGGACTGCAGCCTGCCAGGCTGATCTGTCTATGGAATTTTCCAGGCACAAATACTGGAGTGGGTTGCCATTTCCTCCTCTAGGGGATCTTCCAGCCCCAGGAATTGAACCAGTATCTCTTAACATCTCCTTCATTGGCAGGTGGGTTCTTTACCACCAGCACCACCTGGGAAGCCCCATTAGAGAATTGCAAGTGACAACAACAGTGATACTGTCACTCCAACAGTGATAGTTTAAAGGGACAGACTAATAACAAGTGTGAACATGGATGTGGAGAAACTGAAACCCCGTCAGATTACTGGTGGGAATGTTAAATGTCACAGCTGCTTCAGCAAACAGTTTGGCTGTTCCTCAGAAAGTTACCCTAAGATGCAGCAATTACATCCCTACCTAAATATATCCAAAAGAGGAAGCATCAGTCCATATGAAAACATTATGAATGGATAAACAAAATTATGTGTTATTTATACAATAAGGTTTCCCTGGTGGCTCATTGGTAAAGAATCTGCCTGCCAATGTAGTATTCTTGCTTAGAGAATCCCATGGACAGAGGAGCTTGGCAGGCAACAGTCCATATGGTGGCTGAGTCGAATGTGACTGAAGTGACTTAGCACGCAGGCACCCAATGGCTAATGATGCTCAACATCTTTACATGTTGGCAATTTGTATATCTTCTGTGGAAAAGTCAAGTGTTAGTTGCTCAGTCGTGTGTGACTCTGTGACTCCATGGACTGTAGCCTGCCATGTTCCTATGTCCATGGGATTCTCTAAGCAAGAATACTAGAGTGGGTTCCCATTCCCTTATCCATGAGATCTTCGTGACCCGGGGATCAAACCCTAGTCTCCCAAATTGCAGACAGATTCTTTACCATCTGAGCCACCAGGGAAGCCCATATTCTGTGGGGCAATGTTTATTAAAGTGCTGTGCCCAATTTTTAGTTAGGTTATTTATCTTTTCATTTATTGCCCTGGAGATTACCATTAATAAATAATAACATTATAATTTGGGTTATTACCAGCTTAGTTTCAGTAAAATACAGTAGTTTTGCTCCTGTGTACTTTCATTTCCTTTTACCTCCTTTGTGTTCCTAGTGTCATACAAATTACTTCTTTCTAGTTTATAAACCCCAAAACAAAATTTAATAATCATTGCTTTGTAATTTCAGTCACTCAGTTGTGTCCGACTCTTTGCGATCCCATGGACTGCAGCACGCCAGGTTTCCTTGTCCCATTACCAACTCCAAGAGCTTGCTCAAACTCATGTCCATCGAGTTGGTGATGCCTTCCAACCATCTCCTCCTCTGTCGTCTCCTTCTCCTCCTACCTTCACTCTTTCCCAGCATCAGGGTCTTTTCCAGTGAGTCAGTTCTTCGCATCAGGAGGCCAAAGAACTGGAGCTTCAGCTTCAGCATCAGTCCTTCTAATGACTGTTCAGGACTGATTTCCTTTAGGATTGACTGGTTTGATATCCTTGCAGTCCAAGGGACTCTCAAGAATCTTCTCCAGCACCACAGTTCAGAAGCATCAATTCTTCAGTGCTCAGCTTTCTTTATGGTCCAACTCTCACATCCATACACGACTACTGGAAAAACCATAGCCTTGACTAGATGGATCTTTGTTGACAAAGTAATGTCTCTGCTTTTTGATAATGCTGTCTAGGTTGGTCATAGCTTTTGTTCCCAGGAGCAGGCATCTTTTAATTTCATGGTTGCAGTCACCATCTGCAGTGATTTTGGAGCCCAAGAAAATAAAGCCTGTCACTGTTTCCATTGTTTCCCCTGGATGCCATGATCTTAGTTTTTTAAATGTTTAGTTTTAGGCCAGCTTTTTCAGTCTCTTCTTTGACTTTCATCAAGAGGCTCTTTAGTTCTTCATTTTTTGCCATAAGGGTAATTGCTGGTTAAAGTGTTCCTTTAAATCGGGTAGAAGAGAGTTGCAAATAAAAATTACATTTGTGCTATCTTTTGTGTTTACGTATTATGTAGTATTTCTATCTGGTTGTGAGGAATTTTCAGTTTTTGCTTAGCAGAGAATGTCTTAAGTTCAGCTTTATTTTTGAAGGATGCCTTTCGTAGATACTGAATTCTTGGTTGACAGTTTTTTTGTTTTAACGTCTTCAGTATGTCATCCATCTGCTTTCTGGCCTATGGGATTTCTGATGAGATGTTTGTCATTATTATTGAGTCACCTATATATGGTCATTTAAGTCTCTTGCTGCTTTCCTGATTCTTTGTCTTTTTTTTTTTTTTTTCAATTTGATTGTGATGTGTCTAAGTGTGGATCTCAGCTTTTTCTCCGTTTGAAGTTGCTGAGCTTTTATTGTGTTGACATGTTTTTCTTCACATTTGGGATGTTGTCTGCCATTGTTTCTTCAAACATACTTTTTGCCTCTTTTTTTCTCTCCTTGTCTCTTTCCCTTTGTCATTTTTTTCCAGTACTTCATTGACTCCCATTATGTGTATGTTGGAATGCTTGATTTTGTTCCACACTTTCTGGCTGTGTAGTTTTTTATTCCCTCTCATTTCTGTTCCTTAACCTGGTAAATGTTATTTGACAATCTTTTTTTGCTAGCTCGTATCAGTTTTTGAACCTCTTTCTCTCTGGTGAAATTTCATTTCAGTTATTCTACTTTTTAAAAATAATTTTCTTTCTTTATTTTTGCTTGTGCTGGGTCTTTGTTGCTGTGAGCTCTTATTTAGTTTTGGAGAGTGGGCGCTTTCCCCCGCTGTGGTGTGCAGGTTTCTCACTGTGGTGGCTTCTCTTAATGTGGAGCATGGGCTCTAGGGTGCATTGGTTTCAGTAGTTTCCACACTTGAGCTCAGTAGTTGGAGTTCCTAGTCTGTAAAGCATAGACTGAGTAGTTTTGACACACCAGCTTATTTGCTTTGTGGCATGTGGGATCTTCCCAGACCAGAGATCCAACCTGTGTCCCCTGCATTGGCAGGCATATTCTTTACCACTGCGCCACCAGGGTAGCCCTCTACTTTTCAACTAGAGGATGTTTATTTGGTTATTTTTAATAATTTCTTTCTGTTTATTAATCATCTCTATTTGGTGAACATAGTTCTTATACATTTTTTAGTTTTTTAGAAATGATTTCCTTTAGTTATTTCAGTGTATTCAAAGTAGGAGATTTAAAGTCTTTGCCTAATGTCTGAGTTTTCTGTTGATTGTTTTTTCCCCCCCATGAATGTGGATTATACTTTTATACTTTCTTGTTTTTTTTTTTTTTTTTTGCATCTCATAGTTTTTTGTTGAAAACTGGGCATTTTAAGCAAAACAGTGTGGCAACTGTGGTCAGATTCTCTATCTCCCCTCTTTTTTCAACCCCAGGATTTATTATTGTTTTTTGTTGTTTAGTGACTTTTGGGGAACTAATTTTGTAAAGTCTGTTTTCTTTGTCTTGTTTTGTCGCTAAAGTCTTTAGTTATCCTAGTGGTTGTTTCTGGGGTCTTGCAAGGAGTCAGACAGGTCAAGTAATCCTTTTTGGGAATGGAGCTTTGAAGGAGCCTGTTCTCTTCCAGTTGCGGACTGGGTGTTGATTTTTGCCATGATTGCATGTTGTTGATTTTCAAGGCTACTGTAAAACTGGTGAGGGAAGATACGAATGGGCAAGTTAAAATGCAATAAAAGCTGCTGTTTTTACTGACATCCAGCCCTTTTTCTTGAGTAAGTGTTCTTTGAATTGCTGTAACCCTTTTGTTCATTTCCAGAGTTCAGAAGGAATTGATTTTGACAATTTTGCCTCTTACTGCTTTTAATGAAGGAGAGAATTTTCTTAAGTCTTTACTCTGGTAGTTTCTTTAATGTCACTCCACTGTATATCCTTTTTTTTCCCCCAGTGTACACATAAGAGAATTTTTAAAAGTAAATATCACTGTACCAGCTGTCTAATAACAGTTTTTCTCTTCAGTATATTGCTATCTGTCATGTCTGTTCTTCTAAAAGTTTTAATGGCTGCAAGGTGTTTTAACACATGGAAGTAACACAATATATTATTTGTTTCATTTGTTTTTGAAACTTTGGTTTTTATAATGTTTCATTATCCTTAACAGTGCTTTGTTGAATGTTGTTTTACCTAAACCTTATAAATTTATAAGGTATAAATTTGTGGAAGTGGAGTTTATTGAGTGTGAGAGCATGAAGACTTAAGTTTTCGATGCATGTGGCCAAGTTGATCTTTAGGGAAGTGGTTTCAGTTTATATTCCACCAGTCATGTGTGAAAGTGCCTGTTTTCCCACATCCTTACACACTAATGGGTATTACTGTTCATTTAATTTAGTGCTCTCCAGTAGATCTTTTGGTAATTATGAAAATGTTCTGTATCTATAAAATTTCTATTTCTATATCTAGTAGGGTAATCACTACTAGCAGTGGCTCTTGAGCACTTAAAATGTAGCTAGTCCTAAAAAAGGTTTGCTATATTTCAAAGATTATTACAAAGCAAAAGCATGTAGAAAAATTAATAATGTAAAGTGAGTCATAGTAACTTTTTATATTGACTGCATGTTGAGATGTTAATATTGTATATACACCGGGTGAAATAAAATAATGTTGTTAATTTCACCTTTTTACTCTTCATGTGTCTACTGTAATATTTATTACATAGGTAATTCATCTTATATTTCTATCAGTGATTGTCTAGACTGTAGACCATTCTTCCTTTTAAAAAAAAGCCCTGCTTCTTTTATTAATAGCTCATGCTATTTAATAACAGTATTTTCTCACGCTTCTTAAATTTGTCAGAAATCTTATCCCTGTTTTCTCTTTATTTGTTAAAGAGGGCACCAAACAGTTTTTCTTTCTACTCCAAGTCCTGTTATCATTCTGGGGCATATTTAGTGACCATGTGTAAAACTTGTTCAGTAATTTATTTACTCCTTATCTGGGATTATTGTTGAGCCATCATTTTAACGGCTCCATGTGACCATCATCTGGAACTTCTGTTCCACCTCTGAAGACTTAAGTATATGGCTTTTTCTGTCTACAACTTCATATTCTTTTAGCTGTCTCATTTCTTTACTTCCTACCTTGGATCCTTGACCCTCTCCATTTTGTTCAGTGATTCACTTCAACCATACTTGTCAACTCTCTTGATGCCTTGTAGTTTTTGTGCACCCTTTCTGCAAAGTAACAGCTTCAAATAGCAGTCTTGGCTTACATTCAATTACAGATTGTCACTCAGTCATGTCCAATTCTCTGCTACCCCATGGACTGCAGCACGCCAGGCTTCCCTGTCCATCACAGATTTGTCTTAAACTGGCAGACAGAATTGCTTGGCTGCCTGCTGTGTATTCCTAGCCCTTCTTTTTGTTTTGATGGTTGCTGATTCAAATCTTTATCTCTTAAAATTCGATGGTAAGTCCCTTTAGGATTAGCAAATGATTTTTCTCTCTGATGTTTAAAGAAAATCCTGTCTTTCACTCCAGAATGTTATCTCTATCCTAGTTTACCTTCCTTTATTTAGCCACTTGTCTAGGTAATGCTTTTTTTTAAATTTATTTTTATTTTAAAAAATTTATTTGTTGAAGTATAATAGATTTACAGTTTTGTGTTAATTCCTGCTGTACAGCAAAGAGACTCATTTATATACACATATGCATTCTTTTTTATATTCCTTTCTATTGTGGTTTTTCCCAGGGTATTGAACATAGTTCTCTGTGCTATATACTAAGACCTTGTTTATCCATTCTATATGTAATAACTTGCATCTACTGACCCCAAACTCCCAGCATTTAAGCATGCAACTATCCTTTTTTTTTTTTAATTCCTAAAACCCTGTCTTACCCCTTTGTTGTTCTCTATATTATATTTTATTGCTCTTCTGTTCACAGATAAACATTCAGAAAGAATTGACTTGTTTAGGCTCACTGTCTGCAGTTACTCACTGCTTATTTATTTCCATTATGCCTCCATCTGTCTTTCCCTTATCTGTCCACTGCTCTGACAATGGTCCCTGATAATGTTAAATAGATTCTTTTCTATCTCTGTATTGACCACTCCAGAGCATTTGGTACAGTTGACCACTTCTTGAAGGAGACCACTACAGTTGACCTCCTTGAACTGCTTCTAAAATCTATTTTCCTCATTCTTCTTTTTTCACCTTTTCCTAGGTTGTGTAGGTGATAGTGGTGGGATTTTGTTGGTTGTGGCCTGCTTCCTACTTTGAATACTGTATTTGGATTCATAACCCATGGCCTTCATACCATTTAAATGTTGATGACTTAAAATGTTAATATCCACCTTAAAATGTTAGTATCTGCCTAATCTAGACATTTCTAGAACTTCTAACTTTTATATAGCTGCCTACTAGATATTTGTATCCCTAAAGCCCATTTTTTAGCACCTTAAATTCAAGTGAATTTTGCTTTTAGTGACTGGAAGCACCATTAATCCAGCTCGATCTAAATTCATAAATTTAGAATTTATGTCTTGCTGTTCCCCCCACAAGTTACAGAGACTTGTCACTTCAGCTCATTAATAGCTAACCCAGCATTATCCATTAGAAGTTAATGCAAGTCACATATGTAATTTAAGCTTTTCTGGTAGCCTAGGCTTCCCTAGTGGCTCAGATGGCTAAGAATCTGTCTGCAGTTCAGGAGACTTGGGTTTGATCCTGAGGTGAGATGATACCCTGGAGAAGTAGATGGCAAACCACTGCAATATTCTTGCCTAGAGAATCTCATAGGCTGAGGAGCCTAGCAGGCTATAATAGTCCATAGGGTCACACAGAGTTGGACATGACTGAAGTGACTTTGCATGCAGGCATGTTAAAAGTTGAAAAGAATGAATTTAATTTTAGTATCAGATTTTTATATAGCTCAGGTATAGCTAAAATTTTATTTCAATATGTAATCAGTATAAAAATTGACATTTCGTTCTTTTTTTTTTTTTTGTAATAAGCCTTTAAAACCTGATTTGTGGGACTTCCCTGCTGGTCCAGTGGCTAAGGCTCCACTGAACAGGGGGCCTGGGTTCGATCCCTGGTCAGGGAACTAGATCCCACATGCTTCAACTAAGACCTGGCACAATCAAATAAATAAGTAAATAAAAGTAAGTATATAAAAAAAACCTGGTTTGTATTTTATATTTAGTGTGTGTGTGAAAGTGGCTCAGTTGTGTCCAACTCTTTGCAACTTCATGGACTATACAGTCCATGGAATTCTCTAGGCCAGAATATCGGAGTAGGTAGCTGTTCCCTTCTCCAGGGGATCTTCCCATCCCAGGGATCGAACCCAGGTCTCCCACATTGCAGGTAGAGTCTTTACCAACGGAGCCAGAGCATATCCCAACTCAGACTTGCTAAATTTCAAGTGATCTATAGCTACATGGAGCTAGTGGCTACAGTAATGAACAGTAGTGTTCTAACTTAATTTCTCTCAATCCTTGCTACTTCTGTCATGGTTCAGGTCCTAATTTCTTCCCTGGGCTACTGCAACAGATCTTGAAATTGCTACCAATATCTCCTCAATATTCTTGTTAGTTGTAATTTTCTAAAACATGAGTGTGACTCGGCTTGTGAATTAATGTGATAGTGCAGTTTTCTGCTTAAAATCCTTTAATATTCTTAATAAGTTTTAAAGATGATGCCTCATCTGAGTTCTTTACTGTGGCCTACAAAGTCCTTTGTGATCTGGATTTTGCTTGACTTCCTATTCTGTCTCCTGGACCTTAATTATGAGGTGTACTGAACTATTTTTAGTTACCATAAAAATCTGTACTTTCTTCTCTTGCTTTTGGGCCTTTACAGTTGCCAGTTTGCTTGCCTATATTGTGGAGCACCTACTCAAATTTCTCATCAGACTAAGGTCTACTAGTCCTTCGGAATCTGAAGATTCTGACAACAGGTTGGGAGAAAACACTCTTCCTTTTTAATTCTCATAGCTGTCTTCCTATGCTTGCTTCCATTATAGTATTTATCACTGTGTTAATAGAATTGCCTTCTAACTTCTCTGACCTCAGATTCTTAGTTTCATAAGCAGGGACCTTGTTTTTATTAGCCTCTATATCCCTTATTGGTAATACATACATTATGTGAGTCCAGTAGCTGTGTTAAATGAATGAGTGTGGCCAGTAATTCTATAAGAAGAGATTTAAATTCTAAGTTCAGAGCAAAGAAAAAATTTTATTTAAACTTCTAAGTTACCTCTTTCTTACATATATTCATACAGATATTAAAATCTTTTAGGTGGAGTAACCAAGAATCCAGAATAAGATTAAGAAAGTAAAAGTTGATTCTGTTTGTACACGTTTGTTCATCTCAATAAAAAGGGAGGAGCTAGGGGCATGCAAATTAAGATATGACCTTTAAAGAAAATTGGGGAAGGGACTATAAAGCTAATATTTAGGAAACACCTATGTGATCCTGTAACATCTTAGTAGTGTTGTTATATTAAATCTAGAATCTAGGTACTTTTGTACAAGTTATATTTAAAATACTTAAGACTTTTCAGTAGTGAAGTTCTGTAACTTTTTTCTTGAGTTATGTAAGGGATGGTAGGAATTTCAAGTGCTAGGTAGTTTCATCTATGTGTATGATGTAAGGCTTCTGTTAGAGTTAATAAGTAGACAAGTAAATTTATGTACCTTTGTCTTTTGTAGTGAGTGGTTGTTTTTGTATTTAGACTTACATAAACTTTAGGAGAAAGCGTGCAGTTTATCTGTGTTTTAAAATTCAAAGTGATACAGCTTGAATTTGAAATTATGTAGAAAAGACCAAATGTTACCTTTGAAATTTTAAGTTACTGATGAAAACCTTCCTTGAATCTTTATAGTGGGATTTGTTTTTTTATTGTAGTTACTAAGTGGAGAAATAGAACCCTGGTCATATTTTGGTAATTTGGGGCTGAATATCTCTTTTGTAAAGTTGGAGAGTTGAGATCGATCAGTCGCTCAGTCGTGTCCTACCCTTTGCGACCCCATGGACTGCAGCATACCAGGCTTCCCTGTCCATCACCAGCTCCCAGGGCTTGCTTATACTCAAGTCGGTGATGCCATCCAACCATCTTATCCTCTGTCGTCCCCTTCTCCTCCTGCCTTCAGTCTTTCCCAGCATCAGGGTCTTTTCCAGTGAGTCAGTTCTTCGCATCAGGTGGCCAGAGTATTGGAGCTTCAGCGTCACCATCAGTCCTTCCAGTGAATATTCAGGACTGATCTCCTGTAGGATGGACTGGCTGGATCTCCCTGCAGTCCCAGGGACTCTCAAGAGTCTTCTCCAACACCACAGTTCAAAAGCATCAATTCTTCAGTGCTCAGCTTTCTTTATGGTCCAACTCTCACATCCGTACATGCTTCCTGGAAAAACCAGTTTTGACTAGATGGACCTTTGTCAGCAAAGTAATGTCTGCTTTTTAATATGCTGTCTAGGTTTGTCATAGCTTTTCTTCCAAAGCACAAGTGTCTTTTAATTTCGTGGTTGCAGTCACCATCTGCAGTGATTTTGGAGCCCAAGAAAATAAAGCCTGTCATTGTTTCCATTGTTTCCTCATCTGTTTGCCATGGAGTGATCGGACTGGATGCCACGATCTTAGTTTTTTAAATGTTTAGTTTTAAGCCAGCTTTTTCACTCTTCTCTTTCGCTTTCATCAAGAGATTCTTTAGTTCCTTTCTCTTTACTTTCTGCCATAAAGGTGGTGTCATCTGCCTATATGAGGTTATTGATATTTCTCCCGGCAATCTTGATTCCAGCTTGTGCTTTTCGCATGATGTTCTCTGCATATAAGTTAAATAAGTAGGATGACAGTATTCAGCCTTGACGTACTACTTTCACAATTTGGAACCAGTCTGTTGTTCAATGTCTGGTTCTAACTGTTGCTTCTTGACCTGCATACAGATTTCTCAGAAGACAGGTAAGGTGGTATGGTATTCCCATCTCTTTTAAGAATTTTCCACAGTTTGTTGTGTTCTACACAGTCAAAGGCTTTGGCGTAATCAGTAAAGCAGATGTTTTTCTGGAGTTCTCTTGCTTTTTCTATAATCCAACGAATGTTGGTATCTCTGGTTCCTCTGCCTTTTCTAAATCCAACTTGAACATCTGGAAGTTCACAGTTCATATAGTGTTGAAGCCTGGCTTGGAGAATTTTGAGCATTACTTTGCTAGTATGTGAGATGAACAGTTGTCTGGTAGTTTGAATATTCTTTGGCATTGCCCTTCCTTGGGATTGAAATGAAAATGGACCTTTCCCAGCTTTATGGCCACTCCTGAGTTTTCCAAATTTGCTGGCATATTGAATGCAGCACTTTCACAGCATCATCTTTAAGGATTTGAAATGGCTCAACTGGAATTCCATCACCTCCTCTAGCTTTGTTCGTAGTGATGCTTCCTAAGGCCCATTTGACTTTGCATTCCAGGATGTCTGGCTCTACGTGAGTGATGGAGAGAGTTGAAGGTTTATAGTAGATCCTATAAAAATGTTTTAATTTTCCCTCAAAGTCTCACTTTTATTGCTTCCAACCTATTACAACTCAGTTTCGTTGTTGTTTCCCAAAAGCATATTTAGCAGTTTTCAAAATAAGGTGCTGTTTTTCTCCGTTGGAAAATATATGTTAATTTATAAATATTAATATTTGTAGCTGTTAATATGGAAATTTTTAAAATGATAATGAGTTTTTGGCTGCCAAGATTTTGATAACTTTACTTTGAAATAAGAACAAATGGTAGAGAATATAAACAAATCTTAAGAGTTTCAATAAATTGTTATTGAAGCCTTTTTGAGGCATCTTGTTCTTTGAATATAATTGATTTCTAGAAGTAAGTTTAAGTATGTTAATCACTGTAATTACTGGGTATTGTATTGTTGGTTTTTCCACAGGTAGTGAAATAGCAAGCAATGGAATTGTAGTTTGATTGTCTTAAATGTGAATTTGATAGAGATTTGGCATTATCTTTTAGATAGTTACCAAAAGATTTAACATGTGCTTTTAGAAAAGATGATTTGATAACTGTTTCTTTTTACATAACTGATGATTTAAATCAAGTAATACTCTTAAGATATCTTGGGTAAAGCCTGGGTGAATATACTTTTATCTATATTTGCATGCTTTTAAGTGTCACAGTTACGTCACTTGGGTCTATAAATAATGTTTCTTTATCCAGAGATTATATTTCACACTGGCACTGTGAGCATTATATTTGTCCAGAAAAAGAATCAGTGGGTGGTTAAATCTTCTGAATTACAGACTGTGGTTGATTTTAGAATTTGGGGAAGGCAAGATTCTTATGAAGTGTGAAAAGTCTGTGTGTTTAAGTCAGCCAATGTTATATTTTAGTATATTCCCTAAATCTGTCTTTTGTGTTGAGACATAGTTTCTTTCTCAGGTGAAATTTCCCTGAAAGTGTATTTCTGTTAATTTTTTTAAACAACTCCTGTGTATCAGCATTCTGTTAGAAATGTAGAGGTGAATACGACATGATGTTCTTCCTCTGGGAAATCAGTCACATGGGAAACTGGCAAATGACATGCTTAATTTTAAAATAATTTAAAACATGTAATTATTTTAAAACTTACATTAGTTAACATATACAGAGAATTATCTACTCTCAAACTAGTCAGTCTTCTTCCTCACTGTGTTACTGAGACTGCTCTTGTGTAGAATTACCAGTAATCTTATTTCCAGATTTTATGGTCACATGTCTGGTATTTTTCATTTGACTTTTTAGCAGCATTTAACACAGTTGAGTAATCTTGAGCCGGTTCTAGTTTTCTTTCCTCCTCACTGACTGATCTTTCTTTTCTTACTCTTTTTCTGCCTAACATTTCAGTGCTGGAGTGCTCCAGGAAACTGCCTGTGTGCTGTGCTGTGCTTGGTCGCTCAGTCTTGTTGGACTCTTTGTGACCCCATGGACTATAGCCCACTAGGCTCCTCTTTCCATGGGGATTCTCCAGGCAAGAATACTGGAGTGGGTTGCCATGCCCTCCCCCAGGGGGATCTTCCCAGCCCAGGGGTCAAACCCACTGGTCTCTTGAATTGCAGGCGGATTCTTAAGCCACCAGGGAAGCCCCAATAAACTGCCTAGAACCCCTTTCATCTATAATCTCTCTTTGAGAATATAATTCTCTCCCAGTACTACCTATATGCTTATGTTCCCTAAATCTGTATTTTCAACAACAACCAACCCTGGAATTTCTGAATTCATATGTTTGACTGCCTGTGACCATTTCTTCTTGGAATATGTTAATAGAGTCTCCAACACATTCAAAGCTTTTTTTGCTTTTGGTGGTTTTGGCCCTCACCACTCACTCTTTTCCTCCTGTTTGTCCCTTCTTTCCCTGGAGATATCACTAGCCATTGAGTTGTTCAAGTCAAGTAGTGTCTCTTTTACCGATCACATGTAATGGACCAGAAGTGTCCTGACAATTCTTCCTTCAAAACCTGTTCTGACTCTTTCTCCTTACATCCACACCATCTAAATTCAGTGTACCCTTTCTTCAACTATTGTAGTAGGCTACTTAGCTGATTTCTTATTTCCATTTCTTCTCTTAGCAGTAAGAACTATCTTTAAAACACAAATCAGGTCAGGTCACTTGCCTGTGTAAAACCCTCCAGTGGCTTCCCATCATGCCTAAAATAACACTCAGATTTCCTGCTTTGACTGGGTCCCGCATTATCTGGCCGCTGCCTGCCTCCCTGACCTATTTTCTGTCACTTGTCCCCTGGTCCACTACCTTACTTCTTTGGAGTACATATACTTTCATTTTGTTCCTGAAAGTACCAGGTTCACCCCCACTTTAGGGCCCACCACATTGCCCTCGAATGCTTTTCCCTGTTTTCTTACTTTAGTCTCCCAGTTGTCCCTGAGACTGTTCTGTGACTTGAGGATAAAGCAGTGAATAAGACACAGGAGTAGACTGAGGCATTTTTCTTACACCTTTTGTATGGTGGGTTTCTTGAACATGTAACCTAAAATATTTTCTCTGAAACTTCTTCAGTTCTCTCAGATGGTCAGATGGCTTCCTCTTTTTGATGTCACAACTTCTGTAATTCCTTTAATCTGTACCTTGATGGAGTTTACATTCTAGTTGGAGGTAGAGTGGGTGGAGATCACCATAAATAAGATTTGTATGTGTGTTAAATGGTGGTAGGTGCTAAAGGGGAAAAAAAAAAACATAAAGCAACAAAGTGCTGAGATGAGGAGTAGGTTGTAATTTTAGGTAGGGTGTTCAGAGCAGTCTTCTCTGTGGAAGTGACACTGGAATAATCATTGTCTTTTCTAGGTTGTGATATTATATAACTCATAGATTTGTTTAGTATAGGAAAAAAAATTATGGACATTTTGTCCAAAGATAGTCTTATTTTCTTCTCTGTGCTCTATTTGTTGCCTTTCAGTTTCATAGGTCACACTTACTTCATCTTTCCATTTGTTATTGCTTGTGTTCTTTAGCTTCCTTTTCTATATCCCCAAGTTTGCATTTCTTCCAATTCTGAACTTTAGTTTAATTACTTGAAATGTAGTAATACTGTATAAAGATCCTAACGAAAATATTGGCATTTATCTGATCTGGTCTGTCTTAATCCAATGACTGACAAAGCAAAATTGTAAGAAATTTACATTTTTTTTTCATCTTGGAATTTAAAGTTGGTCCCTGTATATCTTTTTGAAATTTCATGCTTTACACCTTTTTCCATCATTTCTTGTTAGACTTCAGGTACAAGGCATAGTGATTGTCCTTTATGAAAAGATAGGGGGTCTTTGATTCTATGTTTTATCAGGAAAGCTGCTAAAATGGACTCACTGAGCCTTATGTCCAACAAAAAAAATATTTCCTTGATGTGAGTAGAAAAAAGTACTTCACTATATTTGTAATTTACCTCTGATTTGTTGAGTTACACGTAAGTAACTTTCATTTTCCCCCCTCTTCATTTTACTATGTTCCAATGGATTTCTCTCCTGTTTGGACTGAATGTGCCATGAATGATTCTTGGAATTCCTCGTTTACTGTTCCTCTGTGGATCTGTTCTGTTGGAATCTGGAACACTGGAATGATGGAAATATATTCTTTACAAAGTAGCTGTGAGTATACTACATAATTAATACAGAGGCTTTTTTTTTGGTCTAAGTTCAATTTCAGTTACCGTTGGATGAAATATGAATCAAGGAAGCTTTAAATTTAATACATAGTCTTAGCTCTGCACATAGTAGGCTTTCAAATATTTTGACTTTAAAATATTCTGATCAGTGTCCTAACTAGTATATTTAAAATTAGCCTCTAATTTAATTGGCTTTCTTATCTGCTCAACATTTGTCTTAAAATTAATTTATATGAATTTTTAAAAAGGATAAAAGATTATGGATGGAATATTTATATATGTGATACTAGTGAGGAATGCAGGGTGCTGTTCTTTGTTAAATCCAAATATATTGAATTATTACTTTGAGCCCATATGAGTGTTTTTGGATGAAAATTTAAATGTGGCAAAAACCTTTAAGAGAAATGTGTATCTCTTAGGAATATTGTTTAACTGATGAATGCCATTAGGTTTTAATGATGAATAAGACCTACCTGTAAGTAAATTAATCAGTAAGACTCTACTCACTCAGATGGTCTGAACTATGGACAGTATTTCTCACTAATGGGTAAGTTGAAAGTCATACTGATTTTCTTTGCCAATTTAGAAGTAGGTTTGTATGAATTACTCATGAAATTATTGGTGAGGTCATCAAAGAATCAAAAGCTATACAGAAAACAGAATTAAAGTTTACTTTAAAACCCGGATAAATCTGATGTCCCATAAAAACATTGAGGTGACATTACTGGACCTAGTATACGAGTTTGAAAGATAATGTTGACTGAATGACATTGATCATGAGAGCTTTTAAGATGAAAAATTTTAAACTCTACATTTTGATTTTATTTCATGAATAAGGTGAATCTCAAGAAACTCCTGCCTGTGGTTTTTAGTGTGAACAGAGGGAATGATTTAAAAAGTCATTAATATAATCTTATGTAAGATTATATATACAATATAACAGGGAGTATATGCAATATAACATAATATATAGCATAATATATTATAGCATTATTAATATAAAATATATTATTATATAATATAATATGTAGTACAACAGGGAAGCCTGGCATGCTGTAGTCCATGGGGTCACAAAGAGTTGCACATGACTGAGTGACTGAACTGAATATAATCTTAAGGGGATTTGAATTTTTTTATTGTGAAAAATCGTTTGTTGTTTTTTTAGTTGCTTGATTAGAATCTTACTATTAGTAACTTACTATAAATTGAAATCTTTGGTCTGAGGCAGGTTTTTTAAATTTTTATTTTATTCCCTTGGGTTTTTATAATTGACTCAGTTGAGTTCAGTTCAGTTGCTCAGTTATGTCTGACTCACTGCAGCCCCATGGACTGCAAGCACGCCAGGCTTCCCTGTTCATCCTTAACTCCCGGAGCTTGCTCAGATTCATGTCCATCGAGTCAGTGATGTCATCTGACAATCTCATTGACTTTTATAATTGACCGCAGTTAATCAACTTGTGCTCAATTTATTTTGTCCATTTTTTTGATTAACTAGTACTTTTACTGATAATACTATAAAATCAGTTTGATTGACCAGGAATAAGAGTTTGTATGATTTTCTAAAAATAGGTTAATGAAGAGAATTTGAAATGTATGACAGAAGCATTTTGTTGACATATTAATAATTGAGCCCTTTTTACTTTCCTCAGCAACAGAAGAACCTTGAAGGCTATGTGGGATTTGCAAATCTCCCAAATCAAGTATACAGAAAATCAGTGAAGAGAGGTTTTGAATTCACACTTATGGTTGTGGGTAAGATATGATTTCTCACTAAAG
The DNA here is from genome assembly GCA_007570785.1 of Antilocapra americana. Classification (NCBI taxonomy): domain Eukaryota; kingdom Metazoa; phylum Chordata; class Mammalia; order Artiodactyla; family Antilocapridae; genus Antilocapra; species Antilocapra americana. Next base: position 26,173,880 of record ML660772.1, read on the forward strand.
TTGAATGTTGATCCAAGTTTCAAACTATTTAATAAACTCTGAATGTTTTAAGCAAACACTAGCCCAAATAACTGCAGAAATCATGTTATATTTTTTTTTGTTATGCAGATACACTTTAAAATTTAACTTGGTGGCATAGTGGGATTTAAGTATTTTCTTGCCTCTCTTGTTAGGTGGCGCAGTTTTGGAAACTGCGGGGAAGGGAAGTAGAAGTTGAAAAGCAGTGGGAAGTGGGTAGTGGAACAGAAAACTGGAGAAGTTCTCTTTAGTTGATGCTACAAAAGGAAATAGCATCTGGTGGTTACTTATAATAAATAAGTTATTTATAATAATAAAACTACCAGGATAGTTTTATTCTTTGGCTCATGTAGTGCATTGAAGCCATATCATCCGAGTGTTTAACTTAAACATATGTTCTCTAAATCTGAAAAAGAAGGATGGGGTAGAGGATCATAATCATGCAGTGATTACCCTGCGAGTTCATTCATTGAGTGTAAGCCCTGAAATAAGTGAAATATGACTTTCCTTCTTCTTTGGTTCACTCTCATTTTTCTCTTGAGTGTGTTTCATCCAGTGAATACCTTTCCTGGCCTGTAATTGATTTTAAGAGATTGTCAGGGGTTATTTTCACTGTAGTTTTAGTAAAATCATCATGTATGAAAAAACACTTTACCATGTGTAAGATTAATTTTCTTAAATGACAGTGTTACTCTTAAATGACTTTATAATATTTTCACCTCATATAGGCTGACTTTATAACCTGGCTCCTCAGTTTGATGCAATTTATTGTATTTCTCTATTTGTTTTAAGAAGATGGAAGGCAGAATTATTGGATTAACTATCCTTGACAGAGAAAATTGAGTTGATGCTGGACCTTTATGTATTGTGCATTAAATTTTGCTAATTATATTCCACACCAGGTATTTTATTTTGGTGTTGAATTAGATTATTGAATTAGGTATGAAATACTCCTTCATTGAAGGGAAGAATATTTTATCAACTGACCAGAATATTTCACCTGAGGGTCAGTTTGTGGCTGTTTGAAAGTATCTGCATTGTAATAATTCATAGTTAAAACGTGGTGCAAAATCTGCAAACTTGATACTTGTCTGTCTCTGGCTGAATAAAATGTATGACATACCTGGCTTGCAAATTGTTGTAGAGCAGAGGTGTGGGTCTAGATAGGTGAATAAAATATACAGGACACACCTCTTCATAGGTTGGTAACATACATCATTATACGTGAAGAAATACTGCATCTTATATTTACATTTACTGTGTAATGTTAGTGATCTTAAATGACAAACTATAGACAAATAAAACATCATTTTTTAATTTGTGAAAAAACCTCCTTGGTCCATTAGGAGAACCATAACAGTTTTCAAAACATTTTTATTATTAAAACTTAACAAGTGACTTTTTCAGTGTCTGCTTAGTAATGTCTGAGAGTCAAGGCCAGATATTTGGTTTGAAATTGCTGTGACATTTTCCCAGGTGTAAGATACGTAATAATCAGCTGATCTTGACTTTTAGAGGAAATATGGAATCTCTGAATGTAACTTACTAGTTTTTTTTGTTGTTGCCACATTTAACACTTGTACATTTTAAATTTAACACATACATTTTATTTAATTAAATCAGCCATTGAGCACGTTGCAGCTATGTATTGTTAGTGTTGTATTTTTTTCCGTTAACTAATACATGCCCTCATAGCTATATTCAATCAGTGTTATCACCATGGGAACAAGATACTGATTTTTACTAGTTTTTTTGGTTAGACCTTTTGTCAACTATAGCTTGTTTTTCCTCTTTGATAAGACTTAAAATGAGAATAAAAGAGAATGATTATCAATATTATTATTCTGTCCTCTCCCCCATACCTTGAACATTACTGTTTAATTAGCTGTCTTTGTGTAGACTTGAGTACAAGGTCTGAATCTTTTCATCTACATAGTTGCAATGTGTGACACATAAAAGTCACCTTTTAAGTATTTTATACATTGTTTTTCAGACTGCAGGCCATATCTTACAGCCCTGTTTGTAAATCATAGAAAGCTAAAGCTAACCTTGGTTATAACATTCTTGACTTAAGAGATGACAAGCTATTCCTTATAAGCTGAGACCTCATTTTTGTGATTTATGTTCAGAGCAGTTTTGACTCTTAAAACAGTTTTTGGTTTGAGAGTTATACATAGATACAAACTGAGAATCTATATTTAATAGTTGATTTCTTAATCTCTTCACTCTTTTTTTAGGAAACCTTTATCCAGTAAATGTTGCTTCATAAGCAATATTTGTTATTTACTTGAGGAACTTTTTTGTATAAAAGAGGCATATTGGTAGTCCTGTATTTTCTTGCCTAAAGGAGCTTATAATTTATATGATGATATAAAATATACATAAAAAGATAACATTTTCAGAAAGTAAATACAAGTTAGTAGAGTCATACAGAAATTAAGAACAGATGTTTAAAGGTATAGGAGAGCTTATCCCTGGTTGGACATTATTACTGCTTTATTTGAGGAAGAGGTATTAGGGTAGATTTTTGAAGAATAGAATTGGGATAGACATTGAGTGGTCAGTCCAGTTGGAAAAACGATAGCCAGCAAAAATTAGCACCTACATAACATTAAGTGTCAGGCAATATTTCAAGTATGTAAAGTATTGACACTTTATTTCTGTAACTCATATAGTCCTTAACAGTAACCTTATAAGTTTTATTGTTTTCTCCATTTTAGAGATGCAAAAACTGAGGCATGGAGATATTAGTTACTTGCCCATGGTCACCCTGCTATCAGATGCCAGAACCAAACCCAGTCTACCTCTGTCTGGTGTGTCCTTAAGCACTATGCAGAGACTTATTTGGAAATACTGGATATAGTGCATCCATTATGCTTTGAACTTGTATGATTTCAACTAGGTATTCTGTTTTCCCTAAAAAAATTAAAGAGACAAGAGGGACAGACAGAAAAAGGAATGGGAATTGTAGATGATTTAAATAGTGCAAGCAGTTTTTTCCTGCCATTCTAATGGAATGAGTTTCTGTCCTAGGGTCAGCATGAAGTGAGAGGTGAATTTTCTATTTGCCTAGTCATTTCAGCTTCCACATTCTTTCACAGGGTGTGCATCTCACCTTGCTCAGTTAGTTTAGGTGCCTTAATGTAAACTAGTTACTTAAGTGCTCAAGAAAAAGGTATCTGTTTCAGTGCAGGAAGAAAACCAGTTGTCAGGTTATATGTAATTGTGCTTTATGGATGAAAAGGAGGAGCAGAGGGAGGTTTAAGATTAATTGGCATTGTGCATTGCTTTTAGGATCCTGCCCTGAAGAGTTCACTTTGTAATAGTTGGAAATAAGGCTGGAAGGGTAGGCTAGCATAGATTTTAAAGACCTTGATTGCCTCCAAATTGAAGAGATAGGAATTCTTGATTTTGAATCTTTATTTGAAAATTTAGTTTAAAACCCAGTGTCAGGAATATTAAATAATGAAGACAGTTAGGTCTGTAATGTATTGGAGAAGGAAATGGCAACCCACTCCAGTGTTCTTGCCTGGAGAATCCCAGAGATGGGGGAGCCTGGTGGGCTGCCGTCTCTGGGGTCTCACAGAGTCGGACATGACTTAGCAGCAGCAGCAGCATGTCTCTAACGTAGCAAAGCGTCAAACCTGTTTGGGCTCAGAACTTGACAGTTCTTTGTATGCTTCTTAATTAGACTTGCCTATGCTCTCAGATGGAAATGGCAGCCCACTCCAGGATTCTTGCCTGGAAAATACCATGGATGAAGGAGCCTAGCATGTTGCAGTCCATGGGGTTGCGGAGTCGGACATGACTGAGCGATTTCACTTAAAAAAAAAAGCATGCTCTGAGAATAAAATGTTAATTGTAAATTCCTAATTTTACTAGAATCTTTCAAAGAGGTAGAATTCACATAGATTGCTGTATTTGACCAGAAAATATTTTGAAAAGCAAGTGGCATCAAATCTGTTACTTTGGATTTTTTGAAGATAAAATTCAGCTTAATCATTTTTATAATACTAAGCTTTATAAAATTTTTATAGCAGAGGTTTTTTTTTATTGTCATAATTTGGTTGACCTATATCAAATGTCTTTAGTAGCCCTGGCCTTTTTTTGTTTTTTTTTTTAATTGTCATAATTTAGTTGACCTATATCAAATGTCTTTAGTAGCCCTAGCCTTTTTTTTGGCGGAAGGAACTTAGAACATGGTGGTTTAGCCATTTTGGGGATTCAGAGTTTATCATAATGTGTATTTTATGTATGACTTATTAGTAAAGTTAGGAGGTATTTAATGAGTGACTGAATAAGCAATGACTGTCATAGATAATTTCCCCCCACCTTCTTGTTGGTGTTTATGTTAATGTAGTTAGAGTTAGTTAGTTGAAGAAATTGAAAAATAGTATTGGCCATTTTGTATCTAGGCTATTGGGCATTTAGTGGAATTATGCTTAATTCTGACATTAAGCATATGTTGAATACTTGAAATGCTTTAATACTATAGAATTTTCTGCCCTGAGCTCTGTATTTTTATTTTGCTTTTAGTAATAAAAATAATTTAACCAGTGATGATTGCACAACGTTGTGAATACAGAAAAACCACTGAGTTGTACACTTTAAAATAGTGCATGTTTGTTATATGAATTTTATTTCAAAGAAGTAATTTAGCCAAAGCAGAGAAAGTTTAGGGGGAAAAAAAACTTACCTACTATTTAGATTTTTGTATTCCTTGTAAGGGTTTCAGCTACATATTTTAAAAAGTGCTTTTGTAATAAAGTAAATGTGTTTCATTGTAGAAATTGGGAAAAGCGGAAAAGCAAAATGAAAATAAATATTACCATAATCTGTCATCCAGTGGTAACTGTTAAGAATTGAAGCATACACTGTTTTTGTTTGTATGTATCTGTCATGTCTGTGATTGTCTTATAAAATTTAGCAGTAAATTATGGTCATCTTTTAATATTAGATATTTTTTGATAATCTAGCTATGATTGAGTTGCAGATTCCATTGGCTTTTGTAGGTTGGGTATACCAAACTTTGCTTTGTTGTCCAGTATCAATATAGTTAGAGTAAACATGGTTGTAGTTATATCTGTCCTTGTAGTTTTATTTACTTCTTTAGGATAAAGCTTTGTAAGTTTGAATTGGTGTTTTTTTGTTTTGAAGGCTTATTAGTTGTTTTAAGGGTTTTAATATTAATACCAAATTGACCTAAGATAGATTGTATACCATTTTGCACACTAACCAGGTGTTGATAGCATACTGCCAACAGTGGATATTATAGTGTTTCTTTGCCAATTTAATACCTAAAAATTGGTGTCTTATTTTCATTCTATAGTATTGTTGCTGGTTAACTTTTTAATTATTTCTGCTTATCTTTGGTTTTGTAAATAATATATTCTAGTTTAATTTTAAAAGCTATATTTGTTTTTTTCCTTACATAGATGCCCTAAGGGTATTGTTGTGGTGGTGGTTATGGTTGAGTACTGACTCTGTTTCCCAGAAGTTTTCTTGTGTCATGTTAATATATTAACCTGATTTGTAGTCTTTTTTTCTTTTGGCTTGTGTCTTTGATACCTGCCTGCTTGGTTCAGTCTCATTAGGGATTCCACTGTATATAAGTATATAGACTAAGGTTTACTTTTTTTATTTTGCAATTTAGATCTCTGTGAATTCTTTTGATGTGAGATGTGAGACAGGAATTTGATATTTATTTTATCTTATTTTTTAAATGGTTAATTAGTCTTCCTAAAACCATTTATTACAAGCTTGAATTTTAAAGATATGTGTGCTTGGTTGATTCTCTTTCTCAACCTTTGGTTTAGTTCATTCTAGTTCTTCCTATATAAATACTATATTGCATTATTACAGTATAAATTACAGTAATTATGTTGTTTCTTCTGTGGGATGATCACTGGAGTTTATGCTTATTTAGGAAGATAGACATGTAAGTAAACAATATGTAAAATAATTAGATTGTATTATTTTCTAGGAAGGAAGTAAACATGATGGGATCTGTTTAGGGCCTTGGTAAGATGCATCTCTCAAAAAGGAGGCTTTTCCATAATAATACTTGAAATGTGTGAAAATTAAGAAATACTAAAAAATGAAATGACTTTCTAGCAAGAGATAGTTACCATTAACATTTTGCTGTTTATCCTCAAATATTTTACTTTGACAGCTGCGTATTTCCGGCTGTGGCTATCTCAAATTTTAGCCTCTCATTTGACTTTTAAATGATTTGTGTGTTTAATTTTGTAATAATGCTACAGTAAAAATTTAAAGAATGGAAATTTTGGTCAACATTTTAACTGAGATGTTTAATGACTACATTGTATTCTAATTTGTGACTGAATATATGATAGTTTTTATAGCTTATTTCTCCATTAGTAGACTTTAAATTTGTTTTTACCCTTGTTACAAATGACAGGGCAATGGTAAACACATAGGACTTGTGTATATGTATTGAGAGCAGAGGGCAATATCACTATTTAGTCCCTGAAGTTGGATTTTTGCAGCAAAGTGTTTGAGTCTTTTGTGGCTCTAGAAACATTAGCAAATTATTTTCTTAAAAGCTTGTGCTACTAAATATTTTTTTAAAGGGAAAATATATTTTTCCTGAATTTTATGAGATTTATGGTATGTTGAGGATATCCCATTCCATGTATGCTCTAACTGTTACAGATGCTTAATGTGGGAAAATGTAAAGATAGGTGAAAACACTGTAAGGGAATATGGTAGAGAAGAACAAAAGTCCAAGTTAACGACACTGCGAGTCATTAAAGTGATATTATTCACCTGACCTGCCTCCTAAGAAACCTGTATGTTGGTCAAGAAGCAACAGTTAGAACTGGACATGGAACAACCAACTGGTTCCAAATTGGGAAAGGAGTTCGTCAAGGTTGTATATTGTTATCTTGCCTATTTGACTTATATGCAAAGTACATCATAGGAAGTGCAGTGCTGGATGAAGCTCAAGCTGGAATCAAGATTACTGGGAGAAATATCAGTAACCTCAGATATGCAGATGATATCACCCTAATGGCAGAAAGTGAAGAGGAGCTAAAGAGCCTCTTGATGAAGATGAAAGAGAGTGAAAAAGATGCTTAAAACTCAACATTCAGAAAACTAAGATCATGAACTCTGGTCCTGTCACATCATGGCAAATAGGGAAAAAAATGGGAAAAGTTACAGACTTATTTTCTTGAGCTCCAAATTCACTGCAGATAGTGACTGCAGCCATGAAATTAAAAGACGCTTGCTCCTTGGAAGAAAAGCTATTACAAACCTAGACAGTATATATTAAAAAGCAGAAATAACACTTTGTCGACAAAGGTCCATCTAGTCAAAGCTGTGGTTTTTCCAGTAGTCATATATGGATGTGAGAGTTGGACCATAAAGAATGCTGAGCACCAAAGAATTGATGCTTTTGAAATGTGGTGTTGGAGAAGACTCTTGAGAGTCCCTTGGACTGCAAGGAGATCCAACCAGTCCATCCTAAAGGAAATCAGTCCTGAATATTCATTGGAAGGACTGATGCTGAAGCTGAAACTCCAGTACTTTGGCCTCCTGATGCGAAGAACTGACTCATTGAAAAAGACCCTAATGCTGGGAAAGATTGAGAGCAGGAGAAGGGGACGACAGAGGATGAGATCGTTGGATGGCATCATCTATTCAATGGACATGTGTTTGAGCAAATTGCAGAGATTGTGTATTTGGATTTTCAGAGAGGTTGTTAATCCACCTAAAAATTGAGAACTATAGGTACAAAGTATTTTGCATAATTGGAAGTGTGTGACACTGATTTACTGTGCTTCTTCATTTGTAAAGACAAAAATTACAAGTACAGTACACAGTTTTTTGCCCTCTGTAACATTTGCAATGCACAATGCCCCTTAAATACTTGTGTATTTCTCTTCCTCAAGGATCTTCTACTGCGTAGTCATTAATACACCATCAAAATCAGAAAATAGCAAATGTATGTTTGTATACATACATATATATATAGAAAGTGAAAGTGTTAGTCTCTCATTTGTGTCCAGCTCTTTGCAACCCCATGGGCTGTATCCTGCCAAGCTCTTCTGTCCATGGAATTCTCCAGGGAAGTATATTGGAGTGGATAGCCATTACTTTCTGCAGGGGATCTTCCCAACCCAGGGATTGAACTCGGTCTCCTGCATTGTAGTCAGATTCTTAACTGTCTGAGCCACCTGGAAAGCCCCACATATGTGTTGACATAAGTACTTTTGTATCTATAGTGTATCTGCATCTATTGCATTTGTTGAAAATCATCAGGTTTATACTGGTATTTCCAGTTTCGGTTCATTATCACAGCATATGTTTACTTTTTTAAAAAATTGAATTATAGTTGCTGTACAATATTATGTAAATTATAGGTATACAATATAGTGATTCATAATTTTTTAACTGCTTACTTATTTGATCAGTTTTCCTGTATGAAACTAATCTTCTGCCCAGGCTTTTCTCTTCCTCCCTGTGGTGGAGTACTGTTACTCACCCCTTTCAAGTGCTGTGACACTCTGTGGCAAGCCACTCTTCATCCCTTCCTCACCGTTTTTGAGTCCAGGCCTTCTCCCAGACTCCTTTGGAAAGCTGTCTTTATGTTGTAGACTCCTATTGGCCTACCCTGGACCACTGTGCCTCTCCTTCCAGCATGTTCACCTGATCTCCTCAGCCTCAGATAATGATTTCTGGACTGAATTTTCAGGAAGAAAGTGGAAGAGAAAGAGCTGAAATAAGTTTGAAGGGTTTAAAAACTAATATTTAACTGTTACAGAGTTAACTGTTATATGAATAGGAGAAATTATTTTTTTATTCTTAAGTAAACAAATCAATAAAATCGTAGTTTGGGGCTGCCATAGTGTAGAAAAAATTTAGTTTGGAAATGAAACTTACTTGCAGAGGTGTATAGCGTTTCAGTGGTTACATTTACATATATTTTGACAAACTGAGTTTGTAAAAACTTTGAATGGCCTCCAAATTTATTAATGGTTGAAACTAATAGATTAATATTTAGAGGGAGAAAGCTTTATGTTTTGGGGCTCTGTTCTTACATTGCCCAGAACTCTCAATTAAGTGGATATGAAGATGTTTTCTTCATTAAGCCCAAATAATAACTTCCTTGACTCTTTACTTGGCACACTAAATGTGTACTGCTGAAACACTTATTAAATTAAATTGCAGTTATTAGTGTGTATTACCCTAGAAATGCCTTTGAGGGTTGAAGTGGTCATTTTCATTTTTGTATCATTAGCTTAGTCCATAACTCCTAGTACTTTGCTGCTAATCAGTGTATGTCAGCCAAATTACTGATCATTCAATTAAAATCTGTTCTCAGGACTATGACAGAAATACTATGGAAATCTCGTTTTATGTTATCACTGTAAGTGTTACCACCTGTAACAGAATTAACAATTCATAGTTTTCTATCATAAAAATTTTAGTTAGTTGAGAATGAACCACTAATCATGGTACACTTTTGATTCCTTAGTATCCACTTTGATATTTTGACAAAATCTTTACTTTTTATGATTCACATATTTTAAAACTAGCTGTTTCCCTCCAGATGAAACTCTTTATTTTTCTTAGTAAATGCTAGTTACAGTTGAAAATTAGAGGGAAAAGTTTAATTCTTCCCCCACTGTATTCATAAAAAACTTGTGATATCAGTTATATAGGATAAAGATGCCTGTTAAACTAACTGAACTACCAACAACTGGTACCATGTTAATTGATAATTATTATATGATTTTTAATTTATTTTGACTTTGTATTACATATATCCTGAAGTTGTTGATGTTTAAACAAAAATTAGCTGTACATTTGGTATGGTCTGTTAGAGTTGACATGAAGGGTTAGAGAAGAGTATGCGAATCTTAGTGGAAATCGTCTTACCTCCCTCCTTTCTCACTTTAGACAGAAGCAGTTTTATAAAAAGTATATAGAAGTATGAAAAGTATGACTTTTGGGAATCTAGTTTATAGAGTATATTTAAATTGATTGGTATATGGATAAATTAGAAGTGGGTTTTTGTGTGTGTGTGTGTGTGGTTTGCTGTTAACATACATTGTGATTAATTTTTCTTCTTTTTTTGTCAGCAAACTTTTACTTTTTTGTACTTACCTGATTTCTTGCCTTGGTCATTCATTGTCTGTAATAAGCATTTATACTTCTTTTATGCTTTATTGCACTGAAGCAGCAATATATAATCCAAGTGGGATGTTTCCTTCATGACTTTCATCTCTGGGTATATATCACTGTTTAAAAAAAAAACTGGTGACTATTGTATCAGATACATTACTTTTTTTTTTTTTTACATTACTTTTAAAAAACACAGATTGTAGAATTATGAAGCTAAAAATCCTTTCCAAATACAAGCCTGACTTTATAGGTAAGAAAATTAGGGCTAAGAACTTATTCTAATAGGGAGTCTTTATAGTATATTTTGTAATGTCACTTCCTTGTCCTCCAAGAAGTAATTGGATGAAAGTGACTTTGATTATAACACTGGTTGAATATTTAAGCTTGGTAAGTTTACCAAGTCTAACAGATTTCCTCCTCTGTTTCTTTTAGGTGAATCTGGACTGGGAAAGTCAACATTAATCAACTCATTATTCCTCACAGATTTGTATTCTCCAGAGTATCCAGGTCCTTCCCATAGAATAAAAAAGACTGTACAGGTATGTGTATTGTTAACTGATGATAAGATAGGCAATATTAACAGATACAAAACACATTCTATAAATTATTTTTTATAGATACTTTGTTATACAGTCCATCTGCTTTGTTACGGACTGAACGTGGTTAAGATCTCTATTAGTATGTACCCTGTGTTGTTGTTGTTTTAGTCTCTTAAGTCATGTCCGGCTCTGGAGACCCTATAGATGGTAGCCCGCCAGGCTCCTCTGTCCATGGGATTTCCCAGGCAATAAAACTGGAGTGGGTTGATATTTCTTGTGTCAAGGGATCTTCCTGACCTAGGGATCAAACCTGTGTCTCCTGCATTGCCAGGTGGATTCTTTATCAATGAGCCACCTGTACTTCCCCACAAAACATATTCTGTGACTTGTATTATATTTATATATAGGTAGATTTCAGATTTGACCTTAGCCGATAAAAAGTATTAGTAAACATGGTTGTTGTTGAAAAAGAGAGAGACTGATTGATTGAGAAGTGAATGTAATTAGAGGGACTTTATTGATTTAGAACCTTACGAATTTGTCTTAAGGATCCTCTTAGAGATGATACTGTGATACAGTAAATGATAACATTTAGAGTTAAGCTGCAATATGGTAACTACTTGCCATATGTAGCTATTTAAGTTTAAATGAGTTAAAAGTCATTGAAGCAAAAAATTCTGTTTCTCAGTTGCATTGGATACATTTCAAGTGCTCAGTAGTAGTATGTGGCAAGAAGCTATCGTTTGGAGCAGTGCAGATTAGTTCCACCATTGCAGAAAGTTCTGTTGGACAGTGTACAGAAAACATGACTTGTGTCAAAGCCATTAGTATTTGTTTTAGTGAGTGGCATGACAACACATGATAGTTAAATGGCAATAACAATTTGTTACTGCTTTAAACTATGTGTGGTCTAATTTAGTACTTCTCAATCTTTAATGTGCATTTAGATCATCTGAGGAGCTTGTTAAATTTAGTTCCTGTTATAGTAGGTCTGAAGTGAACTGAGATTCAATATTTCTATCCAAATCCAAGGTGATGCTAATGCTGCTAGCAAAGTGCTAGACTCTCTAGTTCTAGTGGTATGTTGTCCAGGATAATAGCTGGCAGCCACATGTGGCTGTTGAGGTCTTAAAATGTGAGATGTCTATGTTGAGATGCAAGTATAAAATATACCCCAGATTTTGAAGTCTTTGTTTGTTTTTAAAAAGAGCATTATTTTATTAATAAATTTTTCTATTAATTACATTTTGTAATAATGATTAATTGGTTATATTGGGTTAAATAAAATTCATTAATTTCATCTGTTGCTACTTTCTAAAGTGGCTACTGAAATTTTTAAAATTATTTATGTAGTTCACGTTACAGTTTTGTTAGGCAGCACTGCTCTAAACTATTGATTGAAAGATTTGTTGGTAGATTGATGCAGTAATACACAGCACATAAGCAGAAAAGGAGTGGAGTGAACAGTTCTAGCAGAAGCATGTCTTATTGAGGCAGTGATGCTGGAGCTGGATATTTTGTTTCTTCTTTTTAAAGTTTTCTCTGTTTCAGGAATTTTTAAAATATCCTTTATGGAGCTTGAGATTTCATATTACCTGTAAAAAAAAATGTGTTCTAAAAACTTGATGCTATACTACATTGCTTATTTATTTTGTGATATATTGGATATTTTAATCCTAAGCAAGAAGATAAACTTTAAACTTTGTTAAGTATTTAAATCCAGAATTAGTAACTAGTTGTGTAGAAATGTTAAAGAAACCCCACGGTGTAGATTCCTAAGTTCAGGAATATTTAGTGTAAAATGTCTGTTAAATATGAATGGTCATATATCTACCAGTGGTGTTCTTGGCTGTTAGTGTTGGTGAGGAAATTTTCTGGTCCTTTTTGTAGTTTTTAGCACCTGGTATAATGCAAGGTTGACATTAACAATAAAACAACACTTAGTGAATCATTAACATCTTCCAGGTAGTATTCCAAACACTTAAGATACATTTATTTAATTCTTAAAGTAACTTTTTCAGGTAAATGGTGTTATTATCCCTATTTTACAGATGTGGAAATTGGGACACAGAGATGATGATATGCCTAAAATCATGTAGTTAGCGTACCAGAACTAGGATACAAATCTAAGCACTATAGTTTAGTCTGTATTGTATAAAACTATGCTATCTCTATACTATAGAAACTTAATAAGTGTTAGTTTAGTAGATTAACAAGTTCTTATTAAGTGGATTAGCTTTTCTTTTTAATGATGTTTGGTCCAAAAAGTTGTCATCTTCTATCTGTATTGCCTTTTTCTTGAAAAATCTTATGTATGGAGATAGATTTTCCAGTTAGGCAGTTTAGACAAACTGAATTGATCAGTGAGATTATTTCTTCATAGTTATGTAATATATAAGTTTAGTTTTAAAAAATGGAAAATTAGGTCATAAGGTAAAAAAATGGAATAGAAGTCTTAAGGCTGATCTGATGCTAGCTAGGAAGGAATACCTAGTGTTTTTTTGTTTTTACTTTTAAATGATACATACATGATGTTCATTATTGCATATTTGAATTTTCAAGCTAGATTCTGGAGGGTATTGACCAACCATTATGTACTAGGTTTGAAATTCCAGTAAACTCCTTGGTGGATGATGGAAGCCAATTAATCATAAAAGTTTCATACCTTACCATATTTTATTATACTTTATTTAAACAAAATAGACAAGTGGACAGTATTTTTAGCTCTTTAGATTCACCCAGTGCAGTGATTTTTTGCCTGTCTGAACAGATGAAGTGTATTGGCACTTGCAATCTAAGGAATTCAACACATGGAGATCTAGTTTAACATGCTTTGCAACAAAGTATTTGCTCAAACAAGGAGAGTTGCTTTGCCCCCATCTCTCCTCCCCCTCCCCACCCCCACCCCCACCCTGACCCCTCAACCTAGTTCTTATACTTTTGGCTTGACCCACTTTGGCCAAACCAGCCTCTTTGCTGCCTTTTGAGCAGGCTGATCTCTTCCACTTTGCTTCTCTGCTTGCAGTGGTTTTCCTTGAGATATCTTCAGGGCTTACTTCCTAATTTTCATCAATTCTCTGCTTAAAAGTTGCTTTCTTAATGAAGCCTTTCTTGACCACTCTATAAACTCTAAGGGTAGGGACTCCTTTTTATTCAACCTTACAAGCTAAGTTCCTAGAACTGCATCTGTTACATGTTAGCATTCAATATTCGTTGACTGACTGAACAAACAATTTTTTAAAATTTGTTTGAGGATCTTCGAAGTTTTGTTTCTACTTTTTTTTGGTTTATGAAATTTTATAAAACACTATCGTAGATTGAGTGGAATGATTTCAAATTTTAGAATCTTTGAAATTTTAAATTTGATCTTTTTTGAAATTTTGTTAATTATTTTTGTCTTAAGCAGAATTTTTTTGCATTTAATTTTTAAGTTGCTGTGTAGTTTGTATACTAAAAGGGCACAAATTTAGGCATAGAACTTGGTGAGTTTTATATATGTATTCATATATCTGGGTTTCCCTGATGGCCAGTGGTAAAGAATCTGCCTGCCAAAGTAGACATGGATGTGATTCACACAGAAGGAAATGACCCACTCCAGTATTCTTACCTGGGAAATCCACGGACAGAGGATCCTGGTGGGCTGCAGTCCATGGAATCCCAAAAAGTTGGACACGACTTAATGACTAAACAACAGCAATTCATATATCCAAGTAACCACTTCCCAGATTAAGATACAATATTTTTCTAGGAACTTGGAAGGCTTCCTTCTGTCTTCTCTCACTCAATATTACACCCACTGCACTTATAAACACCTTTCTGGCATCTCCATAGATTAATTTTGTCTGTTCTTGAACTTCATTTAGATACATTCTTAAGTCTGGTATGTGTGTGGTATTTATTCATGTTGTATAGCTGTAGTTCTTTTCATTGTTTTATAATATTCTACTATATGACTATATCACAGCCTGTCCTCTTCATCGTAGATAACCATATGGGTTTTCAGTTTTTGAGTGACATAAATGTTCTTGTATATATCTTTTGGTGGACATAAGTACTCATTTCTGTTGTGTTTGTGTGTGTACGTGCACCTGTATGTATACATAGAAACAGTTTTTCCCTTTGATTTCTTATAAGATTGAACATGTGTTTTATACTCATAAATTGTTCAGATTTCATGAAGTGTTTTGACCATCTTAATATTTCCTATTTTTTCCTTCTTGAGATTTGCAGACGTTTCTTATCGAGATAACAGTCCCTTACATCTAAGTTATTACAGATAATTTCTCCTAGTCTGGTATCTGTTAAAAGATGGAAGAAGCTCTCAGTTTGTCAGAATTCTATTTATATTGGCCTGTCTCCAGAATAATGCTGTTTTAAACTCACTTTACCTTCTTTTAAGGTAACACTTCAAAGGTGTCCTCTTCTGTTTTGAATGTTTTCCCAGCTCTCCCTTTTTTGAAAACAAAGGCATAGTTTGAACTAAGGCTATCACTAGTAACATTTTTAAGACAAAGGCCTGTGTACCCACTATTAAATCTCCTCCTTTTACCAAAAGTGAGACCTTTAACATTTGAAAACTAGATTGATCCTTATTAAAATCCCCAGAGAAGTCCTCTTTCCTGATGTATCATGGAGGTATTCCTTGATATACTGGAAACAAGATGAAGGTCGTCTGAACTCTTTTCTCCACTTACCTAGGAGAGAACGTGACATATTCCTACTCATCCTGTTGTTAGAGAATAGAATGTAATTTTCTTTACAGTTGAGTGGTTTTTCACCAAGCTCAATAATTAGCAGACGATCTGCTCTTGGAAGCTCTTAAATTCTCTCAGTGAAGAGTGATCAGAAGTATTACATCTTAGCCCAGACTTATTAGACCAGGAAAAATATACAATCCTGAGTTTCGAAAAGCAAATGTCTGCAATTTCCCTGACCTGAAGGCTTTCTGGAACACTTCCAACTGTCAAAAAGAAGAGAAGTAACATCCTGTTAAGTGGCCAAATAGGGAGTGAAACTTCTATAAAGATCACTGTCTCATAATCTCTTCTTGAAGCATTATTTATTTACAAGAGGCTTGTATCTTAAAGAAGAAATTCTTTCACATTCACAGTCTTGGAAGAACGGAGAAACTATCAATTTTGAGCAGACAAATGATTCTGAGTTTCCAGTGTATCAGTGGTTCTGAGCTGAGTGAACTTTTCAGTAATAGATAGAAGTCTTCTGAGATTAATTTCCAACATCCTGTCTTTGGCCTTGGAAACCTAAGCTGTGTACTTCTGAATGTGAGCTGACATTCTGGTCCTGTAGTTCTTTGTACCAGTCTTCTCAAAGTACACTGTGCTTTGCTCAAACAATCTGTCAAGTCCCCCTCCCCATATTTGAGGCAGAGCCCAAAGAATTTGGCATCTCTTTTAAGTTTCCAAGCTATTCAACAGCTAGTCTGGGTACTATACTTTGTGGACCACTCCTTGTGTTTCTGGCCTGCTGCAGACTGATTTCATCCTATCTCTGTGAAAGAAAGGAAGAGAGTGAACTGTTTTTCCTGAGTTCTTTCAGAATATTTCTAATTGAATGAAATGGCACCATGTTACTTTTCACTTTCATTCATATATATATTTTCCCAATATACTGATTAAAGTTATAGGAAAAATTTGAATACTTAAGCTCTACTTAATATTCTAATCTCAAACATAGATGCTTAGAGCAACAATTTTTAAGAAAAATATTATTAATACATACAATGTTATATACATGGTAGCAGATTTTATGATTTTCTTATATTTGGGAATTTTTATATTTCATTTCAGCAAGAATTTGCCAGCTATCTCCTAGGGAAAGGAGATAGTTGGCAACCTTCCTAGGGAAAGACCATCCTTTATTCTGAGACTAAATCCATTTCAGTTTCTTTTGTGAAATGATAGTGTTACATTTGTTTTTTCTTTCAGATTTCTTTTTTTAAATTTTTGAAAATTTTATTGTTTTTATTTGGCTTCTCCAGGTCTTAGTTGGAGCATGTGGGATCTAGTTCCCCAGCCAGGGATTGAACCGGGCCTTTTGCATTAGGAGTGTGGAGTCTTAGCCACTGGACCATCAGGGAAGTCTTTTTTTATTTTTGGGTTTTTTTTTTTTCCAGATTTTTAGTTGGCAGCCTTATGTTGGTCATCTTTAAAACTTTTTTCTTGGTTTATGGAGTTCAGTAAATCACTGTTTTAGATTAGATGGGTACAAAAGTTTTGGAGGTAAGAAGAAGTGAAAGCAGTGAATCCTACCCCTAAGATAACTTCTTATGACTCCTTGAAACATCTTTATAGAGTCCAGTTAGGAAACTCTGCTGTTAATGTTGGTCCAGTTTTGATAATTTTTTTTGAAGCAGTCATACACAGAGCAGGTATTTGAATACTTGTCTTTTACCAGGTTTGGGGGCTACAAGGATGATGGACACAGAGTTCTCAAGATTGTCACAGTCATGTGAAGGATATAGCAAACAGCATGATATAGTGAGAAAGATGCTGCTCTAGGGTAGTATAGAGGTGACTTTGGCAAGGTATATTTTAGTGAAATCATAGGAATAGAGGGCAGGATGACAGTGAGTTGGGAAGTGACTTTGTGAAGTCAGTGAAGATGGAGATAGCTATGAAGGAAGGGATGAGAGAGAATACCTAGAGGTTGAGTGTAGGGGAAGTAGACAATGGTTTGTTTTTTATTTCTAAAAAAGACCTGAAAATGTTTGTATCCTATGGATGAGATGAGATGAGAGATGAGAGATTGAAGATCTAGTCTAAACAGGGGAACTGGTCTAAATAGTTGTCAAGATGACTCTGAAATGGAAATTGGTCAGATCCTCACCATAGATTGAGAAATTAGCTTCAGGGAAAAAAGAAATCTATTCCACTGAACAGGAGAGAACATTCAAAAAAGCTTCAGAAAAATTGAGAATGCTCTTGAGAACCCTCCTACACTGTTGGTGGGAATGTGAATTGGTGCAGCTACTATGGAGAACACAATGGAGCTTCCTTAAGAAACTGAAAACAGAGGTACCATATCATCCAGCAGTCTCATTCCTTAGCGTACATCTGGAGAAAACTCAAATTCAAAAAGACAGATGCACCCCAGTGTTCATGGCAGCTCTGTGTACAATTATCAAGACATGGAAACAACTTAAATGTCCACTGACAGATGGATAAAGAAGATGTGGGGTGTGTGTGTGTAATGAAATGTTACTCAGCCATAAAAAAGAATGAAACAGCATCATTTTCAGCAGCACATATTACACTAAATGAAGTAAGTCAGGAGAATGACAAATACCATATGATATCATTTAATATGTGAAATCTAAAAACATGATACCATGAATTTTATTTATAAAACAGAAACAGACTCATAGAAAACAAACTTATGGTTACCAAAGGGGAAAGGAGGAGGGATTAATTAGGAATTTGGGATTAACAGATACATACTACATTATATAAAATAGGTAAGCAACAAGGACCTACTATATAGCACAGGGAGCTATATTCAATATCTTGTAATAACTTACAATGGAAAAGGAACTGAAAAAGAATGTATATATCCATTTGAATGTAAATAAAAAGGAATGTATATTTACATTTCCATGCACCTGAAACATTGTAAGTCAATTGCACTTCCGTTTAAAAAAAAATGAAAAAATAAACAGAAACAACAAATTGGGGATGTTCTTGTCATCCAGTGAAGATCAAGTACTTTGCTGAGCATGGTGGCAGAGATTGTAAGGTAGAGCTTGTGTGCATGTGTGCGTGCTCAGACACTTCAGTTGTGTCCAGCTCTTTGTGACCCTATGGACTGTAGCCCACCAGGCTCCTCTGTTGATGGGATTCTCCAGGCAAGAAGACTGGAGTGGATTGCCAATCCCTTCCTCCAGGGGATCTTCCTGACCCAGGAATTGAACCCACAAAAGTCTCCTGCATTGCAGGCAGGTTCTTTATCCTCTGAGCCACCTGGTGGTTCTATCTTCCCAAAGATAGAACTTGGGAAGTCGTACTAGAAGAGACATGAGTTGAAGGAGCCAACAAAAAGATTATCAGGTGACCTGGAAATTCCTGTCAAAGTTGAAGTTTATGAAATTTATGGAAAAGTATCTTAGCTGGAAAGGAAAAGAAAGGATTTGGAAGGGGGTTGCTAATAGAAAATGAAAGGGACATGGGAAGTAAGATTTCAGTGTAAGGAGCCTGGGGAATGAGGTATATAGTGGTTCAGAGAGTAGAAGGCAGAATTACAGTGTTTGGATCAAGTTTCTTCTCAGCTCGTTCTCAGTCTTGGTGAGAAGGAAGTAGTCTAAGCATAACTGTTCTGTTGGTCATTGCCTCTCTAAGTATCTTGTTGAACATAATGAGGTATATATGATGAAGCTTGTCTTTTGAGTTATTAAATAATGTAGAATAGATTTTGTGTTTGAGCTAAGTGGAATATCGCAGACTGTTCAAGTTTCTACTAGTCAGGTCTGCAGAGCTTTGGCTGTAACGCAGTCTCCTGAGCACGTATGAGGTAAGCTCTTGACAGAAAATTTTAACCCTCTCCTCAAATGTTAATATAGTTATAACACTTTATCTTAAAAAATGACTCAAACATTAAGTTAGAAAAGTGTAGTGTGTTTAATAGTCTTTCAGAAATGGAAGAAGTGAAGCTGTATGAACAGTGAAAGTTTGACTTTTTCTCAGATTGAAAAACTATAAATATTAGAAAAAAATGTGAGTTTCTGGAATCTAGGAATCCAAAATAGCCCTTAATTACTATACATAAACAATATAATGGGCTTAAATTTTATTTTTCAGAGAAAAGCTCATTTGAAAGTGCCCTTGATTCATTCATTCCTTTGGTATTAAATTATGTGTTTAATCTTAGAGAACTGAGTGATGCCATAAAATATGCTGATGTGACCTGCTTAAGTAAAGTGCATGGGAAAGTGGCCATTTGGAATAGATTTCTTAAGAAAAGTTTGAAATTCCTGGACTTGAACTAATTTGTTTTCCATGGATCCCATGAGGATACTTGCAAAACCAGATGATAGGATACAGTTGGATCCTGTGAATGACACTAGTTTACAGTTATGTTTTCTGGATTTCTTCCATATGTTGCCGTCTTCTTTGTATTTGACCATGTATGGATACACGGAATTTCATAGGCCAAAGAAGAAAAGAAGCTTCTGTATAAAAAGCAGATCTTCATTTATCTTATCACTCCAATAAGCAATTAAGTTGTTGAACTAATTTTTTTTTTAAAACAAGGAAGCAAAAATCTTAAAATTTAAGCTGTTGTGGTGTGTGATTAGTATACAGCCTAGTACTGGAGGTAGAAATGTACTTTGTTTGGTAATGAGAGAACCAGAAATGGTTTGGAGTAAAATCAGGAGATGATTCCTGTAGAACAGTTAGATTTTTGCATCAGTTCTAATACACAGTGGTTACTTGGGATATTTCTGCTTCGGTGACAGTTACCATAAATGGATAACTTATTTTTATGAAGGAGATGGAGGCGAATTAGATATATATTGAGATGTTAGATTTGAATAGACTGTTCTTTTTTAAAAATTGAAATATAATTGACATATAACCAGATTGTCCTTTTTAAGTATAGACAACTACTAGATATATAGAATGTGAATTTCTAAGCCACATGAAGTAATATCACTTAATTTTTTTTTAGTTTTGATAATCCACAGTGATGAGTCTTGATTATTTCCACAGTTATTTTGTCTCCGTCATATTGCTAGAGTAACTCAGTATTAGACAGACTGTATTATCTTAGCCATGTGGTATGAAACAGTATTCTCCCAAGCAGTGTTCAACCATTGTTGATATTGAAGGTGACCAGAAAATATTAGAGCCTGTATCTGTTGATGTTTAACTTTTTTAATTTACAGAGAAATTGACACTTCCTACTATTTAATGTTCAGATAACCAATTTTATATGTTTGGTAGATAAATAAATGTACTTACATTTGGGATATCTAAAATTTTCACTGACAGTTTACATTAGGGTCAAAGCAGTTTAAAAACCATTGGTCTAAAAGATAAGAACTTTGTCTTTGTCTAAAAGATTGGAAGCCTTTCTACGAATATGCATGTCCAAATTTCAGTTTCAGCAAGTTTCTTTTTTAATAATGCTCTTTTAACAAAATAATTTCTGATTGCTATCAATCTTCACCATCGAATTCAGTGGTCACTAAGCCACATGTGGATTGGGAAGATCCCCTGGAGAAGGAAATGGCAATCCACTCCAGTATTCTTGCTTGGAAAATCCCATGGACAGAGGAGCCTGGCAGGCTACAGTCCATGGGGTCACCAAAGAGGCAGACACGACTTAGTGACTAAACGACAATAACAACAAAGCCACGTGTAGCTGTTTCAATTTAAGTTAAATAAAATTGAACATTTAGTTCCTAAGTTGCTCTAGTCAGATTTCAAGAACTTGTTAACCACATGGGCAAGCAGCTAGTATGTATTGGATAGTGTAGGTATAGAACCATTTCCATCATCTCAGGAAGTTCTATTGAGCAATGCTGCTATACACTTTTCGCTCAGCAGTCTTAGTTTCAGCTCTTCAGTCTTCATCAATCAGCTGGCATCTGTAAGAAAATGTCAGAGGGTAACGGAAAGACATGATCAATTCTTTAATTTGTAAAGGTAAACCAAAGTTTTCCTACCCAGAAATTTGTCAGTTTTCCTTTCCCAACTCTGTTAATCAACATAGATAGTTGAAATTGTTTTTCATGTGATTACATTTCCCTCTTAAGTCTAGTAGTAGTTAATTGCTACCATCCTATGGCATGTAACATTCAAAAGTTTAATTCTTGCCTCTTAAGTTAGCCTATCAGCATACTTGGAACCACTAGTCTTACTAAACACTATATATAAATTAAATGAAAGTCTGTCTTTTTCTGGGAGAATGATTTTCCTTTTCTGTTTGAGTGAGTGTAGGAGCAGCATATGTTGAAGATGAATGGTTTTTACATTCTAAAACAGAATTTAGGGTTACAGAATATCTTAGATTGTAGGAAGAACTGCTGTTGTAGTTTTAAATTCAATTCCTTTTCTTAAATAGAACATTTTTACAAACTCTAAAGAGAACGGTAAATTTTAATCAGAGTTAATAGGGTTTTACCCTACCAGAATACATTTTTTTTCAATGCCTGGATCTTTGCTGATTGCTTTGACCTGAATGGACAATAACACATTTGAGAAGAAAGTTGGCTCTTAGTCATGATGTAAACACAAGTGTAAATAATTATAGCCATGCTGAGAAAGATTTGGGAATGGTGATAAGTTCACTTGAGTAATTGGTTGGGACCAAAATAGATGGGGATAGTCCAGAAAACATTTACTGCAAATGGTAGATTAAATGTACTTTCTGATAAATCATATTTGATCTCTGTGAATTACTCAATCATTCAAGTACATTGTTTATTTGTATTATTAGATGTGCATTTATGTTGTTTAAGTTTTATATTGCTTTAGTAATAATATTTTATCAGTTCCTATTTTCCTTCTCTATACCAACTATGAGCCATAAACCCATTATTTATATATGTACTTTTCTTTTAAGTAATGTGAACTCTCAACATCTACAGTAATTGATTCTAAAGAAAGTGGCTGGATGGGTAGATTTACTTTACAAAAACTTCCTATTTGGTTTTGATTAACACTTGTCTCCCTACATCTTACTGTGTAGAAAACCACAGATATAATGTATGTTATTAATATCTGTACACAATGACTCTTACAGGTGGAACAATCCAAAGTTTTAATCAAAGAAGGTGGTGTTCAGTTGCTGCTCACAATAGTCGATACCCCAGGATTTGGAGATGCAGTGGATAATAGTAATTGGTAAGAAGGGTTTGTCACTACCGTTTTCCATTGCATTTGGGAATAGGGCTGATTAGACTTTTTTAACATTTTAAATCTTCTCACCTGTGGTTACTGAAATTTAAGTAATATGGCTTGGGT
Source organism: Antilocapra americana (assembly GCA_007570785.1). Taxonomy (NCBI): domain Eukaryota; kingdom Metazoa; phylum Chordata; class Mammalia; order Artiodactyla; family Antilocapridae; genus Antilocapra; species Antilocapra americana. The sequence continues at coordinate 26,196,570 of ML660772.1, forward strand.
TCATGTAGCAAGTTTGCCACTTTACTTGTTATTGTTGCTTAACTTCTTTGAACTGATTTCCTCTTCTATAAAATGATGATAACACTTTTCATTGAATTATTTTGAAGATAGACTCTAAAACATAGATAAAAGAATTCTCATTATTATAAGAAATTTGAAACTTTTCATTCTCTGCTATTAATTTTATCTGTTTTCTGTCACACCCTAATTTAAATATGATTTTAGACCTTCAGTTTTTCCGTAAGTTATAAGTTAAGAAAACATCCATGACTTTCAATTTGGAAATAAGATATTAAGAGCTTATAAAAATATTTTAATTTTTCTTTGAGTTCTGCATTATTTTTGTAGTAAATTTCTTCAACTTTTGAAATACCTAAATAAATTCATCATGAGGCTTCTGCATTGTTTAATCTTTTCATTTGAAATCTAAAACTCTTTGGATGTAATTTTTCATGTTGTAAAGTGTGTTTTTTGTTATTTAATCACTTAGTCATGTCTGACTCTTTAGTGACCCCATGGACAGTCTGCCAGGCTCCTCTGCCCATAGGATTTCCTAGGCAAGAATATTGGAATGGGTTGCCATTTTCTTCTCCAGGAGGTGTTCCTAACCCAGGGATTTTGGTGGATTCTTTACCACTGAGCCATCTGGGAAGCACTGTTCATATGTGGAATCTCAACTTAATTATTTTATTTATTTGCATTCTACAGCTGGCAGCCTGTTATCGACTACATTGATAGTAAGTTCGAGGACTACCTAAATGCAGAATCTAGAGTGAACAGACGTCAGATGCCTGATAACAGAGTGCAGTGTTGTTTATACTTCATTGCTCCTTCAGGACATGGGTCAGTACCTGGATACTTCTGATAACCTTTTTGTTATTTTATTATTACTCATCTTTTGGTGGATGTGTTAGTAATCCTCATCTCTGTGGAGTATGGTTAACTGTACAACTTGTGAAGTTCCAAATTCCATATAAAAATGATTTACAAAAAACATAAGTCCTAGCCACGCTAAACATGATTTTACTTCTTAGTTTCTCATGTGTAAGACTCTGTGCTTCATGGAGAGGAATATTGTTTTCATCATGGTTTGGTGTCTCATTGTGGCTAATTTAGCTTTCTTGTTGACCAGTCTGCCACAGATTGAACAATCAAATAAGGAGAAACAGCCATAACAATTAGCTTAGACATATTCTAAGAAACTCCAAAGATTTTATTTATTATACATCTGGTAGACAACATTGCAAAGAAACTTAAATACCAAGGTTCTTATGTGCCATTTATTTCTTCACTAAATCTGTTTCACTAATCTTCTATTTCACTGCTGTCACAAATTGTTTAAGAATCCTATCTTCAGTACTAACCTTCTGCTTATTAGGAGTTAAAATTAAGATCTGAGTATGTAGACATGTATCTGATCTGATTGTTCTGTTTGTTTGTATGGCCAGCCTGTACTCCTGTTTTGGTTGTTTGTATTTCTTTGTCATTTTGAGGAGATGTGTGTGTCACTGTCAGCTGCAGATGTTTGTACTTACTCTTCTTTAAAGTGAAAGCGAAGTGGCTCAGTCGAGACCCACTCTTTACGACGCCGTGGACTGTAGCCTACCAGCCTCCTCTGTCCATGGGATTTTCCAGACAAGAGTACTGGAGTGGGCGCCATTTCCTTCTCCAGGGGATCTTCCCTACCCAGGGATAGAACCAAGTCTCCCACATTGCAGGCACACGCTTTACCATCCGAGCCACCAGGGAAGCCCTCTTCTTTAGTCTTTGATTAAATGACTCAGCATAACTCCGCCTCCTGATGATTGTAACTCCACCTTCTCTCCACCCAAAGGGACTGGACTATTTTATAGCATTAGACTAAATAGCGTTATGTCGTCTAACACCCAAATTACAGTAATGTAAACCAGTTCCTTCAAGTGAAAGTGAAAGTCGCTCCGACTCTTTCTGACCCCATGGACTGTAGAGTCCATGGAATTCTCTCGACCACAATACTGGAGTGGTACCTTTTCCCTTCTCCAGGGGATCTTCCCAAATCAGGGATTAAACCCAGGTCTCCCTGCATTGCAGGCAGATTCTTTACCAGCTGAGCCACAGGGAATCCCAGGAATACTGGAGTGAGTAGCTTATCCCCACTCTAGCAGATCGTCCGACCCAGGAATTGAACCGGGCTCTCTTGCATTGCAGGCAGATTCTTTACCAACTAAGCTATCAGGGAAGCCCACTTTGAAAAGCATACCGTTCTCTTTTGTTTTCTGCTTTCTTCTTCACCTTTTGCCTAGATAGGCTAGTGCCCATTATCACCATCTTAGTTGAGCAGAAAGCTTTAGTTTTATAGTTTATCATTTTTGCACTGTCTGATTGTAGTGGTGCAGCTGTTTCTTTTTCATTTCCAATATTCTTCTATAGTATTCTCAGAAAATTATATATTTAAAGCCCAAAGTTGACTTATCTACTTAAAAGTCTTAAAAAAAAAAACACTTCAAAATACCATACTATATTCTTTTTTTCTGAGAACTTGTTAGTTTCTTCTTGAATTTTTATATGTGTGTGTGTGTGTATATATATATATATATGTATATTTATCATTCTAATATAACTTGTTAGGGCTTTTTCCTGAAAGCCAGCAAAGTAAAATCTTAACCTGTAGTTAAGTCAATAGAAATTTGTCAGTTTATATCCACTTTTTATTATTTTAGATCTATTGGACTCTCTCCAACATTTAGTAATTCTCATGAAATCACATTTCTTTTATCCCCTGAGGGAAAATATATTCCTTAAAATTGCATGGGAAATACAATTTTTTTTAAAGAAAAAATTTTGATATTATGTGTAGTGGTTTGGGACCATTTCTTGTTTGTCACAAGGGATGAGAGTTCCAGATTTTAATTTCTTATATATAACAACGTGCTTTTGAGTAGTTTGTCAGCTTAACTATTTTTAGAAATGGAACAAAGTTTTGCCCGCTGGTATATGCCGCTGTGGATTAAGTGACATAATATGACATTGAATTTTCTGTAGAGAGTTCCAAATTCCATGCTCACTAAAAGAGTGAAATTCAAGGCAGCATAGTAGAGCAATTATGACCTTTCTACCTGAGTAGTCCCTGGATTCCCTTTTTGGAGGTTCTGTTTTTGGAGTAAAATTATATATTGGTCCAGCAGTGTATTTTCTGTGTCCCTTACCCCACCAAGTGTCATCAGTGAACAAAGGGTTAATTTGTGATTTCAGCTGTTGTTGCTTCCTTTGTTCTGTGGTTGGTAACTGACTTGGAACTTGAATTTTTAAATGGTGTTTTTACAAACCTTTTGAATTTTGGTTGCCTCTTTGAAAAAAGTATCAGTTTTATATAGATTTTTTTCCCTTTAGAAATGTATATATGTATGTATGTTTAATAAATATTTGTCATTTGCCCTCTATTCACTTTACTTATTTTGCTGTAGGCTTTGAGGTGTTACATAGTTTTTTCTCTTTGTGAGTGTTTCATCGTTCAGTCGTGTCCAGATCTGTGACCCCATGGACTATAGCCAACCAGGCTCCTCTGTCGCTGGGATTTCCCAGGCAAGAATATGGAATGGGTTTCCATTTCCTTCTCCAGGGTATCTTCCTGACCCAGGGATCAAACCTGGTCTCTTGCATTGCAAATGGATTGTTCAGTGTCTGAGTCACCAGGGAAGGGTTTATCTTTTAGAAATTCTATAAAGGGGTTTCCATTGTGTTGAAAAAAAAAATTAAAAATTAGATTTGTTGGAAAAGATGACCTGAAATAAAATTAAATGAATAGAGGAAAAATTTCAACCAGAATGTAATCTGTTGTGAAATAAGTGTTTTCTGTTGGCATTTTGTAAGCTTTTAAAATTTGTATTCTAGTTTAAAAGGGCAGAGGGTTTTATCAGGGATTTTTATAAAGGTTATATCTAAAGTTTAATTTTGTAAAAACTGAATTAATATTCTTCGGCCCTGTCATTTTATGTTTGAGAAGTTGACTTTCCTGATTTTCTTGTCATGGCTATTTTCAAGTATCTTTCTCTTGAAAAGTGAAATAATAAATGTTCTGTAAATGTTGTTTTGCTTTAAGTGTAAATCTTGTTAACTTGGATTACAATTTAATATTTTATATTAAGATTTATTAAAATCATAGATTAACTGAATTCTTTTCTGTCACCAGTTTAATGAGGTGGTAGTGGTAGTAATTTAACTTTGTCCTGCATATAAGCTGGAAGGTGAACTCTAAAAATTTACAAATATGAGATTTTTTTTAAAAATATAGTGGAAGTAAGTTTATTTTATGTGCCCCATATTTTTTTCTTAAAATTTATTAATTTTTTGGCTCTGCTGAGTCTTCAGTGCTGCGTGTGGGCTTTCTCTAGTTGCAGTGCTTGGCCTTATTGCCATGCCTTCTCTTGCAGAGCATGGGCTCTAGTGCATGCAGGCTTCAGTAGTTGCTGCACGTGGGCTAAGTAGTTGTGGTGCAGGGGCTTAGTTGCTCTATAGCATGTGGAGTCTTCCCAAACCAAGGATCAAACCTGTGTCCCCTGCATTGGCAGGCAGATTCTTAACCACTGAAACCCCAGGGCAGTCCCAAATCTGAGATTGATTGGCTGAGCCATGGCTTGTATATTTAGTGTTGTTATGTAATGACTGATGAAAAACAAGCAAAAACTTTTTATTTTCTCAAAATCGAAAGGTTTTTCAGTTACCACTAGTGAGATAAGGGTGCTGTTTATAGGTAAGTATAGTGTCATTCCAGCCACACACTCTTTCTGTAGTGTTCTCTGAGTGCTAATATCAAAATTCAAAGGGTTTATGATGAGAATTAGAATTGAAGCTGTCTCATTTCTCCATATCTACCTTTCTGCATTCTTATCCTGTCTTTCTGCCAGTCAGTGCGTCACTACCACAAAGAAGTATTATTCAACAGTAAAAGAGGAGTATCTCATTAGTCTCTGGACCACCCAATACACTCAACAGTATATATATAAAATTATAGTATGCTAGGAGAACTCAAGGGCTTTCTGTTTATTTTAAAATATTAATCCATAAAATTTATTATAAAATTAGGTCTTTATTCCATTTTCCTCATGTTTTAATCAAAGCTAAGGAATACTGTATCTCTATGCAAAATACTGCTGTTATTTTCATATATTCTGTTAAATATTAGTTTTTAGTCTATAGTGTATTCTGCATATGAGGAATAGCTGATTTTCATTTACAGTTATTCAAAGATGTAAGGAAAATTACAGCAGCTTAGTTTTTTAGTCAGCATATATTTGAACACCTTTTCAAGTGTTGGCACTGTACTAGATATTACGGAAGAGATGAATGAGACAAAGGCCCTTGCTCTTAAGGATCTTCTAGTGAGAAGATGGGAAGAACAAATACACAAGTAGGTCGTTAGTGTATGACAGATTCAGTGTTGTGATCCCTTAGGCTTCTCGTTTTAGGTTGGAGAAGAATTCTCAGAGGAAATGAGAATAGTAAGCTAGATCCTAAAGGACAGATAGGAATTAGGCAAGCCAGCTAGAATGGGGATGGGAATGGAGATGTTCCAGGCCAAGGCAATATGGCCAAAGTATGGTGATTTCAAGATATTGTGAAAAATTCAAAAAGGCTGGCGTATTGGAAGTAGGAAGTAGCAAAAATGCTAAGGGATACTGAGAGATGAGGTCAGCTGAAGAAGTTATGTTTTCACAGGCTTCGGAGGCCACACTTAAGGAATCTGGCTTTAGTAAGGTTTTCAGTCTGGGAATGACTTGATTGGAATTGAATTTTAGAAACATCATACTGACTGCAGTGTGCATGGTTTTGAGGGAAACCAGGTAGATTTCGTGTCATTATCAAAGTTTGGTGGCCTGAACCAAAGTAGTGGAAAGGAGATAAATATGTAAATATTTTTATTTGTTCAGTAGGTCCTGGTGAATCTTTGGAATGGATAAATAGAGGAGGTGTTTACAACCTGAATCCTGGGTTTCAGTTTTGAGTAACTGGGTGGATTGAAGTGTTACTTACTGAGATAGAAAACATAGAAGGGGACAGGGTATTTGGGAGTTCAGATGAGCTTTTGATTTTGTGATGCCAGAATGGTATGTTCGAGTAGTAGTTCCATCAGGTGAACATAAGCCTGGAACATAAGAATGAGATCTGGGCTAGGTATAAAGACTTGGGAGTTATTGACCCATAAAGAATATTAGAAGTTGTTGTGGTTAATGATAAGCTCATAGAATGTAGAGAAGATAAGACCTAATAGAGAATTCTGAGGCATGTACTTTTTAAGGAACTAGCTTAAAAAGAGGATCCTGGAAATTACCTTAAGTGAACAGCTTGTGAGAGAGTAATGTCAGTGCTGCATAATGGGCAAACTAAAAAATACCATGAAACACCACAGTGTTTATGAGTTGGCTGCTGCTAACTAATTATATGAGCAGCCTGAAAGTATTTGGTGACCTTAAAAGTATAGTGGCCAAGTGGAGGCAATAGTTAGAGTGTAATGAATAAAAGGGATGATGAAGAAGATGTTCTTTTGAGCCCCTTTTCTGAGAAATATACTGGGTAACAAGAAGTAAAAAAAGATTATAATTTTTCATTTAAAAACAAAACAGATTTCCCAAGTTTGAGTGATAAGTACAGTCTCTTGTAGGAAAGCTTATTAGGAGCCTTTTTGGATTTTCTGATTCTTCTTTCCGGCCCACATGCTGTGACCAGGGTGTTAAAAGACAGGAGTCAAAGCTTTTCCAGTGCTTCTTGAAATCCTGTTCTTCCTAACTGTTGCTGGCCCAATATACATCTTTAGAGAGTGTTTCTGATGAGTGTTTCTAAAATTACAATGTATGTAATTTTAGCATTGGAATGTGAAAAATCTGTTCTCCCAAATTGGTCAATCCAGCCGTATTAAATATTTTATGTTTCAGACTTAAACCATTGGATATTGAGTTTATGAAGCGTTTGCATGAAAAAGTGAATATCATTCCACTTATTGCCAAAGCAGACACACTCACACCAGAGGAATGCCAACAGTTTAAGAAACAGGTACGTAAAAATGAGTTTAGGAATTCTTAGGATTCCAATACTATTCATGTAATTTGCAGTTTTTCATATTTTCATTATAATGTGTTACATTGTGTTACTCCTGCTACTTTACTGTGTGTGTGGTTGTTTACACTATATTAAAAATAACTTGAAAATAGTCTCCTGCTTTAGTTTTCTCCTAGGAGCCTGTAAGTATTATCATAGTGCCCTTCTGTGTGTGTGTTCAGTTGTTTAGTTGCATCCAACTAAACAACTTTGTGATCTCATGGACTGTAGCCCACCAGGCACCTCGGTCCATGGAATTTTCCAGGCAAGAATACTGGAGTGGGTTGCCATTTCCTACTTCAGGGGATCTTCTGACCCAGGGATCAGATCTCTGTCTCTTGTGTCTCCTCTGTTGGCAAGTGGATTCTCTGCCACTGAGCCACCTGGGAAACCATAATGCCCTTATCCTTTGTCAGTTTAAATCAGGCTATTTTAGATGTTTCTGTATAGCTTCCATCACCACCCCTCCCCAGAGGCAGTCTCCCACATTGCAGGCAGATTCTTTACGGGTTGAGCCACAAGGGAAGCCCCATTTTAGATGTTTCTGTGTTGCTTGTGCCACTGCCCCTCCCCACACCCTTTATAGAATTACTTTCCTAGACTGAATTCCTGGGGAGAGGATTACTTTTTAAAAGGTATAATTATTTTATCCACTTCCCCATTTTGTCATTGTGCTTTCCCAATAAAACAGTCAAAATTCCTTTTATGACAGGTATGTTTGTCCCAGTGCCTTGCCAGCAGTCATTTTTTTTTTTTTAACTTTTTTGGATTAAGGTGGTACCTAATAATTTCTTTAACTTTCAGTTCTCCAGAAAAGCTGAAAATTTTACAGCAGGGGTTTAGTTTTCCCTCAGTGTTGTGTTTGGTTTATTATATATTGTATTTTATGAAATGTGGGGTCAGTTTCTAAAACTTCTTTCCTATTCTAGTAGCCTATTTTTAAATTTTAGGCCAGTGTTATGTCTTTTAAGAGCTTCCCTGGTGGCTCAGACAGTAAAGAATCTACCTGCAGTGCAGGAGACCTGGGTTCGAACCCTAGGTCAGGAAGATCCCCTCAAGAAGGGAATGACTACCCACTCCAGTATTCTTGAGAATTCCATGAGCAGAGGAGCCTGGCAGGCTACAGTCCATGGGGTTGCAAGAGTTGGACACAACTGAACATCCAGCACTGTATGTCTTTTAAATTGAGGCTAAGTTGTATAATATTTTAAAATAGATCTTAAGAGTTTATTATCTCTTACTGTCCTTCTAGTCATTTGTAACAAAGTACTTTCGTTCTTCATCTTTTTCAGCATGAATTTTAGAATAACTTGAAAACTATTAGAAAAACCAAAACCTGTGGAAATTTGCTTTGAAATTGTGTTAAATCTGTATAAATTTTTAGAATGTTTTACTACATCATTTTTACTGTATCTGATATTTCTACCAGGAAATTGTTTATTTTACATTTATTAGCTCCATTTTTATTTTGTAATTTGCTGTTTCTAAGTTCAGATACTAATCATATAATATTAGTAATATTTCTCTTTTAATTTGGAATTGTACTAAAAATGAGAAATAAAAAAGGTGAATAAGCTAGTGATCTCTACTGCCAAATTGGTCACTTGCAGTGGTTGTCAATTTACTTTTTCTTTATTTATTCTTTAACAAAAAAAAGGTGGGGGGGATGGCGGGTGTTTAACCAGAGGTGTTTATCAGAGTCATGTAGAGAACTTTTTCAAAATGAGTTATTGGACCATAGCTCTACTAGTTGGTTTTGTAGGTTATGATACAGCTTTGTATTTGTTATTGTGAAGATGCTCACTCAGGCTCTTTTAATATACAACCTCTGACTAAAAGCCATTGCCCTTAGAGCTAGCTACTAGTCTTTCTTTTTTCTTCTAGTCATATATAAGATTGGCCAAAAAGTATGTTCAGAAAGCTTATAGAAAAACCTGAATTAACTTTTTGGCCAACATTAGGTTGACACAATCTCACACCTCTTTGTTTATTCTTAGATTTTTTTTTTCTAAATAGATACATAACCCAGTTATAAAAGATATGTGGTCTTATTTACTTCCATGGCAATTTTGTCTGCTTTGGTAGCCATGTAACACATTTTATTTCATGTCCATTTACTGCTGCTGGGGACCCTGGTAGTGAGTGTTAAACTACCAGTACAGGCAGGGAGCTGGTTTTAGGTTTATTAGCCATCAGTTTGTTTATTATAAGTTTGAATAGGGTAGGTATTCAACATTATTTGGATGTATGTATTCTTATTTGAATTGAGAGTGATTTTGGACAAAATAATTTGAGATCTTTTCTGACGTTACTAGTAAGTTGTCTTTCTTTTTTTTGTATTCTCATTGATTATTGTTATAAATTCATTAGCCTCTTAATTTCCAGGGCATGTTTTCTCCCTATGTGCTTGCCTGATCTTTTGTCTGTTGCTCCTTGATGTGTGTGTATGCACATGTACATGCAAAGGTGTTTTCTGATAAGTGCACATTTTTTTTTCTAGAGCGAGTGCTATTCTTAATTTTATTTACCTTTGCTCAATTCTACTAAAAGCTTTAGGTGAGTTTAAGCTCTGTTAATTCAGCTGAATAAAATAGTTGGTAAGAATTTGTCTAAAGGTATCTCAGTCATTATAAATAAATGACCCAAAACCACTAGAGTAGAAATCAGCTAGTGAAGCTGTTTCTGGAATCTTACATCGTTTTTAGAACTCTTTGGGTATTGTAACCTTATAAGTTTAACATTTCTGAAGCAATTGGATTTAGAGAATGGTACTTATATATAAACTTTATAGAAAAAAAAAACACCAGCATACTATTTTGGTTTTAAATTACATTTTGCATTGTTGTAAACAGTAAAGGAACTGGAGCTAAAGACTCAGGGATTTAAGAATAGTATAAGAAAAATAAAGTGAATGTCTAAAATTATATGTGGTGCTCTTTTACTAACTTCCTCTTTCATCTCAGATAATGAAAGAAATCCAAGAACATAAAATTAAAATATATGAATTCCCAGAAACAGATGATGAAGAAGAAAATAAGCTTGTTAAAAAAATAAAGGTAGGTTCATTCCCATACATATACTAACATGTTTTAGGGCCTTAGAAACACTGTAATAGCTGTAAAGACCGGAAATAGCAGTGTTTATAGAGACTTCCTGATGGTCCAGTGGTTAAGGCTCTGTACTTCCTCTGCAGGGGGCCCAAGTTCAATCCTTGGTCAGGGAACTAAGAATCCCACATGCCATGTGGCATATACATATATAAGTGTTTTTATACAATTGGCTTAACAAAATAAACGAGATTATTGACTATTTAGTTCACTTTTATGATTAACTCTGTTGTTTGACTGTTATGTATAATAAATCATTATATGGAATAGAGAGATAAATAACAGTTTTCGTTTTCAGATGGTTTTCATATTTATAATTTTCTCTCTTAGAAACAAACAGATAATGGGAGTGAAAGGGGAAGCATAATGAGAAAACAAAAGATTTGCTGTTAAGCACTATTATGCTTATTCTTTAAGAGCCAAAAATATGTTTTATTTTGTTCTTTTATAAAAATCAATCAAAAATCCATTCCGACATAATTTTCTACGTTTTTAACTTATAGTGGTTTCCTAAGCACCCTGGATCTAAAAATGATATATTGATTAATAACATTCTCTGCTTCTAGGGCTATTAAGGTTGATTTATGATCAAGTAGGCAAACTAGCCACAAGTCTCATTTTTTCCTTCTAGCTGCCAGTACATTTTTTAACCCTTTAAAATTTTTCCAATATGGAACACTTCTTTTTGGAATGATGCTTTAACAAATAAATCTGATCAATATATGCCTTAGTATTCTTAAATTTTAGTGAAAGTATAATTTTGTTTATTGTTTACATTGGTAACGATGCCATACAGCGTCAGTTTACTAAATAGTAATTAAATGACCTATAAAAGTGAATGCAAAAACTGTTGGGGGTAATAATGTTTTTTTCTTACCTGTTGAGTAATGTAACTTCTTTATTCTTGAATTTGTGAGGACTACAGAGATGTATTTGAACAAGAATACTTTGTTTTATAGGACCGTTTACCTCTTGCTGTGGTAGGTAGTAATACTATCATTGAAGTTAATGGCAAAAGGGTCAGAGGAAGGCAGTATCCTTGGGGTGTTGCGGAAGGTAAGGTTTTCTTCAGTGAATGGCTTTCTCTAAGATCTCACAAATGTTATAAAAAATTTGTATTTAGTAAGTAGTATAATATGCATACTGCATTGATACAGTCTAGATTTTCAAGTATCTGAATTCAGTTTTGTTGAGCTTCATTTCCTTATTAAATACATTCACATTTCTCAGACCTTATGTCCTGCTGTGTTGTAGTACTTTAGAAGCCACTTTAGAAGTCAGTATTCATCCTCCCAACCTCTGCCCCACCATTAAGCCTATTCCTGTTTTCTTATTTGAAGAGACACTTACAGTGCAGGGGTTCTTTATCTGGGGCCCAAAAATTGCTCCCAAGGGATCTAATAAACCTTATGAAATTGAAAACAGTTTTGGAGAAAAGGCCTGTCATTTTTATCTGAGTTTCAGTTGGGTCTGGGACCCTAAAGAATGAGAAGAACTGTCAGAAGGCCAATTAAAACATTTACGTTTTGCTTTCTTCAGGGCAGAAGTCAACTTCTTGACATCACATCTTTAGATCAAGCAAATTTGTTACTAAGAGATCCTTTATACTAATTTTTTTAAGGAGTTTTAAACAACAATATAAGCTTAGTTATAGAGTTAATTCTTGGAAGCCTTCTTGGCATTAGATATGTTTCCCAAAATTTGTGTTCATTATACTGGTTTATACTAATATTTAATTTTCAGTGTTATAGTAACTTGGAATAAAGATTGTCATGATTATAATTTGTTGATATTACTTTGAAAAAAAATTACATATGTAAGTTTTAGGATATTTTCCAAGTTAATGTTCTTATGAGTGACTTTCCCAACTAGAGATACTGTGCTCACTCTCAGCTCTTGTCATCACCATGTAGTCTCTGAGCTGAGACTTTAAAACTAGTATAGACCTTAGAAATCTGCACAGAGGAAATTGCTTAGTTTTAGGTTATCCCCCTCCAAGAGTGTTCTGTTAGTGATACACTCAAGGAAAAAAAAAAACAAACTAAAGTTCTTGGCTTAGGTTTTCATTTTGGTTAACTTGAGGTTTTTCTAAAGTGATTACTCACCCACCCTTGACCCCCAGCATTAAGTACTATTTTACAGTGTTAAAGTCTTAATGAAACATTGATCTAAGGTATCTAATACTTTGTATATTCTCTCATAGTTAACTCCCAGTTTCCTTTGAAAAGAATGGGTTTAGTGGAAGTAATACACATGGTCTGATTTTTTTTTTTTTGTAGTTGAAAACGGTGAACATTGTGATTTTACAATTCTAAGAAATATGTTGATAAGGTAAGTGTAAGCAATTTTCACTTGCTTACAACACAGATTTTGTAAAATAACACTGATCTTTGTTTCCCTAAATAAAATTAGTCTCAGATTTAGTTTTTTGTCTTCTATAAATTTAACTAATATAAATTCGTATCTTTATTCTAGAACTGAAGCAAGCACTGCCTAGAGACAAATTTGGATTATTTTGCCAAGGTTCTAAACTCTAGAGGAAAAATACAAAATAGGCTGTGTGGCTAGGGAAATATAGGAAAATGGGTCTCTAGATCATTGTACTTTGTATTGCGGTTTAATACTGAAAGAAATATGGAAGTAGAAAGGAACAGGTTTTTGCTCCTCTTTAATGTGAAAAGCTTGTGGAAGCTGGAAGAGAAGGCTAAGTTTTAGGTCACAAGCTAATATTTAAAAGATACACAGCTTAGTAGCTGGTGAGTGGAGCATTTTTGTTACTGAAACACTGTGAAAAACTAATCTTCCTCCCAGGAGGGAAAAACATTAGTCCTTAATTATACCTTGTACATCTGATGAAAGAGAAGGAAAGCATGTGAAAACAGGACATTGAGTTAATTCTGATCAGAGGAACCAGGACCTGAATTAGAAAATTAACAGCAGAGAGGAAATTGTGAAGAAAAAGTTGAAAAGACGAGAGACAGGGAACAAAAAGAGGATCAAAATGAACCTCATTGTTTTTATGTTGAGATAAATTCCTTCCTCATGCTATTTCATACCCTTTTGCTCTTTTTTCCCTCTCTCATCATGCTTGCTTCTCCAGACCCTATATAGTATTCTCTTCAGCCTCCAGTTTTAGATGTCCTTCTTAAATTGATGTCTCTTCATTTTCATACTACTCTCCACTTTCCAAGTATACAAGAATTTCTTTTGCTATGTAGAAGTAACAGGAATATTAATGATAATTGGAAATCATGGAACAACAACAAGATCATTCTTAAAAATGAGAGAGAAAATTTGAGTCAAACTGCTACCTCAAGAAATATATAAGAGATGGGAGTGAATTTTGAAATTGAGATTGCCATGTAAATAATTTTTCTCAGAAGAACTCATGACTAGATGCTCTGATAGAAAGTACATGATGGGTGTTAATTCAGCCACAGCAGCTGCCAGGCCTCACACAGTGGGAGAAGAGCAAATGCACATGAAAGGATGTTCTCCCTTGGTTTTCAGAATACAACACTTCAGGTTCTATTACGATCTCTTTGCTTTCTTTTCCATTTTGAAAATGTGACTTCAAAAGAACTGATAATAATCTCTGATGATTTTATATATGTAAAGAATGTTTCATAACTATTAATTGCCAGTGCGTTCCCTCTGATTTTATTATTTTCCTCAATTTTAAATCTATGCTACTTACCTAGTGCTTGAAGCAACAATAATCTTTAACTTTGTCTTATGTGTCTTTTATATATGCAATCAGTAATTCCCTGTGTACCTAAAATACTATAGAAAGGAAAGCTAGTTACTAGGCAGACTTTGAACATTTGAAGGTACACAGCCTCCTCTCTGATGAGTGGCACTCAGTAGTATACAAGCATTCCAAGCAAATGGACTATTCCTACAGGAAGGCAACAAGACATGTGTGGAAATATTAAAAATTCTAAAATTATGTGGTATTACAGAATTTATATATATAATATATATATATAAGTAGATGTATGCTATGATGAGAACACTTAACATGTATTAAAGAAATTCAGAGTATTAAGTGGTATATTTTTGTGGAGTGGAACCAGATAGAGAAGGATTTATGAAAATAGTTGCCTTAAGATGGATTAAGATAAGTAGAGTCATTAGATGTTTATTTGTGGGATTGGGAGTGATCCTGCTTAGCATTTTTATCAAGTAGAATGAAGATATTGTCTTTAACTTCTTGAGGCAGATGGTTATGCAATTTTGCTTAATAAAGATTTCATTTATTTGTTAAATTTGTTTTAGCACACTTGTTTTTTCTTTCTTAAGGCATAAATGTTCACTTACACTTCTGTTAGATGTTCACTTGCCTCTTAACATAATTTTTCATTTATAGTCTTTGAAACGTGTAAAAACGTCCTTGATAATATACTTTGAAAATAAGTTTAGAAATATTTTACTTTATTGCTTTTCGTTTTAAGTTCAGAGGAAAGATAAGATAAGATATAGGTTATGTAGCTCATGTCTTTATGATAAAGGCACCTAGTAGATATTTAATAAATAAAGGAAATATCAATACCAGTATTCCATATGTCTATGAGATCCAAGTAAGTGAAATACTGAAGGTTAAAGTCAGGAGTAGTGGTTGCTTCTAAGAAAGACCCAAGTTCAAAGCTATGTCATTTTGCTAATTTAGAGAACTGACTGTTGCAGGCAAAGCAAGGAAGACAATGGAAAAGAGGAAAACTTGATAAAAATAGTTTAAGGATGTGGCAGTAGACAGTGCCAAAGTCAAATAGAGAAGGAAAACAAAAGGAGAGAAGAGAATGGTATAGTATCAGCAATCAGAAATGGAAAAGATAAATAAATTCAAGAAACTGTGGAGGAAACTATATTACTAATTATTTTAAGTGTGGAAGAATGAGTTGATTTTTAAAAGTAAAGTAAAACGTGTTTAATTAAGTGGGAAAAGAGATTTTTATAACCTGAAAAATACCAGAACCAAGTAATCATAAAATTGTTATTTTAGTGAAAGGGAAAAATCTTTCATTATCTAAAGTATTCAGTGACACTAACGAAAAAGTTTAACAGCTAGTTAATAAGTCCACCTTATTTTATTAATCTTAGTATTTCAGCTACTAAGTACTTTATGTCGGGTCCTTTAATGATTTTTTATTGATACATTGATGAGGTAATGTATGATATTTAAAATTACAAAAAGATTGTTTTATACTGGCACGGTTATTTGTTTTTATTATTCTCTACTTATAGAGAAATTGAAAACAGTAATGTGTTCTAGAAAATCAACAATGTTTATCACATCTCAGCTCCATCAATTTTTTGCAGGGCCCATTATATGCTCTGTGGCAAGAGTGCAAAAGGTGATGGCACATTTTTTTATAGAAGGGGATGTTTACAGTATAGTTGAAGAGGTTATGTGCTGTCACCTATCACATATACTGGTACCATAGAAAAGACTGGCAGCCAAGGAGAATGTTGTCTTGGGTTAGAGTGGCTTGACTTCAAGACTGCCGGGAGAGCTCCCAAAGCAGAGTGGAAGAACTCTGAAGTTCGAGACCCAGTGACAAATTTAGTCCCAATCATTGGGTATGCTCAGAGTAAGAAACTGTCTGACTTGACAGAAGTAGAGAGGGATAGATAACTTTAGATACTCTAGTGGCCATAGAAAGTGTATATTCATCAAGGGGCAGAGTATAAAGGACAATGAGGTTTGTAGAAAACCCAGTCTTAGAAATAGGAGGAGTAAACTATCAGAAAACTGCACAGAAATGTCCAGTAGAGGATGAATCATAGAAATTGGCTGTCACAAAAGGGAAAAGTAATAGTAAATGTTTCTTGCCTATCAGGCAGAATAAAAACAGATTAACACCTTCATGTTTGTCTCTCATAAGGCAATTTTGGTAAAGTGGTAGAGATGAAAGATAGGGGATTACAAGTGCAGGAATGGATGATGGCAAAAAGGAAGATAAAATGATACAGAGTACTGCCACACCATGTATATCCAAGAACATTTCATTGGTAAAGAGTACAATAGAGCAGCTCACAGGAGTCTTTTAGCATCTTGAAACACTAGGGAATGGTAAAATTGTTTCATGTATAGGTATTTCCTATATACTGATTTTATGTATCATAGATAATGTCTGCATTCATTTAACCAGAATACCACATTTACCAGACAATTGGAATAAACAGGAATTTATTCAAAATTAAAATTTCCCAGTTTAAATCCAACTAGATATGTAATCTATGTATTCCTATATATTAACCTGAATAAAAACTCAAATATTAGTAATATTAAGGAAATATTAAGGAAAGCAATTTCTTTTAGGTTTGTGAACTTCCATTAGGGACTAATCTACTTTTCCTTCTCTAGTAAAATAAAATATATACTATAAAGGTAAATACTATTTTCTAGCAATGTCATTCTTTAGTAACTGCTTTGAGAGAATTTATAGCTTCTAAACTTTAATTTGGAACTTAAATTTACATTAATGTCAAGTTAGCTCATTGTATCTTACACTCCCTTACATATGAAGACAGATAAGTGCTGTCTTCCTTGAAAAGTTTCAAATCTGAATTTTTTGTTTGCTAAAATTTTGAATTTACACCAAAGCTTATTTAATACAAGCAAATTCTTTATGTGTCTTTTATTTATGACAGAACACATATGCAGGACTTGAAAGATGTCACTAATAATGTACACTATGAGAACTACCGGAGCAGAAAGCTGGCAGCTGTGACTTATAATGGAGTTGATAATAACAAGAATAAAGGGCAGCTTACTAAGTAAGTATACATCAATTCCTCCAGGAATGGTATTATTTGTTTAGTAAAAAATTATATTATTTCATTGCCATCAAATTCCTCTTGGCTACTCAATAGAAAACTGGAATAGTGTTCTTTACGGGCTTCCCTAGTGGCTCAGATGGTAAAGAATCTGCCTGCAATGCAGGAGTCCCAGGTTTGATCCCTGTGTTGGGAAGGTCCCCTGCAGAACTGAATGGCAACCCACTCCAGTATTCTTGCCTGGAGAATTCCACAGAGGAGCCTGGTGGGCTACAGTCCATGGGTCACAAAGAGTCGGATACAACCGAGTGACTAACACTTTCACTTTTTCATACATTGTTTTTTTTTTTTTTTAAACATAATGCTATTGTACATCTAATATAGTATAAACATAACTTACATGCCCTAGGAAGCCAAAAAACTTATATGATTCACTCTATTTCTATATTTGTTTTGCTTTATTGAGATGGTTAAGTTGTGGTTACCTTTTTCCCATATGTTAATCTTATTTTTGTTTTCTATAGCCTTCTCCATCTTTATTAATAACTGAATTCATAGAAAAGGGATGGCTGGAAATACAAATTTCCGAAGGATAATCCTCATAATTCTTTTGGTACAGGACAGAGTTTCATTGATACAAAGATACATAAAGACAGTTTTCTGATATTTCCACCCCCCCTTTTTTTAAAATTACATCTTTTATTCATGTGTCCTTTCATGAAAATATGATGATGGTATTGTTTTATTTATGTATAGTTTTAACACTCACTTGGCAAAATAAAATGCTGGTAACTATTGTTTCCCAAAATGTTTGGAAAATTTTGTTGCTCTTTGAAATCCTTAATTTAAGTGAAATTCTTTTGGAAAATACTGTATGAAAATTGCTACATGTTTGTATACATAGTGACCTACCAAACCACCAAACTAAGAAGCAAAAGTATGTAAATATACTTGCTTAATGAGTTCTTCAGGAAAGAGCACATATAATTTAAATGAAATTTGGTTGTCTTTTTGTTATGCTCAAAATATAATACTTTTGAGCACGTTTATACAACCAAAATGTAGGTTGTATAACACAACCACAGTAGGGTCTTAGGTCAGCCTTAAATGTGGTTCTTGCTGTGATTCTGTTATTGGTCACATGAAAAGGATAAGTCATTCTTCAGGATCTCCTTGAAAAGATGCCTAGAAGAAGCTAAGTTGCATCTTTGAGGATTTAATATGATGTTTAGGTTATGTTGGCCTGTTTTTAAAAAAATCTTTTACCAGGTCTTTATTTTTTTGATTGAGTTACATTGAATTTCTCTGACAAGTTTAAGTTTATAAGTTTTAGCTTGTTTGTGTGTGTGTCAACAAGTGTTTTTATTAAAAAGTGGGCAGACAGTGAAATAATTTAAATGGTTTTTCTAGCTATGTTATAAAGTTTCATTTGAAAAAATGTGATGACAATAAGTTATCCTTTTTCTTGTTTTCTACATTATAAACACATTTTTGTATTATGGTTTTCTAAATAGCACTTTAATAAAGATGACTAGAATTGAGATGCTGATTAATTTAACAATTAGATTTACAAAAGCATTTTGACTGGTAAGAGTCTTCAAAAAATTAATTTTTTATCATTTTCTTATAATACTGGAATATCACTCTTGGTTAGGAGGCAAGTTATTTTTATAAGGCTGAAAGACAAAGTATCTCAAGTGTATTGAACATCTCTTTGAAAGTATGCATACGTAAATAGGTTTAGAAATTTGAGCAGACTGTCAGAATATAATTGCATAGCATATTTACTTTCATAATGATTTAGTATAGGGATTAGTAACAGAATTTGGAAAAGAAATTAACTATCTTCAACAAATTTGGCCATAAACTTTTGTTTAGGAACGTGAAAGTAGCTCAGTTGTGTCTGACTCTTGGCCACCCCACAGACTATACAGTCCATGGAATTCTCCAGGCCAGAATAGTGGAGTGGGTAGCCTTTCCCTTTTCCAGGGGATCATCCCAACCCAGGAATTGAACCCAGGTCTCCCTCATCGCAGGTGGATTCTTTACCAGTTAAGCTCCTTTATTGTAAAATCTGTTGGTTTGCTTTTAATTGCTACTTTTATTATGGTTTACTGTAAGTGTGTTTTGTTGTTGTTGAGTCACTAAGTTTTGTCCCACTTCTGTGACCCCATGGACTGTAGCCCTCCAGGCTCTTCTGTCCATGAGATTTCCCAGGCAAGAATACTGGAGAGGGTTACATTTTTTTCTCCATTTATGTGTGCTAAGTCTCTGTATTTTTTGTTCTTTTAGATATGGCACACTTGAAGACATTTCATTTGTTTTTCCAAAGACATAAGCAGTTTTAGTACGTAAAGATTTTTAATATTTAAAAACAAATTTTGAAACATTAAAGTTCTACAGTCTTATGTTTTTCTCCAGAGTTATTTAAATGATAATTTAGGTGACAGTGTTCCACTCTTAGTAAGGTGGTAGGTAGCCTTTTCATGTGCAAAGTACACTGCAAATTCTTTACATTTAAATGGATTGGCTTATTCCTCCCAAGGATGAAATTAAAGAGTATTTTATAGACAGGTTATTCCGTCTGAATTTTATTTTTTAAATTCTAGTGTTTCCTTATAACTTATTTAATGTTTACAATATATTTTCAAGTTGCAGCAGTGTTGTTGGATAATCTTAAGTTGCTAACATATTCAGTTATTTAAGATGGCCAATTCAAAAATCATTTTTAAGAGTATTTTTTTTCTAGAGCCTAAAAATGTTTTGGAGAATGGTAGAAGTGAGCTTTCTTTCTTTTTTTTTTAGAAATCAAACAAAAGCTTTGAACCCTTACTAGAAAAAATGCTTCTATGAACACACAACACAAACGTTTGTTGTATGATTTCAGGATATTCATTGACACTGCCCAAGAGGTCTGAGGCCCCTATATTAAAAATGCCTGCCATAAATATATCAGCTTTTAGTGAAATAATGATATTTACACTTTAAAATTTATTCCAGCTTACCTAGCTTTTTGAATGTTGATTCTCCTAAGTTAATGTCTGGTTTATTTTAATTTTCAGATCTTCTGATTAATTGTTTAATTATTAAAACATACTGCAGGTCTGTTCTTCTGATGAAGAAATATCCTTTAGTTAAGTAACATTTTGTTCTAACTTACACTAATTGCAAAAACAAATCCTCTTGGTCACAGTGGTACATCACGTTTTTGTCTTTCCTTTTTGCTTAAAAAAAAATCAGTAGGCAGTCTTCTTTATGTCCTGTTGTTCATTTAATATATTCCATCTCCGTCTCTTGTTCTCCTCCTTGATAGGGAAGAATAGTGCTATGATGGTCAGAAATATTCAGCCTCCTAAAGAGAGAAGTCACCATAATCAGTGTGTCAAATCAAGATTAATGTGACTAGCCTTGAAGTTATAAATGAAATACAAAGCCTAATTTTGTTTTTAAGCAATAATTTAACTTTTTAAAGCACTTTATTCATTTAGGTTTGCAATTAAATAGTCAAAGCTTGTTTTTGTGGAAGTGCAATATATGTGTTTTATCAACAAAGTCAGAAAAGGGCCTGCCTTTTTTAAGCTGTCCCAGTGTATTTGAATAGGTTTTTAGAGATAAGTTTCTGAAGAATTTTTTCATAGGTTCATACATAAAACTTTAAATCTGTGTACTGTGTTATTTAAGGTGGTGTCAGGATAATTAAAAGCGTGTTTTGAAGCTTGTTTTTTTAAAAAAAAAAAGCAGAGAATTTAGTAATGGCATTCAGCAGCTCATTTGTTTTCATCACAGTTTCAGAGTTTTGTATTACACTTTTCATTTTCAGATATTTGATGATTATCTTTAATGTTCATAACAGGAGCCCTCTTGCACAAATGGAAGAAGAAAGAAGGGAACATGTAGCTAAAATGAAGAAGATGGAGATGGAGATGGAACAGGTATTTGAGATGAAGGTCAAAGAAAAAGTTCAAAAACTGAAGGACTCTGAAGCTGAGGTAATTAACCATATATTTTCACCTTTGACAAAATACTCCTTTTCAAAATAATGTCTTAAATAAAATTCATAGATAATGTAACTGTTCTATAGATTTTTTCATATGTAATATGCAAATTTAATGTGTCTGTGTGTGTTCAGTCCAACTCTTTGCGATCCCATGGATTGTAGCCTGCCAGGCTCCTCTGTCTGTGGGGTTTCCCAGAGGTGAATGTTGGACTGGGTTGCCATTTCCTCCTCCAAGGGAACTTCCCAACCCAGGAATTGAACTCACATCTCCTTGTCTCCTGCATTGGCAGGCAGAGTTTTCACCTCTGAGCCACCTGGGAAGTCAATATGCTAATATAATTAAATGGAGAAATGAAAGCAAGCATTATGTTTACAATGATATGTATTTTAATAATATGTTTAGATATAAGTATACTTGGTACGAAGACATAGTAGAATACCTAAAGTAAATTTTATTAGCTATATACTCAACAAATTATGAGAAATGAAATTTTAAGCCTTTCCATATAGTTGGTAAAAGAAATTAACAGTTTTAGGTAGATACAAGAGTAAAAACTAGTTTTAGCATAGTAATAATCGACCAGACTTACTTGCATATGAATGGAGAAAGAATATCACAGCATGGGCATGCTGTGATAAATTACAGACAAAGAGGAAGAAATAAAGGAATGTGATTTTTGTAGATGAGTTGGGCCTTGTGTAACCCTAGTGTCAGTGTAATTACATTGTTGCAAAAATCAAGTAGGGTAGTGACAAAGCATTCCAGCAAGCTGTTCTACTACCTTAGAATCCCTCTACATGTTGAAGCATATATTTAGTTTCTTTTTTATCAAAAAAGACATATCCGTCTGTAAGTGATAAGAAATTAAAATGGAGAAAAAGACACACTTAACACAAGAATCTATAGAGTAAATATTTGGCTTGATGTCCAAGAACAGTAGAAGAAACTATAGGTAAACACAAATCAGCAATTTCAGTATGATGTTTTCTCAGCATAAATTTATTACCATTGTGCTGAAAATTACTTTTAAATATGTAAGATGACATTAATATGAAATACTTTTAAAAAATTTTTAATTGGAAGGTAATTGCTTTACAGGTTTTGCCATATATCAACATGAATCAGTCATACAATATGAAATACTTTAAAAATTACTTTTAATGATAAAATTCAGTAGTTAAATGTGGATCCACTAATATAATAATATTTGTATTTAAACGTATTAAGAAGAGACTCAGATTTAATTTGTTACATCCTTACAGTTGGTCTCTTTGCTTTTTTAATTAATTAATGCATAAAATACATAAGCTTTCTTTGACTAAATATGTTTAGTCATACTCTAATAGTATGACAAAAGTACTCTAATCCAATGAGTAGACAGAATGCAGAGTATTCAGTAGTTTTGAGGAAGTGTTTTTATTCCACATTAGATTTCTCTTAAATTACTGAGCTTTTCATGTAATCTCTTATTACAGAAAAAGTTACTTCTACTACTGTTACATTTATAATATGTGTTTAATTCAGTGAGGATATAAATAGCTCCTCCAGATTTAAGATTGCCAACTCTGCAGAACTAGCATCTTGGGCACTTGTAATTAAGATGACATTTAGGAGATTAAGTTTTTTTTATTAATTAAGTTTTTATTAAATCTATCCATTTGAGTCTCTGCCCCTTCACCAATTAATAAGTAATCTGGAAAATGTCTATCAGAAGGTAAATAAAAACAGGAATAATCAAGAGTCTGCATTATCTCCACACTTAGATATCGATGAAAACCTAAAGGGAGTTGAATTTACATTTGGAATAGACATATTTTAGGGTCTCCTCCTAAGAGTAAATGTAATAAGCAATTATGATACTGTAGTTATAGAACCTTTGAGAGTTTTCATGGTTACTGTGAATGGTGAAAACAGAGTTTTGTAACACTTAACTACTGTTTAAAGAATAGTCTTTATTAGCATTGAAAGAAACTGTAAAGTGATATAGGCCAAGTTTCCCCTAATTGTATAAGCCATATAAGTATATAAATATGAAGTCTATTTAACCTTGTATAACATTGTTTTCTCAAGTGCTAGATATATTTGTTTGGGGCATAGCTGCTAATACCCTGCAGCACAGTGTTTTAGGCACAGTACTAAGCATCTTTCATAGATTATGTTATTTAGTCCACACCACAACCCTATAAGGTAGATATTATTGTCCCATTTTCATTTTTTACATGAGAGGAAAGATAAATTAACTTGGTCAGTGCTGCATAGCTGTAAGTCATTGTTTGAATGTACTAAACTGTGCTTTTAATCCTAGACAAGTCTACAATCATGTATCCACAATTTCGAATCTTTGAAAGCTCTGAAAACTGCAAAGCCAGAAACAGAACTAACAGTTTTACCCCCACTTGATGTGAATATTTATATGCTTGGCTGTGAAAATCAAGAATGTGTTTGATTATAGGTGCTACCTTAGACAGCCCAGGTGTTGTTTTGTAAATATAGTAAATAGACCTTTCTAAGTAGAATTGGCTTTCAGAAATCTGAAAAACTATGAACTATTCTAACCCTAAGAATTTCTAGAAAGTGAAGGATTGTGACCTGCACTTTTAACCTACATGCAGTTAACACAAAAGAAAATGCATATGTGATAGAAAAGTACAGAAGAATGATGAACACTTGTAAACATACAACCCAGTTTAAATAAGGCCTCATCAGTTCATTTGAGGCAGCTCTGTTTCTCTCCCCTATTGTATCCCTCTCTCCTTCTCAGAAGTAACTATGCTGGATTATGTGTATATAATTCCCTTGCATTTTCTCTTTTTAATAAGTAAAGGCATTTCCCCATGTTCCTATTTTCTGAGTAATGTGCTTGCTATCATCAGGAAGATGTTATTTCAAATTTGATTCATGTTTGCTTAAATATATCTTAGATGGTTTCGTTTTGTAGGAACTGCATGAAATATTTGGAATAGAAACGAATATGAAATCACTTTTTGTGGGTTTATGAAGTAACAAAAAAACAGATTGTGTGCAAAATTATAATCCAAATTCAAGATGTTAACTCATTAATGTAATAAATACAGTCGTTAACAGAACATAATTCCTGGACTTCTGAAAGTTTTTGATAAATAGTTGTTAGTTATTCAATGTAGTTAGATAGTTAGAATTATTATTTTTTAGCTGTGATTGTTTTCCATAGAAATGGGATTGACTAGTGCCTAAAATGGACTATGTAATGAACCACTGATAAGCTCTTTGTTTCTGCAGTTACTTTGCATGCGTGTTTTTTATCTTTCAGCCAGCATTTTTTGCAGCATTAATTCTCAATATAGAAAGAACCATCTGTTTCAGAATCATGGGGGCTTGTTGAAAACGTGGATTTCAAGACTTAAAAACCCAGAAATTCTAATTCAGTATGTCTGGTTAGGTCCAGGATTCTATATTTTTAACAAGCGTTTAGGTGGTTTATATGAAGATCGACATTTGAGAACCACTGTTTTATATAAGAATCCAGGGACCTTATCTCCTCATCTTGTAACTCTTATATTCTTACCTATTTGCTTTCTTTTCACTTGTCTCGCTTTCTTAAACTTGGCATTACGAGACAGGTTCAGATCCTGGTTCTGCCACTTTTGGCTAATGACTTTGGACAAGTGACATAAACTCTGCAGCTGCAGCTGTTTGCTCATCTAGGAGTGGGAACAGTGGTGTCTCTGCCCAACTTCCTACATGTTTGTGAGTAAGGAAGAATGAGATGATAAAGATATGAGTATGCCCATTATAAAGTGCTACACAACTATAGCTTATTGTACTTTTTTTTTTTTAACTCCTGTTTCCCAAGATAATTCTCTTTGGTCACTGGCATTTTGGGTGGTAAGTCCTATAGAAAGAGGATTTTTAGACAGTGCTTTCCAGGTGGTACTCTGAATTATAAGAACTGAATGCTCAGCTTTTAACATTAGATTGCCTGGATGAAATGTATTTCTGATTTCTCAAGCAGTTTTATTTTATGTATTATGCTCTGAACTAGCTCCAGCGGCGCCATGAGCAAATGAAAAAGAATTTGGAAGCACAGCACAAAGAATTAGAGGAAAAACGTCGTCAGTTTGAGGATGAGAAAGCAAACTGGGAAGCCCAACAGCGTATTTTAGAACAACAGAACTCTTCAAGGTATCTAATATCAGATTCCCAAGAAATATGTGTATTAGCTTTAAAGAATTATTTTACTATTTATTTTAAAAACATTAATATTTTAAGACATTGTCCATTATCATACATCTCAAGCACAAATTATTTTCACAGATGAATATTTTATATAGATTGATGCACCCTATTATAATAGTATTTTTTCCACTGTAAACATTTTCCTGACTTAATAATCTGCATAATTATAATTTAGTACCTTCATAACATTCTCTTCAGTTGACTCACCATAATTAGTTGTTTACCTCTTACTGTCAAATATTGGACTTAATGGTTGTGTGTAATTTTTGGCAGACATAGCATTGCTGCAGTGTTCTCTGTTATACATTTAGAGGTATATTTTTATTTTGTTGGATTATTTCATTAAGACACAGTTTTAGATACCTAGTTTCTAATTTGCAGCTAATTAGTAACTCTAATTTACTCAAAAATCAGGTAGTCTTTGTACTTTGGTCTTCTTCTTTTCCTCATTAGTCCCATTTAAAACTGAAAAGTTGCATCCCTGTAAGGATTCTGCAATTTACCCTCACTGCTAAACATTTTCAAGTTTAGACATTTGTTCGGTAACACTGTGCTTCTATTAACTTTTCCCCTAAGAAAGACAAAAATTTATTGTGAAAAAAAAAGCATTTCAGAATGCAGATGGCTGTAGGAGAAAAGGATACCTTACTTGATGTCAGTTGACCTTTTTTGATTTGTACTATTTCATTTAGGAAAAATAGTTTTTGTATAAAAAAATGGGTTTTTGTCATATTTCTTACTGTTTGTTTTGGAATTTTGTCAAATATTTGTCCAAGAAAATATTATAGATTAGCATTGTCCTTATTGTTAACTTCTAAATCTTCTAATTTTAAAATAAAATGTAACACAGTTGAAAATCCAACACAGTTGTAGTTGGTTTAGCTATTGCTACCGTATGTTATCTATGTTTATAAAGTAGTTACTCATTTTAATTGTTTTCGTTTACTCATTTAGAACCTTGGAAAAGAACAAGAAGAAAGGGAAGATCTTTTAAATCCTCTATTGACCACCAGTTACGTATTAGTTGCCAATATGCCAGCTTGGACATCAGTGTTTGTTGGATCCGTTTGACCAATTTGCACCGGTTTTATCCTTAATGATGGATTTAACAGCATGACAAAAATTATTATTATTATTTTTTTGTTCTTGATGGAGATTAAGATGCCTTGAATTGTCTAGGGTTGTTGTGTACTTAGAAACTAACAGCTCTAAGTACCTTTCTTACATTTTCTTTTCTTTTTTTATTAAACAGATGTCTTCAATTTAATGCAAGAAAACATTTTACTGTTGTACAATCATGTTCTGGTGGTTTGATTGTTTACAGGATATATTCCAAAATAAAAGGACTCTGAAAGGTTTCATTGAGGATAAATTGCCATAATATGATGCAAACTATGCTTCTTTATGATAATTATAATACAGAGGTTCCATTCAATGCAGCGTATACAATAATGTAATTTAGTCTAACACAGTTGACCCTATTTTTTGACACTTCCATTGTTTAAAAATACACATGGAAAAAAAAACCTATATGCTTACAATGCACCTAGAGCTTTTTTATAACAACCTTTTTTTTGTTTGTTTGTTTTGAATTCTTTAAATATATATTATTCTCATTTAGTACCCTCTTTAGCCAGAATCTCATTACTGCTTCATTTTTGTAATAACATTTAATTTAGGTATTTTCCATTTATTGGCCCTGCTAAAAAATAGAATATAGCATCTTTCATATGATAGGAAACAACAAGGAAACTTTCCTTTAATTCTCTTTTTACACTTTATGGTAAGTAGCAGGGGGGAAAATGCATTTATAGATCATTTCTAGGCAAAATTGTGAAGCTAACAACCAACCTATTTCTACCTATGTGCAGTCTCTTTTATTTTACTAGAAATGGGAATCATGGCCTCTTGAAAAGAAAAAAAGTCACCATTCTGCATTTAGCTGTATTCATATATTGCATTTCTGTATTTTTTGTTTGTATTGTAAAAAATTCACATAATAAACAATGTTGTGATGTAATTGAGTGTGGGGTCTTAAATATTCTACAGTTGATAGAAAAGACTAGAAACGTTTCAATTTGAATTTGCCTTCTCCATGATTGTAACTCTTTTCTTTTGTTTGTTTCATTTAGAATGCATTTGTGCTAATTTTCTAATTTATGGAATATAGTATCTATCTACTTATTACTGTGTCCTAACACATTTCTCTGAGAACAAATTTCAGCTCACCAGGTGAACTCGCAAGTCCTTGTACTGAAATCTTTTAACCGGAGAAGAGAGTGGTATAATTTCTTTTCACTAAAGTCAAATAAGAGATTTTAACAAAATGCTCTGTGATATTTTAATGATTAATGCAACACAGTTTGTTACTTTAAAAAGTTTCACCGTATCTTTTGATGATCCTGTCAGAAGGAAGTAACTGATTATTATGATTACCCAATATTTTTGTTGACATTAGAAGCTGAAGGGTTTAAATAAAACAGGATGCTTGAAAGATCCTTGTTGCTTTTCAAAGATACATAGATACAAAATGTAGAGCATATTAGGAAGATCATTCACTTTACAGAATCTTGACTTCACATGTAAGTTTATTCTGGGATACTGTTTTTAAAGCAGATCTTATGAGGCATTAAAAACATGATTTAAGATTACTTCAGTAACAGTTTGTCCTTATTTGTTGGCCATCACTGGTTAAAGATTGTCTTCGAAAATACAGTGCTTTCTGCTGTTTTTTTTTTTTTTAAATTGCCTGTTACTCCAAGACCAGAATCAGATATTTAGGAATAACTGTAAGTAAATATGTAGAGAGATTTTTTGGTTTGGTTTGGTTCTTATAATAGAGATTTGGTTAATGCCCCTAACCAGAAAAGTTTGGTTTTAGGAAAAATAGCTTACTGAATTTGGAGACTCCAAAGTCAGAAAGTTTATATTGACCACCTCTCTAACTGGTAAGTACTACTGCTTCTAGAAACAAGTTCTCATAGGTGCCATTTAAAACTTCTGTATGCATTGTGGTAACTTTGTAAAGTCACCTTCATTCTATTACCCTAGTGAAAACTTTCAGAAGTTTTTGTCTGTGTCATGGTGAAGGTTTATCTGAATCTGATGTAGGACCTGTACAAAACTTGACCGACCGGGTCGTTTTATGGTTGGCTTCATTTTTCAAGCTTATCAAGGGCTTTTTTGTTACATGGTCTGTAGATTTTTGAGAACTGCTGTGTGACTATTCACAATACATATACTATTCAGGAAGACATAAGGAAAGGCTAGCTTGTAAACAGCAAAATGGACAATACCTAGTCTCCATTGTGAGAGACATAAATTGGAGTAACTCTTTAACCACCACGCTATTTAAGTGAGACCAGACAAGAGCTAATCCAAATGCACATCGCGTGGCAGAGTTGTGCTGCCACCTAGTGGAAGTGAGATCTAATTGTTTTTATCAAATTCACATTGGACCTGTGGCTTATTTCTGTGGAGCTCAGGTTCTAATTTTGAAAGCTAAGGAGATACAGATTTCTGCTTCTCAGACTCATTAGCTTAGTGTCACACCACCACCCACATATTCTGAGTCTTTGCATCTTTCATGCCTTTTATCCTCTTGGGAAAAAACCTAGGAATGTGGAGGTCAGGAAATAGTAGGTGAGCAAAAAGGTGGAAAGAATGTAAGATTGCAGCAGTAGGAAAGTGCTGACTTAGCAAGTCGTTTAGATCACTGTCTCCAAACCTGATTCTGTTTCTTTGTGAAAATGTTTTTGAGCATGTATGTGTGATTATACCTATATAGTAAATTACATACAGGTAGCACTATGTTAGGGCTTCCCGGGTGGTGCTAGTGGTGAAGAACCCACCTGCCAGTGCGGGAGACACAAGAGATGTGAATTTGGACCCTGGGTAGGGAAGATACCCTGGAGAAGGAAATAGCGATCCACCCTAGTATTCTTGCCTGGGAAATCCCATAGACAGAGGAGCCTGGCAGCCTGTGGTCCATGAGGTTACAAAGAGTTGGACACAACTGAAGCAAAGCAAGCAAACACTATGTTAATACAGACATTATGAAACAATCTCAAAAAAAAGTTTAGCGTTCTTCCCAAGTCCCAGTAAATTATCTAATATCCTCTACTTTGGAAGCCCTTGGTTTAATGTGGTAGTCAGTAGTTTGTAGATCATTAATATTACTGTTGAATCCCTAAGGAGGTCCTGCCATGGTATCCTACTTGATGTAAGAGGAAAAATTATTGTCTGTCTGGTAAATTGAAATCCTTTCAAACAGCTTGCAAATAAAAACAGAAGTTTGTGTACTTCATTCAGGATATTTACCCTACCCCAGACAGTCAACTAAATAGTTTGTTTACATTGTCATCATTTAATCCTTAATAAATACCAGTGTCATCCTTTCCGTAGATGTGGAAACAGCTTTGGAGGTGGTTAGTGACTTACCCAGTAGAGAGGTGGTAACTGGTGAAGTTGGAGTGTGAACTGGTCTTGGCAGCAGCAGGACCCGTGTGTCTCAGTCCTACTCCGTATGACCATCTGGTGTGTGCCAGAAGACACCAAACACACTGACTAGCCACCTCGGTTCAGATCCCATCTGTATCGATTAGGTATGTTACTTTTCGTTTCTGAATATTTGTTTCTTCAGCCCTAAAATAAGGCCCATACCTCCCTTGCTCAGAGTGCAGATTGCATTGTGACTGCACATGTGAAGGTGCCTGGACCTTGGCAGATTTTTCTTGAATTTTAAGAAATCCAGTTTAACTGAAAAACAATTCAACACCTTCCTCCCCTCCCAGAATACTGATGGATGTGGTGATGCCAGGGCCATGACAAAACAAGAATATTGTGTTTTCCTATCTTTAGGTAAATTTGCACGGTGTCATGCTAAGCCTCCAGACATGCTTCTTTGTACACAGAGCCTTTTTGGAATTACTAAATAAGGTATGTTTCAACAATAGGGTACACCATAGAAATAAGCTGATTTTGGTTAAGAGCAGGTTTTCTACAGTGCTAGCAACATACGTCCTCCTTAGTAAGTAATGCTGAGTATTTCAGTATCTCATCTCTGATGAAAATATTGTTGCTTTTCAAGCAAACTTGGTTCCCATGATTTGGGATTAACCCATAGAATGTTCAGAGTTTAGTGTCAGCCATTTTCAACAAAAAATAGGGACTGACGATTTCCTGTGTTCTTTAGAAGACTTTGAAAGCTTCGCAGGAAGAATGAAGACTATTCTTGGCCTGAACAATTTGCCCCATGGGGTGTTGGGCCCAGCCAAACAGCATTGTATTAGCAAAGGAGGGTCAAGTGAAAGGAGACCTTGTTCTGTGCCAGGCTCTCAAAGGGTAGCCTGAAACCACACTGGCCACCCAGACCCAGTTTTGGATGCAGTGTTTGTGGACCTGCTGAAACCTCATGCCATTCAGGCTTTTTGAAATCCTTTGGGATGGAGAGAGGGAGTAGTAGTTGACACCTCTGAGAATAGGAATCAGTGAGAACTTGGCAGAAGGGGAGAGGCTAATTGGGGAAAATGGTAAGACTCTGCCAACAAGTGTCTATTTTTTGTTCTCTTCCTCTTCAAAGTGAGTCCTTCTTAGCTTATAGGTGTGTTGCAAGGAATAATGTCACCCTGAATGTTTACAAGGAAACAGCAGAACACAGAGGCCCCATGAGCTGGCTCTCATCCAAGTGTGGAGTACTGAACTAGGTCTAGCAGGGACTTACAACTTTTTCCCCCTCATTTAGTTCCATTGTGTTTGAATTTCACTGTGGAGTCTTTCATATTTAAATGTATCCTCCAGACCCAGAAAAGTTCTGTGTTTTGGGTAAGCTAGTTATTTAAGCAACTTGGCAAATGGTAGGTGAAGTGATGGGTGCCATGACACAGACCCTGGCATTAATGTGAGTTTTCTCCCCTTGCTTTTTGGAAGTAAAGAACATATATTTTGTCTGATTGGGAGTGGGGGAGCTGTCTTTTTTTTTTTTGCTAGGAATAAATCTCGTGGTTATACAAATCTATAGCTTAATGTGGTTTGCTTTTCAGACAAAAAAAAAAATGTTGTAATTAATGGAACACAGTTCTTCACTCAGACACCAAACTAAAATTCTCTGTAGACCTTTAGGTTGCTGGGTACAGGTATAAGAAACTCAAATTTGAGCTTTCTTTCCCAAACCTCTACTTCATTAGTGCTTAATTAGACCTCATCCCTTATAGTCATACTTGGAAAAGGAGTAGAGGCCACTGAGGTGATGTCTTCATTCAAATGGGATTGGCCCAGGTATAATCCATGTCCAGAAGAGGAGATGGGCTTTCTAACTTGTGCTATGAGGACTGATGACCTCACCTACCAAGTGGGGGCATTTTGACATTTAAACTGGAAAGAATTCCTACTTAACAAAGGAGAAAATACTCACTTGCTCACTTGGAAATTGAGGCAAGGGAACAAAAATCAGCAAAAGGTGAAGCAACAAATGTTTGTTGAGTACCAACTATGTGCCAGATAGACTTCACATAAATTTCAAAGATCAGTAGGATTCTATGACATGGCCATGTTAAACCCTTATTAAAAACAAGCATACTAGAATGAATTAAGAAATGTGGTGTGTGTTTATTCAATGGAATATTACTTAGTCATAAAAAAGAATGAAATAATGCCATTTGTAGCAATGTGGATGGACCTGAAGACAATCATACCAAGTGAAGTAAGTCATACAGGGAAAGACAAATACATCAATTCTGTGTGGAATCTAAAAGAATTATACAAATGAACGTATTTACAAAACAGACATTCATAGACCTAGAAAGCAAACTTATGGTTACCAAGGGGGAAAGTAAGGGGGGAAATAGGAGTTTGTGATTAACAGATACATACTATATATAAAATAGATAACAGTGACCTACTGTATCACACAGAGAGCTATACTGAATAACTTGTAATAAGCTATAAGGGAAAAGAGTCTGAGAAATACATATAAAACTGAACCACTTTGCTGTATACCTGAAACAGGCACAACATTGTAAATCTATGCTTCAATAAAAGAAGGAAAAGCAAAAAAAGACTAAAATTTCATTGTAAGATTTTATGTTGATATTAGTTATCCATTGCTGTATACAAAGCAATAACTACCTGCTAACCTTAGTAATGATAACATTTATAGTTTTTTACAGTTTAATAACATTTGTTAGTTTCTGCAGGTCAGAGATTAGCTGGGTGGTTCTGGCTGGGGACTGTCATTAAGAGGTCTGCAGGGCTGGCATTCAAGATGGCTTAGTTGGATTCCTGGTAAGTGGATTTTCAGGAGGCCTCAGTCCTTTACTACATGGACTTCTCCATAGGGCTCCTTGAATGTCCTTGTGACATGGTGACTGTTTTTTTTCCCAGAGCAAATGATCCAAGAGAGAGCAAGGTGTAAGCCACAATGTCTTTTATGATCTAGCTTTTAAAGTCATATAATGCCCTTTCTGTAATATGCCATTTATTGCTGATGCAGCTCAGCCCTGTTCAGCTTGGGAGGCAGCTGTACAAAAGCTGAATGCCAGGAGGCCACTGCTACATTATATCTTCTTTTGTTTAATATTTTTTTCAAATTTTAGTTTAATAAAATTTAAATATTTTAATAAACACTTATACAGATAATGCTACTGTGAACATTTCTGTACACCACCTTGCCCAAATATGGGAGTTTCTGTAGGCTTACACATCATGAACAAAGCCAGCAAATCTGTGCCTTTAGGTTCACAAGCCTCTGTCAAGTTTTCTGTGAGTCATATAAAATGTTCTATCCACTGCTCCTATCCCTGCTCAGATCAGATGTGCCCACAGACCCAACCCAGGGCCTTAGTTAACTCCATCTTTACAGTGTGAACCAGAAAACGAGTTCTTCCCCTGCGTGGAAGTGTGAAAAAGGGAAGAGCTACTGCAGACCCAGTAGGGTGGATGGCAGAGCCGTGGTCGCAGAGACAGCAGAGCCACACAGCCCTGCTGCTCCCCCACAGACTCCTAGGGATTATGGGTAAACGAGGTACAGATTCTTCAGCCAACCTCGGCGTTTGAATGCGCTCAACCCATGCATATCCCCCTCTCCAGTTCTGAGGCTTTGCCAGTGTTGGCTGTTGTGGGACCTCCACCTGACCTACAATCTACTGACCCACACCCAGGCAGCCCCTGAACCTTGGTCCTCATGAGACTTCAAACTCCCTCCCTCCCTCCTTGCTGCCCATCCTGGGCCAGGGTTTACACTGGCCCATCCTCCTTGGGTCATGGATGCACCCAAAGCCCACATCTCAGCACTACCCACCTCACAGGGCTGGCTTCTTATTGGTAACTTCCAGCAGAGTCTCCAGTAATTCTTCCCTGTTTCTAGATGTTCAAGGAATTTTTTCCTTCTGATTTTCAGTTTTGGCAAAAAGTACTTTTTTGAACCATTTTCGAATCATTTGCAGCCCTGTGCCCTTTGAATTAAGTTGTTAGATGTGTATTTCCTAGAAACAACAACTCATAATAATTATTAAAACTTGATGAAATTTAATGAGCTTTTAATTAAAAACATATCTTCTTTGTCAGATTAATGAAAAGTTGAGGTCAGGAGGCCTCAGTCCCTTGCTACATGGACCTGCTTGAGTGTCCTTCAAATATATATATATATTGTGTTCATATTATGTACACTGCACTTTGCTTGGATGGGATCAAGTGGCCAGGTTGACACCCAAGTCTAGGTGTCACTTCTCTCTGCCACGTGGGATGGACTCATTCATTCATTCTGTCTCTCCATCCGATCTCAGAGCCTGGGCTAGCCAAGATTTTTCCCACCCTGCAGCAAGACTTCCAACACAGGAACCCCCCCCTACACACACCCCCCCCCGCCACCTGGAACATTAAAGCAGTGGAAGGTGGTAGCCCCTGCACCGTCCGCCAGTGCTGTGGTCGGCAGGCTCCCTGCTGCCCCCTGGCGGCCGCAGACACCTGCACGGGGGGCTTGGCTCCTCAAGGCAGCACCGAGTCGATACAGCCTCTTCTTGGGGGCTAGGGTCTGTGGGTACAGCCCCTGCCTTATTATTCCCATTCGAGCGTCAGCGGCGGATGCGGGCTGTTGGGACAGAAGGTAGCCGCATGCCCATGCACGCTGAGACCCGTGCCAGAAGGTGCCTTTCCAGAGTACCCGGCGCCCCTGAATGCCACACCACTCTACTGGATTTTATATTGTTTTCAGAAATACTTCAAGACCTTTTTATTATTTTTATTTGTTTCCCGTTATTTGTTTAACGGGAAGAGTTTTAAGAATGTTACAAAAGTAACTCAGACTCTTGAACAAAACATTACAACCAAACATAAAGCATGAACAATTTAAAAGGTTCCTTAAAATATTAAACATAGAACTACCATTTGACTCAGAAATTCCACTTCTGAGTATATACCCAGAAGAGATAAAAGCGGGGATAAGTGCAGATACTTGCCCATTTGTGTTCACAACAGCATTATTCACAATAGCCAAAAGGAAGCAACCTGAGTGTCCATGGACAGATGTAAGGATAAACAGAACATGGTGTATATCAATACATTCAGAGGACTATATTCATCAACCATAAAAAGGAAGGAAACTCTGACACAGGCTACAATATGGATGAGCATACTATATGAAAAAAAAGACACCGAACACAATAAGACATGTAATTCCATTTATATGAAATATCTAGAATAGGCAAATTGTAAGTATAGAAAGGTCAGATGTTATTGAGCCCTTGGGGGAGGGGATATGGGAGCTACTGTTTAATGGGTGCAGAGTTTTGGTTTGGAGCATGGGAAAGTTTTGAAAATGGTGGTGATGGCTGCACATTGTCAGTGTAATTCATGTCACTGAATTGTACACTTAAAATGGTTTCAGTGAAAGTTTTAATTATATACATATGTGTATTTTATAATTTAAAAGATAGCTAAGAGAAAAAAGAAAACATTGAATTTACCTCTACCATCCTGAAGCAGGAGCAGTCAAGTAACTTAACTGGAGTTTGGAATCATGTAAATGGAAGGGTTAGGGTTGGAACTGATTGCAAACCACGCAAGATTACAATGGACTGCCTGTCTTTAAGCAGCCAGCAGCCATAATCAGGTGCCTTCACAGCCTTGCATCTCATCTCCCTGGGAGCACCAGTTGGTGAGTCATCACCACTTCATTCTTCTCCCTTTGCTTTCCAGGGGGACTAACCTTGACCTGGACCTTTAGCATACTGGCTCCATGTTTCCCCAGGACAGAGAATGACTAAGACTGTTCTAGAATGCAGTATAGCCCATTCAAATCCCAGTTTAGTGCAATGGGCAGGAGACCTTGGTGGCCTCCCAAAGAACCCTCTGTCCTCCTTAGGCCCCATGACTGGGGCTACTATAGCCACCTCATCTCTAGAGACCTTCCCCTCTCCTGCAGCTCCCTCCTCATGCCCTTTCCCCATCCCACCACTGTCTCCACCCACTCCTGTTCTTACCTCAGAGACTCCACACGCTGCCTCACTTCCCTCCCTCTCCAACCCTGTGTGCATTGCCCAACAAGTATGGCAAACTTCTGCTTATGTCTCCAAAAAGTTGGGGAGGGGAAATATTTGAAGTGATATTTTTTAAAAAGCCATCAAATTACTTTTCATGGGAAACCAAGATTTTTTTCAGAATCCTAAATTTTGTTGCACTGTTTATAGTTTTAAATTGTTTTTATTTTGAATTGGATAGATGAGTGGGAAGGGGGGGACCATTAGGCTTTAAGGGTTTACAACCTCTACGTATCTTGATTTGGCCCTGCCCAGTCTGCCTGATGGTGGGTCTTCTTCCTGTTGCTTATTCTCATGGGGACCTGAGCATCACAGAGTACAGATCTGAGAAGAGCTGGGATAGCTGGAGGTGGAAGGAATCTTCAGCCTGTAGCAGAGGAGTTTGCTATCTTTGAGATAGCAACTGAAGTGTGGAGCAACTTAAGTGCCCAGTGGGAATGCTTAGGAAGAATGGGACTGGGTCAGGGAGAAGCTAGGCTCAGGGTAGGGTGATCACCCTAGGGGTGCCCGTTTTGGGCAGTGGTCAAAGACAGTAGGGCATCAGCTTTCTGGTGGCTGGGGAAGGGGAGACACTGACCTCCACTTGGAGTATCAGCTTGGCCAGGTCGGAGTGGACACAGGACTAGCCATCCCCAGTGGCCTTACCATGTTCTTGGTGGATGGGGGACCTCTCGGAGGTCCTCATGTGCTCCTCCTGGGGTTGTGGCAGCACATAGTGGGCCCTCACGGGGTCATTTTTGCCACTTGAAAAGCCTGCTGACATTGCCTAGCAGGTGGTGAATTTACAGGAATGGATGTGTGGATGGAGGGTGGTCTGCCCTCATTCGGTGCCCTACCCGCTTTTCTGGAGAAGATGAAGTGAGGAGCAAGTACTTGCCAGGATCCCCATCTAGGGAAAGCTGTGAGTACTCCAAGTGGGCACCAGGGGGCAGCACTGCTCCAGCATCAAGCTCCTTCTACCGAGTAACCTTTCCTGGCCTCAGCAGTTGCAGTGGCACTAAGTTCTTGGGGCCATAATTATTATTTTTGGATTTTCAGAAATAAAAGACATTTTAAGGGTCATAAACTTGGTGAGGGTCCTTCTAGTAGCAGGTGGAAAAGCTTGGTCTGAGGGAAAAAAATGTGAAACAGGTTCTGCTCTCTGGCTCTGATGAGAAACAAGCCCTTTGTCCTCTCTTTGCCTCCGTTTCTCCATCTGTCAGACTGGGACAATCTCTTCTGCACCCACAGCTTAAGAAACTGTTGTGCTAAAAGGTGCAGTTGATAAGAAACGATTTCCCCGTGTTCGAGGTAGCTGGCACACAGTCATGGGCATTCCTACAGTGAAGAAATGTGTCAATGTCACATCTTTATAAGTACGTTCACGAGTCTGTCCTTTGGAATTAGTTTTCCATAGTTGGAAACATGCGGCAGATGAATTATACTTCCTGCTTCTGCAAGTTGAGATAACCCAGGGGCCATGGGTGAGCTGGCAGAGCAACAGACTGGTTTGGCCTCAAAAGAAGGGAGAATCCACAAAGTCCAGGTCATACTTGGCCAGTGGAGACCTCACAGCAAGTGGAAGCCCCTCTTTGGGATGTGTGTTGGGGGGTTTGTGTTACCCACTATTGGACATCCAACTACAAGATCTTCCTTTTGCTGTCTTGTTTTCCACAGATATAAACAATCCCCCCTGAAAGTGAGAAGAGAGAGAATGAGTCGGAGGTCAATTTCCTTGTGGCTGAACTTACCAACTTTTTGTGAGAGAGCCTGGCCCTGCTCATCCCAGGAAGGCAGTGAAGCCAGGGCAGCCCAAGACATGACAGGACGAATTTCTGTAGCTAGCAGAGCCGTGGACGGGGCAGGCAGAATGCACAGCAGTCCAGCAAGTCATCCTTACCATTAGACAAAGGAAGGTTTAGCAGATGGTATGCAGTTTTCTAAAAGGCATCGAGTTTAAAAATCCATTCAGCCCAAAGTATTTACACAAGTCTCAACTGTGAGCATCAGGTAGGTGCCAGCCCTGACTCTGCTACCTGACCCTGAGCAAGTTCCTTGACGCTTTTTTTTAAGTCTCACATTCATCGTTTGGAGAACAGAGACTGTTATTTCTTCCTTGCTGCATTGCTGTGTGGATTAAATGAGCTTGCTTCTCTCAGAAGAGCATCCAGAGTGCAGTAAGTGCTCAGTAAATATCAGTGTAGCAGGATGCGGAGTGAGAGGTTGAGAAATTTGGTTGTTTAGTTTCGTGAATATTTTGTTTAAGTATTTCTATTCATTTTCCTGGGGTGGGGACAGAGTGGGCTTATGACTAACTAGAAAAAAAATGAAAGCTATGTTTCTCCTTCCAGGAAGAGAACCAGACTTTGCTGTTCTTAAGACCTTGACCTCTCCTTCCATCCAGAAAACGTTTGTGGTTTTAAGGCTGATGTCCTGTCATAGTGCAGAGGGGTAGAATGCAAGTAATTTGGAGATTTGAAAAGGGGACAGTGGGTTGAGTCTGCCTTCTATCTCCCAGGGTCTGGGAAGAAGCACCTCGCGGTCACCTGTGAGGGGGAGCTGGGTGCAGGGCACGGTAGGCCCTTGTGGGGAGCCCTGAGCAGGCCCAGCAGAGAGGTCATGGGGTTGCCCTGGGGACCCCTTCCTACCAGATGAAGACAGGAGGCCAGTGGATGTGCTGCGGGGTGAGACAACAGCACTGCCCAGAGGTGGGAGCTACCCTGACCTGGACTCCTAGGGGACCTCTTTGGGGCTCTGTAACCCGCCAGCTCCACCCAGAGTCTTTGTGGGACCCAGAGGAGAAACCTGACTTTGAATGTCTTCCAGGCTTAGTGGGTGGTTTACAGTAAATTAGATGAGGGGAAATCTGATATTTGCCTCTTGAGAATAATTCCCTGTGAGTGAAATGCAAAGCTAAGATGGATAACATTTGCTTGCGCCTTGGAATCTCAGCAAGCCAGCAACCAGGCACAAGTGCTGAAAAGTGCACTTTTCATCTGGTGGTTTCGGTTTTCTTGACATCAAACTGATAGAGGCCTGGGGAACAGCAAACCCTTCAGACACAGCAACGACACAGGGCAGAGGAAGAAAGATAAGCAATAGAGTAGGGTCTCAAGCCCGCTGCTATTCCTATTAACTAAAATGCATGTGGCCGCACAATGGCACCGCGCGCGTCACGCATTCAAGGACCTGTCTCACAGTGGTGAGGGGGTGCCTGTGGGGACGGAGGGGATCCGCAGGTAAAGAAAAGGCATCAGTGGGGGCTGCCTGCGCTGGCAGCGGTGCCTGGGTTGTGAGGCTGGGAGGGTGACGAGGACAGCTCTGCAGGGCCAACCGACGAGCTGAGAGACAGGCAGAAAGGTGGGCTTGAACCTTGGGGGTCCTGCCGCAGGTGCCATCGACCTACTGACAATGCCATGAGGCTTCAGGGCATCTGCTCAGCACACAGGGAGCTTTCCACACCTGAGTCTGCCCTTCCGTTCATGTTAAGTGTCCAGCGTTGACTCACTCAGGCCCGGACCCTGGGGTGGATTCACGTGGGCTCACCCAGCAGTTTCTCCTGTTTCCATAAACACTATATGCAGCCTATGTCTAACGGGAACTTCCTATTTTATTTCTTTCAGGATTGACGTTAAAAGTACACTGGTCTACTTAAAGCATAGAATCTTAACACACCCCTTTGGGAAAACTCTGTTTCTATAGGCCAAAGCCTATCAGGCTTTTTGGATTTTATAGAAGAACCCAAACTGAGAGCCAGGCCACACCTGTCTGCTGACCCTGAAGTGATGGGAGTTGTCTCTGGATTGTCTTCGTTGGGGAGATGAGGTGTGCCTGTAGCTCTGGTGACATGGACCAATGCTGATGAACATGGCTTCATCCAGGGAGGTCTATTAGGAACCCAGTGCCTGTGCCCCCAAGAGGTCCCAGTCTCTTTCTGGAATAAATTATTAAACTTCAATTATGATATAGTCAAACAATATAATTAAAAAATATATGTATATATTCCTTTGCCTGCTCCAGGTCTTAGCTGTGTGGCACGTGGGATCTAGTTCCTTGGCCAGGGAAGGAACCCAGGCCCCCTGCATTACCAGTGTGAAGAATCTTCACCACTGGCCACCAGGGAACTCCCAGACAATGTAATATTTTGCTCGGATACAAATGCTACTTTTGAACCATTCTTATTGACATGGCGAAATGTTAATGTCACATCCATTCAAATAATAGGTGACTAAACCACACCATCACCACCTCTGTGGCAAAAGCTCAGCAGATTAGAGAGAGGAGCCGAAGCGGAAACAGGCCACACAGAAATATACTGGAAATAACTCTCCTTGGCAGAAAAGAAAAGCTGTTTTCCATCGCATAGCTAATTGGCTTACTTTTCAGACCTCTCGAGCCAGAAGAGATCACCCCAGGGTCATAAACTTCACTGTTGCAGATCGCAGGCACAGAAGAGCTTCAGCACTGCAAACCACCGAATGATCTGGGGTCCCAGTGGTGTTCTGCTCTGGGGACCGCAGGTGTTTCCCCAGCAGGGTGTGCATGGGGACTGTACCTTCCTGCCTCCTCTTGCTGTGGTCCTCATGCCCAGGTGCAGTCTCAGGGCCCGCGCTTGTGGTAAAGAGAATCAGGAAAACTAGACATTTGAATAGATGAAAAAGCCAAAGAAATCCAAGTGGCCCCGGTAACTCATACACTGTTTCATAAATGCCATCCCCAAGAAAAATGCCACATCCTCCAGAGTGGGAAATGGCAACCCACTCCAGTATTCCTGCCTCGAAAATTCTACGGACAGAGGAGTCTGGTGGGCTACAGTCCATGGGGTTGCAAAGAGTGGCACATGACTAAGCACACATGTGCTGCGCTTAGCTCCTGTTCTGTCCTAAGGAAAGGATTGCAGAAATTAGTGTGTATGTAAAGAATCTATTTCTAGTGATCTTTTCAATGTGGCTTCTCAAGTTGAGTCCACACTCTTGAATCAGTCTTCCTCTCTGCCAAGCCTTAAACAGGTTGTGGGGGTGGGGGCCTGGCTGAGCCCACGGCCACTCAGAGTGTACTCAGACTGCAGTCCTGAGGACAAGTAAAATCAGATGAAAGTCATGGGTTGAGGGCTTTCTAAATGTTCGTTCCACTCCTGAGCCACCCATTGCATGCTCTGGGACATTGACTATAAGATGCCCTGACAAAATAAACAACCAAATATGTTTGTACAGAGATGTAGGGAAGAGGTGAACCACAGGGTTCAACCAACAGATTCATGGCCAAGAAGTATTTTGTAAGGAAAAAAATAGGTCAAATATTTTGTGTGATGATCCTGAGTGGCAGGGTAGGGGACAAAAATTTGAGACCAAAAATAATCACAGTCCCCTGGCTTATTAGCATATCTGTTCTGGAATGCAGGGCTCCTCACAAGTGTGGTTTTAGTTCCAAATAATAGGGGTCAAAGGGCACACCTTTACAATAGGCAAACTTCTGTTCCCCATTCTTAGGACTTGAGTGGGTTTTGCTTATTTATAGTGTTTGTTTATTTTTTAAAGATTTATTTTTAATTGGAGGATTATTGCTTTACAATGTTGGGTTGGTTTCTGCCACACCAACTGAATCAGCCACAGGTATACATATGTTCCTTCCCTCTTGAACCTCCCTCCAACCTCCCACCCCATCCCACCCCTCTAGGTTGTCTCAAAGCACCAGATTGAGCTCCCTGTGGTACACAGCAACTTCCCATTAGCTATCTATTTTACGTATGGTGGGTTGGGAAGATGCCCTGGAGAAGAGAATGGCTACCACTCCAGTATTCTTGCCTGGAGTATCCCATGGACAGAGGAGCCTAGTGGGCTACAGTCCATGGGGTCACAAAGAGTTGGATTCAACTGAGTGACTAACACATGTACATATTTACATACGATAATGTATATATTTCAGTGCTGCTTTCTCAATTTGTCCCATCCTCTAGCATAATTGTTCATTTCTCCTGAAATTTAACTTCACGTCTCTTCTTTAATGCTGGTTTGTTGGCCGTGCTTTTTCTCAAGACTGTATGTATTCACATCAAGCACACATATCTGGTACTCCATTCAGAGAGTGACTTTTCCATTAGTGCCTCTCCTGAGCACTGATGATTTCAGAAATGCACTTCAGAGAATAAATGAAAGTCTAAATCCTAAATTGAACTGAATTCAGAATAAGGCAGCATGACTAGTCCATCAGCATAATCAATGTTTTCTACACCTAAGAGAGTTTAGGAAACCTAAATTCATAGACCCAAACCTCCATGACCATTTGCTGGCAGTTTCCTCATCTGTAAAATGGGGATGACTGTACCTGTCCAACCACCCTCACAGATTATGGCAGGATCAAATAATGCCACAAATGTGGAAGCACTTTGTGAGGCATACAGACAGACCTGAAATTTTTGTATTTCTACCATTTATTGATGATGGGACCTTTGAAATGTTACTTCACCTCACTGAGTCTTCAGTATCTGTAAGGAAGGACACCGGTACCTGCCTATAGATGAGCTGTAAAGATTAAGTGGGATTCAATGTATTTAAAGAATGCATGCTAACTGCTAAATAAATGGTAGCTATTATTATTGTGATTACACCTAAGTTTAGAACAGTTGTATCAACATTATCATGTTTCATCAGCATCATCCATAAACATGAAACAAAGAAAGATATTTTTGGAGCTGAGGATAGGACAGTTTGGAAAATGTGCAGGAAGAGGAAAGTGCATGATGGTACAGGGGAAAGTTAGGAGAAAAATGGTCTTTCTGGAGTGAAGTTCTGTGACAGAGAATCATGAGAAACCGAGTCCATAAGACCAGCAGAAGTCAGACAGCGAAGTTCTCTCACAGCTAGAATAAGACCTTTGATCTTGGTCCTGAGAATGTCAGGCCCTGAACTCTGTATTTAGTGCTGGCCAGAGTGACTGGATTCTTCCCTCCTGACCCAGTGCCAGGACCTCAGAGCAGCAGAACTTCTGAGCAAATAGGGCAGTAGGAGGGGCCCACAGCAGAGAGGGGCCCTGGTTGGGTCACTTTGCTGAGGGCCCCTGTGGTCAGCCCCGGGGTCATTGGCTCCCTGGCCATGGTGCCAGCTGGGCTCACTCTCCCATTTGTTTATCAGTGACCTCACCTGATGCTCTGGCCATCAGGTCTTCAGATGTCATCTAATGCCTTGACTATGTATTTTTTTTTTAGTGTGTTTATTTTAAAATCAGTTTTTAAAAAAGAAATTCAAATGATTATTATTTTGGAATATTCTCCAAATTACAAAGAAGACAATAAAAAGAGTAATTCCATTTTCAGACCTAATTAGTGTCATTTTACTTTCACTATGTGTAGTTGTATCTTGTTTTTTTAAGACTTTTTAAAGAGCTGTTTAAGGATTATGTAAAAATTGAGGGGAAGGTGCAGATTACCCAAACACTCCCTGCCCCCAACATATTCGTAGCTTCCCATGCTATCAACATCCCACGTCAGAATGGGACATTTGTTATAATGGATAAGCTCACTTTGACACACTGTCATCGCCCAAAGTCCATAGTGTGTTTACATTATGGCTCACTCCTGGTGTCTTATTTTTTTTTAATTAATTTTTTTTAATTTCTTTTTTTTATTGTTTTTGCCATACAATG
The DNA here is from genome assembly GCA_007570785.1 of Antilocapra americana. Classification (NCBI taxonomy): domain Eukaryota; kingdom Metazoa; phylum Chordata; class Mammalia; order Artiodactyla; family Antilocapridae; genus Antilocapra; species Antilocapra americana. Next base: position 26,239,893 of record ML660772.1, read on the forward strand.
TCATAATATCACCATGGGTTTACATATGCTTCCCCTCCAGGACCCCCCTCCCTCCCCCCTCCCCCCCGGGAAATCTCGCTGCACCAGCCCCGAGCATCAATCCCGGGCTGGCGATTGATTAGACATATGATAATTAACTTGTTTCAATGCCTTAATACTGATGAGTTTGGACAAATGTATGGTGACCTGTGTCCATCATTATGGTATCATTTACAGCATTTTCACTGCCCTAAAAACCTCTGTGTTCCACCTGGCATCCCTTCCCACCAACTCCATATCCTCTGGCAATCAATCACTGATGTTTATACCGTTTTTGTAGTTTTGCCTTTTTTACAATGTCATATAGTTGGAATGATATAGTATGTAGCCTTCTCAGATGGGCTTCTTTCACTTAGAAATATTCATTGAAGTTTCTTCTATGTCATTTCATGGCTGCATAGCTCATTTACATTTTAGTACTGAGTAATGTTCCAGATCATTGCATCTGGTCCCATCACTTCATGGGAAATAGATGGGAAACAGTGGAAATAGTGTCAGATTTTATTTTTGGGGGGCTCCAAAATCACTGCAGATTGTGATTGCAGCCATGAACTTAAAAGACTCTTACTCCTTGGAAGGAAAGTTATGGCCAACCTAGACAACATATTGACAAGCAGAGACATTACTTTGCCAACAAAGGTCCGTCTAGTCAAAGCTATGGTTTTTCCAGTAGTCATGTATGGATGTGAGAGTTGGACAGTGAAAAAGGCTGAGCGCCGAAGAATTGATGCTTTTGAACTGTGGTGTTGGAGAAGACTCTTGAGAGTCCCTTGGACTGCAAGGAGATCAGTCCTGGGTGTTCATTGGAAGGACTGATGTTGAAGCTGAAACTCCAATACTTTGGCCACCTCATGCAAAGAGTTGACTCACTGGAAAAGACCCTGATGCTGGGAAGGATTGGGGGCAGGAGGAGAAGGGGACGACAGAGGATAAGATAGCTGGATGGCATCACTGACTCGATGGACATGGGTTTGGGTAGACTCTGGGAGTTGGCAATGGACAGGGAGGCCTGGCGCGCTACGATTCATGGGGTCACAAAGAGTTGGACACGACTGAGTGATTGAACTGAACTGAATGTTCCATTATTTGATGTACCACACTTTATTTACTCATTCATCTACAGTAGGGCATCTTGGTTATTTCCACACTTTGGCAATTATGAATCAAACTGCTATAAACTTATAGTTTTTAAATATAATTTTGTAATATGCTTCTTTCCTTCAACAATAGATCATGAATGGGACTTCCCTGGTGGTCCAGTGGTTAAGACTCCATGCTTCCACTGCAGGGGGCAGGTGTTTGATCCCTGATCAGATCTTGCAGCTGCACAGCCAAAACAAAAAAAGATAAGTATTCTTTATCCATAAGTATTCCTATGCAGTCTAATTTTAAGGATCACTCTGTAATCCATCACATGGATTAAATGAGTTAACATCAGTAAAGCTCTTGAAGTGATGAGTGACATTTGGTAAGCACTCAATATATGTTAACAATTATTATAATCTGGATATGTGCACAAACTATATATAACTTAACCAACCCTTTCTTGTTGGACTTGAAGGTTGTTTTCACTGATACAAATAATGCTCCAGTGTGCATTCTTGTAGACAAACGTGCACTCATGGCTCTGATGATTTCCTCAGGATGTATTTTTGGTTGTAGAATGGCTGAGTCACAGAATACGTAACTTCTTTCCATTTATCAGGGCTTCCCTGGTGGCTTAGAGGGTAAATTGTCTGCCTGCAATGCAGGAGACCCAGGTTCAATCCCTGAGTTGGTAAGATCCCATGGAGAAGGAAATGGCAACCCACTCCAGTACTCTTGCCTGGAAAATCCCATGGATGGAGGAGCCTGGAAGGCTGTAGTCCATGGAGTCGCAGAGTTGGACATGACTGAGCGACTTCACTTTTCCATTTATCAACACAGATTCTTTTACCAATTTACATATGCTCCAGGCTGCTAAAAAATTTTTTTCTCTCCCAATGAGTCTGGGTTTTGAGCTAGAGTCTACTCTGAGAGTGAGGGGGTGCTATGGTGGATAAAAATATGACCACCCCCATTTTATGACAGAAGCTGGAAGGTATGATCCCAGAGGCTAAACCAGAGTGCATGTAACCAGAAATGAAGTCAGGAGTGAAGTGCCTGACTTGGCTGCATCTCAATTTCTTGACCTGTAATATGGCTTCAGCATCACCTGCAACTCTTAAAATTTATAAGATTAAATGAAATGGCTATCTCTAACTAGTGTTGAGCACATACATGAAAGACTCATACACGGCAGCAGTCACTAGCAGATATAGAAGCAATCCAACTAGTAGTACCACTGCAGAAACATTGGAGGCTCTGTAAAGATTTGTGAATGCTAAACTAATGAGCATAGACATTATTCCACAGAACATGAGAAACCATTGAAGGTTTTGGCCCAGGGACCGATATGCCCACAACAGGGCTGTGGAGACTGGACCCAGTAGGCTGAGGGGTGGACTGAAGCAGTGGCGCCTGGAGGCAGAGGCCAGTCCAGAGGTCACTGGAACTGTCCAGAAGAGACAGGTCACATCAGAGATTTTTACCTTCTGAATCTTAAAAACAATTATTTTCAACATTTGTTCTATGAACAGGAGAGATAACAAGCTCTAAAGCCCAGCATTTCTGTGTTGTTTTTATTTAAAATCCATTGGTCACTTAAGAATAGTGTATGCTCTTGCCCAACATGGAAATGTACTTAATCCCCCTGAGAGAGTGTGAAAGTCGCTCAGTCGTGTCTGACTCTTTGTGACCCTATGGACTATACAGTCCATGGAATTCTTCAGGCCAGAATACTGGAGTGGGTAGCCTTTCCCTTCTCCAGGGGATCTTCCCAACCCAGGGATCAAACCCAGGTCTCCCACATGGCAGGCAGATTCTTTACCAGCTGAGCCACAGGGGAAGTCCTAAGACCCCTGAACATACACTTAAAATGGTTAAGATGTTAAACTTTATGTTATGTGCATTTTGATACAATTTTAAATAATTAAAAAAATAAGTTAAAAAATAAACTCAGAGGATTCATAGTTAGAAAAAGGGTCTGGGCAGCGGGGAAAAACATGTGGACAATATCTGATGGTGGGGAGAACACATTTAGCCCTCTTTCAAAGAGTCTGCCTGCAGTGCAGGAGCCCTGGGTTTGATCCCTAGCTCAAGAAGATCCCCTAAAGAAGAGAATGGCTACCCACTCCAGTATTCTGGCCTGGAGAATTCCATGGACAAGAGGAGCCTGGTGGGCTGCAGTGCATGGAGTCACAAAGAATCAGGCAAGACTGAGTGACTAACACTTTCACTTTCACTTGGGACGATAGCAGATGATGAGGAAGAAGGGCCATGGACGTTAACAGCAGCCTTATAGTCACAAGTCTTGGATTTAAATCATGGTTCTGAATTTAGCCTGTGAACTTGAACTAATTACTGTAACCATTATAAGCTTCAGTAACTTTCTCTGTAGAAGGGAGATAACAGTACCAGATCTCCTTATTTACAGACTGAAGCAAAGATCAAACCAGACAGTGAAATCAAATAAGTAATAAGCTCTGAGTTTTCTCCATTTTGTAGACTTTCAGTTCTATACCCCAAGCAGATTCAAGATGCTGCTAAATTAAGCTCCTACCATGACTTGAAAACATTAAGTCCCAGCTTAGATCCTACCATGGGATCCTATCGTGGGATTTCATCTCAGGGCTTGGGACGTTTTATATCAAATTGTAGTGGGAGGAGATGCAGACATGGAAGGAAATAACATCTGTCTACACATTCCCTTTTCCCCTCTGACTTCCAGGTATTCAGTAAAGGAATCTGTTCCAAAAGGCCACACCGTCTTGTTCTATTATACCAGGTCATGTCAGGAGTAGTTGTTCCATGCAGCAGCTGCTGATAAATTGACATTTAATGGTTTTCCATGTCTTTTAAGAGTTTTATAATGCAAATATTAGGTAAATGTAATATATGTAAGTATATATGTGCAAAAAAGAATAGTGTGTGCCTCTTTTGGAAGTTAAGTTTAAGAACATGAGTTCTGTTACTGCTAGGTTGATATCAACAATGCTCTGCTTAAATCATGGCATGTGGTTTAGAAATAAGCATAAGGGATCCCTGACACAGGACGGATGGCTCTTGGTTACTTGGTAGCTGGTCAGCCTGTTTAAGGGTGATTATTTTTCTGTCCTCCCTCCATCCCCTTTTCTCAGCCAGTTCTCTCAGTTAACATATCCATCAAAGTGCAGGAAAGGAGCAAAGATGAAAAATCCTGTCATTACAAACATTATCTCCAGTGAGGGTTATATGATACTATCTATGAATGTCAACTATTTGTATTGTCCAGAGCCCCCATTCAGGCAGAAAATGCTGAGGTAGCTTTGGTCTTGACCTTGGCAATCTGGAAGGATGATGTTTCTCACAGCACACACCACGGATGGCTAATGGTCCACGTGAACAAACCAGGAGTTAGTCTGTTGCAATATTAATGACTATGACTTAGTTTTGGCTCAAATTAATAATTCGTTCATTATTGCTTGACTGTTTGAACATAGCCAGTCCTCCAAGGCTTGGCTTGCATACAAGTGTCTGTTTCAGGGAGTTCCAGGGCCTGCTCCTGCACTGTCAGAGCTTTCCAGGGGACTCAGAGACCCCCTGATTCACACTCTGCCTTCAGAGAGCTGAGTCGGGACCTCATTTTGGTGGGTGGTTTGGACTTTTGGTGACTGATGGATTGAATCTTTGATTCTCTGAGTTCTGTGGATTTTGGTGACCTCTCCAATACGAGTTGTGAGATTTTCTCTGTCAACTCTGGTTCCACAGCTTCCTTATAGGCTCAGCTAAGTTTCTACCACCTCTATTTTCCCCAGCACACAATGTATTTATGAGAAAGCAGATGCCATCTCATTAGTACTTCACAAAAAGCTAGGAGAGGCAACTCCTCATTGGAAAGATGTAGGGTGTTTAATTCATATGGTCTGTGTCTATGTGTGTGCTCAGTCATGTCCAACTGTTTGCAACCCCGTGGATTGTAGCCCGCCAGGCTCCTCTGTCCATGGAGTTTTCCAGGCAGGGATACTGGAGTGGATTACCGTTTCCTCCTCCAAGGGATCTTCCCGACCCAGGGATTAAACTCACCTCTCTTGCATATCTTGCATTGGCAGGCAGATTCTTTACCATTGCACCACCTCGGAAGCTTTTTAATCATCTAGTATAACCCAGATATCAACTACAGTCTCAGGACCTATAAGCTTAATTCAAACCTTTTCCCATTGAGTGTAGAAGTCTAAAGTCTTGCAAGATGCTTCTGAATTCTTGACATTTTTTTCATGATCAACTTCCCACTGAATTCATTTTTTTTGCCCAGTCTTGTTCTCCTCTCTGCATCCTGGGGCTGGCTGTTCTTCCATTTGTGTCACTCCTTTGACCCAAACTAGAGGCATGACACTTTCTTCTATTTTCTTAGTCCCCCTAACACAATGGTGAAAGCAAGTCATTGCATGTAGCAGAACTTTGGCTGCAATCATTTGAAATCCATGTTTGTCCTACGAAATTCTCACTGGCTTCAGCACCCGTAGCCCTCCTGCTCCTGGTCTCTTTCTGACTCTTCTGGTTCTTCTCTTTCCTTTCCTTTCCTCTCTTTTTTGTTTTCCCCCTCCTACTCAGGAACAAAAATAACATGTATAACATCGCTCACTTTTTGTTTGTTTGTCTTCTACATGTATCTTTATAGTCTCACCGTCTGCCCCCAAAACAGCTTTTCTGTGGGGAAGCAGAGCACTGAAGGGAGCCGAACTGCTTGGGCTCCAATCCCTGTGCTACCTTGTTCTCTGCATATTACTCTGGGCAAGTCATTTCAGTTCTCTGTGCCTCAGCTTCCTGTTCTGTAAAGAACAAACAAAAAGTCCTAATCTGATTGTAGAGAGGATCGAACAAGTTAATGTGCCATCTGTGGAGAAGTGGGTAGACAAATTGTGGCATCGTCACACAGTGGAATACTATTCAGTCATGAAAAGGGGATTACAGTACTGATATCTGCTGTAACTGAATAGCTCTCAGAAACATCATACTAAGTGAAAGAAGCCAGACGAAAATATTATACATCATATGATTCCTTTTTAAAGATGTACCCAGAATAGGTAAGTTCATAGAGACAGAAAACAGACTGATGGTTACCAGGAGACAGTAAGGGTGGGGAGGAGGCAACAGAGAAGAATGACTGCTTAATGGTATAGAACGGGGTGATTAAAAAGTTTTGAAACTAGGAAGAAGTGGTAGTTGTACAACATTTGTGAATGCATTAAATGTAACTGAATTATATATTTTAAAATGGTTGATAGCAATGATATGCTTTAAAAGCAGATTGATCTCAGGTTTTAAAATAAATGAATGTAGAGCATTTTGCATATTTCCTGGCATACAGTAAATAATCAAAATATTATTACTATCCATCACCCCCTCTAGCCAGCATAGATGATTATTGATCTCAGCTATTTTCAAAATAAGGGGAAAATCATTAAATAGCAAACAGTATAGGGGAGTCTCAGGCCCCAGGGAGAGAATTTTCCTGTGGCATCCCCACCCTGCTAATTATTATAAGAAAAAATGGGAACCTGGGTTGTAGAGTAAAGTCAGTAGTTCTTGGTGTCTTTTTTCTCATTAATGTGGTTCCAGGAATTGGAAAAATTGGAAAAATATTCTATTGTTTAAATATTTCTGGCATCTACAATTTTCCTTCCATCTTCATTAGTGTCTTAGCCACACAGGCTTGCTCTGCCATGCTGCCTCTCCCAAATCAGGCTTGCTAGAAAGACTGGACTATGCCACGGGAAGACCTTCAGACCTCACCAAAATCTCACTGAGGCCCTTTTGTAAGGACTACATCTTGTACAGGGTGCTCAGACCAGCCAGTCATGCGCCCCAGCTGACTGCAACGGCAGCCTTTGTAATTGCTGTTACTAAATATACAGGACACCCTGTATGATGCAAGTAACACATCTTCATCACTATGGTGACCGGGCAACTTCTGCCTCCAAACACATTCCTTTGCAGCGTATGTCTACCAGGGGCTGAAGAGAGCCAGTGAAGCTGTGGGCCCGGCAAGCGGGATCCCAACTAATTTCTGGTTCTAAGAACTGAGTGGCCTGTGCTCTGCTTTTCGGCTGTATGTGGCAATTTTGTCAAAAACAAACTCACAGATTTCTATCACTTGAAACTGGTTCAGGAAAAAAGCATTCAAGAGAAGGAGACTCTTAAAGTGACAGCTGGGAATCAGCTACGTCAGAGGATACAGGATTCACCGGGTCATCCAGAAGATGCAGACTTAGTGCTGACAGAACCAATCCCAGAAGCAACCACAGGAATCCCTTTTGGGGGAGAATCTCTTCAAGGATGGGGTTAAAAAAAAATGTAGGTGGCTCAAGAGAGCCTCTTCCTTCCAAGGACATTGTAAGAACCATTTACCCTCCACTTACAAATGGAGCAGGGTCAGACGAAAGTGAGTAGGTGTGGGCAGTTGGCAGGGGCTGTCCCGCTTGCAATGACTGTAGCGTCGCATGGCAGTCCCCTGATTTTTCGCTTGAGTGCCTTTGGGCCGCTTTTTAATGTGACCCCTGGACTTGTCTTAGTGCTACTCCCTCCCAGCCCTCCTTAAGCACCAGCCGGTGCCGTTCTGAGCCCATGGTGGAGATGCATCACCTCAACCTCATGCCCAGAAGTAAGGCGCTCCCTTCAGAGTTTCCAGCTTGCTGACAGAAACCCAGCTCAAAAACTGGAGCCATTTCCCTCAGGTTGCTCTCATGGAGCCACCTGGCACAGAAAGCCATTTAAAGATCTGCTCTTGGGCTGAAGGAAACCATTTTGTTTATTGTGGGAAGAAGGCTTTGGAGGCCTCCTCTGATATTTACTCCCAAGCTCTGGTTTCTTTTGGAAAATTCAGTGCTTGTTCTAAAGAGTCAGTGAGGGAGGGTGTGGATCTGCTCACCCATTCCCACCTCTGAGCTGTGCCTGTCGGTGCAGAGATGCCGGCCTCCCACCTGCCCCCACTGGCCATGTGAAGGAGGATGGACGGCGCGTGTGTGCCCTTGGATCTGAACTGTTGCTGCTGAGACGTATCCCAGGGACTCAGCTGCCTGTGGAGAAGGTGGCCACGCGTCCCAGTTTGCCAGGGACAAGCCTTGCGTTGTATACCTGCTGTCTTAGAATGATTTTAAAAGGCCCCTTTCACTCTCAGAAGTGTCCTGTCACTTGATAAGGTAGGTGATAAGATCCTTTACGCAACAGGATCTTGTGTCTCACTGCTGACAGCCCGAGCGTTTGCACTGTTTTCCTTCAGTTCTAGGATTTTTCAGATTTACTGGATTCTTAGAGAGGTTGGCGGAAAGCAGGGCAGTTTTCATGGCCTCGTTATGAATCCTAACCAGTTCTCTTTTAAGCTCAAAGTAGTTATAAATATTCTGTCCGATATATTTGGCCCTCAATATATTGGCTCTAGGGTGGCTCTAGTGGCTCTCGGAGTGTGTCCAAAGGACACTGCTAAAGTCTTGAAATTTGCATCGAATGAAAACAGCTGTGCCCCATAAGGAAACTGTAGGTCAGCAGATAGAATGGATTCAGGTTCAAGTTTTTCCAGGTTTTTATACACCTTTGGTAGATGATCCTGCTTCTCAGCTGGCAGATAATCAAATGCACAAGTGCTGAGTATGAACTTTTCAAATGTTCAGAAAGTATTTAATAACATATTTTTAATGAGATAAGAATTCCTGCATACCTGGAACCTGGTCATATTTTCACTAGGTAAAATTCATTTATGCAATGGGATTTAATATATCAACAAGTTATAGTACGTCAGTATTAAATCCATATCTAACATTTGTTGTTTTAATATGTGTCAGACAAGTGCTGAATGAGTCACATACATAACCTACTTCATCCTTGCAGTGACCCATGAAGTAGGTACTGTGGTCACCCATGTATTGTAAGAGAGGAAACTGGGAAGAGACGCCAGGTCTCACAACTTCCAGGTGCTCTGTCACCTAAACTCTTTTGAAATGCACTTTGAAACTTCCTAGCTAGTCATTATACTAAAAAAAGCATCTGTCATTTGATTTTTGCCCTTAGGCCATGATTCCATAGCAATTAGAGAAGTTTCCTGAAGGTACAGTGAGATCTGAATTTTCCTTTTGACCTGAAAGAGACCCTAAAAAACCTCCTCATTTGCTATACGGTGTTTTTTGTTTTTTCCTTTTAAGAGAAGAGCGATGAATCTGGAAAAACTGAGGCCATGTCATATTAAATATGATGCTGCTGGTTTTGCTCAGCACTTTTTGCTGTAATGCTCTATTAAAGCCCCCCTCTTTAGTCTTTCCAGGCCCCCCTCTTTAGTCCACTTCACTCCATTATTTCCCTGTGGTGGCTGAGATGGTAAAGAATCTGCCTGCAATGCAGAAGACCCGGGTATGATCCCTGGTTTGGGAAGATTTTTTGAAGAAAGGAATGGCTATCCACTCCAGTATTCTTGCCTGAAGAATTCCATGGACAGAGGAGTCTGGCGGGCTACAGTTCATGGGGTTGCAAAGAGTCAGACACGACTGAGCAACTAACACTTCCACACTTTTCACTTCACAAGGAGAGCACAGTGGTATTGTAATCTGGTACAAAATAGATACTCAGTAAACATTGGTTTTAAGAATGAATGAATTTTAACTGAACAAAGCAATGACTCAACATCACTTTCACAAAGATTATGAGATGGAATCCTGCAGAAACTGCTGCATTTTGCCAAATCCCCTTTCTTTAGTCTCTGGATGACTGCCAGGAAATTAAACGTCTGCCTTTCCTGGTTAATTACATGTAAGAGATTGACTAGTGATGTAAATGTTTCCCCTTGATCCTATGGCTTCATCCAAACCTTTGGAAAGTGGGGAAGAGAAAGATTACCTGTCTGTGCCTTATTGACTGAACATGCCCTTCAGTCTGGTCGTTTCTAAACTCGCCAGTGAGGCTTTCACTGCTGTGGGAGGGCGGTCATGCTTCCTATGCCTCCCACTGTGCCTAAGCTATACTTTGGGACCTGACGTGTCACTGTCCCCAGTGAATAGAGCCCTCTTATCCCACCCGCCATCCACCTATGCATTTCTCCTTTCCCACCAGGCAGCCAGACCACGTTCCTGCTGTTTCCTTTTCAGTGGTTGGCAATAGGCCACCTGAGCCTGGAAAACCTTTCCTGCCTCCTCACTGTCTGCAGGGAGGACCCAGAGAGGCAACTGACCCGGGCGAGATGCTTTTCTTGTTCAAGCAGGGAGTGCACTTACTGCCAAAAGTGCTGAAGGCTTTTCTGTCCCCCAGTGCTTTCAGAGCCCAAACAAGCTTTGCATTCCAATACTCTACTTTCCTGGAAAGCTCTCTGTCTTTTCTCCAGGGCTTCATCTCATTTCTGCTTAGCACCAGACAGAATTACCATGGGTGTATCTTCTGGCCTCTGGGCCTTCTTGGGTCTACAGAGTATAGGTCATTTTTTCTCCATATAACTTTTAAAACAATTATTACTAAGTTAGTAAATATATTCATGGAAGGAAATTGAGAAATGCAGGAAACAAAAGTAAAATTATCTATTATTATCTTGTGCTAACATCTATTAACATTTTACTATTGATGTATGTAGTCTTTTTTATTTCAGTCTATTTTCTTGATTATTAAGGGGAAAAACAAATAGAATTATGCCAGCTTGAATATTTGCTTAACTATTGATTCATTTTCATGCATTCCCCTTATTAATTTTTAAAAAAATTTTATGATAATTTTATATTACAGAAAAGTGGCAAAGATAGTACACAGAGTTCTCACATACTCTTAATACAGCTTCCCATAATGTTAAAATCTTATATAACCATGGTTATTTGTCAAAAATAAGAAAGTCACACTGGTCTGATATTATTAACTACAGATTTTTTTTTTTTTTTTAGGATTTTACCAGTTTTTCCTTGCTTTTCATGACCTGGTACTTTTGAAGGGAATTGATCAGGTATTTTGTAGGATATACCTCAATTTGGGCTTGTCTAATGTTTTACTCATGATTAGATTTAGGTTATGAACTTTGGGAAAGAAGACCACAGAGATGTCTTTTAACTTCCTTCAGTTCAGTTCAGTTGCTCAGTCATGTCTTACTCTGCGACCACATGAACTGCAGCATACCAGGCTTCCCTGTCCACACACCAACTCCCGGAGCTTGCTCAAACTCATGTCCATTGAGTTGATGATGCCATCCAACTATCTCATCCTCTGTTGTCCCCTTCTCCTCCCACCTTCAATCTTTACCAGCATCAGTGGCTTTTCCAATGAGTCAGCTCTTTGCATCAGGTGGCCAAAGTGTTGGAGCGTCAGCATCAGTCCTTCCAATGAATGTTCAGGACTGATTTCCTTTAAGATTAACTGGTTTGATCTCCTTGTAGTCCAAGGAACATGCAAGAGTCTTCTCCAACACCACAGTTCAAAAGCATCAATTCACTTCCTTATGTTGTCCTATGAAATACACACTCTCAAGGTGGCACAGCTGGTAAAGAACCTGTCTGCCAATTCATTAGGCATAAGAGATGAGGGTTCAATCACTGGGTCAGAAAGAGCCCCTGGAGAAGGAAATGGCAACCTGCTCCAGTGTTCTTGCCTGGGAAATCCCATAGACAGAGGAGCCTGGCAGGCTGTAGTCCAAACAAAGAGTTGGACATGACTGAGCATGCATATACTTACTTATACACACCTCGCCTAGAACTTTTGGATCAAAGAGTAAGTTAAAATTTTATTAAGCAGACTCATGAAGTGTATCTTCAACTACTTCATGCCCAGTGCCTGGCCTGGGGATGCCCTAAGTAGGTGCTTCCTTGGTGTTTATTTCATGGTTGGCATTAGGGTCCAGGCCAGGACACTCCCTCTGGGGAAATGATGGACTGGATGGTAGCTGCTTTGTTCATCTTGAGAGACAACAGAGAAAGAAAGATCACAATTAAAAGCAGAGACCATTGCAGAACTATTTAGCTAGAACATGGAAGCAACCTAGGTGTCCATTGACAGATAAATGGAGAAAAATGCTGTGGTACCTATATGTGATGGAATATTCAGTTCAGTTCAGTTGCTCAGTCGTGTCCGGCTCTTTGTGACCCCATGAATCACAGCACGCCAGGCCTCCCTGTCCATTACTCAGTCATAAAAAGGAATGCATTTGAGTCAGTTCTAATGAGGTGGACAAACCTAGAACCTATTATACAGAGTGAAGTAAGTCATAAAGAGAAAAATAAATATCATATACTAATGCGTATATATGGAATCTAGAAAGATGATACTGATGAATTTATTTTCAGGGCAGCAATAGAAAAACAGACATAGAGAACAGACTTATATGGACATGGGGCAGGGGGAGGGGAAGATGGGAGGGTGAGATATATAGAAAGAGTAACATGAAAACTCATGGTTTTACATACCATATGTAAAACAGATAGCCAATGAGAATTTGCTGTATGACTCAGGGAACTCCAACAGGGGCTCTGTGACAATCTAGAAGGGTGGGATGGGGAGGGAGATGGGAGGGAGGTTCAAGAGGGAGGGGACATATGTATACCTATGGCTGATTCTTGTTATTTGACAGAAAACAACAAAATTTGGTAAAAGCAATTATCCTTTAATTAAAAAAAAAAAGCAGAGACCAGTTTGTGTTTAGAAGAAATATATCATTTCCTTGAAAATAAAGACATAGATGTGAAAATAGACGCAAGGAAAGATGAAGATATTGAGGGAAGAAAGATATTAGAACACAAAGTGTTGAAGACAGTTGTGTGTCCCAGTTATCCCCAGATACCCAGGACCTGGGAGAAGGGACCTGGAACTAGAGAAGGCAGGAACTCTGGGATAGGAGATGGGGAGGAGGCTGACTCTTATACAGAACCCTGTCCAGGCCTCTGCCTGACCACCTTTGGGCACCTTCTTGCTCCCTCTCTGCCATTGTAGCCCCGTGGCTTTTTCTAGAACATTCACATGGCTTTCCATTTTGTGTAACTGGTTTTACTGAAGATTTGGAGACAATGGTAGGTGATTCAGGCACAGGCCATGCATCTCTGTTCCCCAAGCTCACCTTCTGTCCCACAGAAGAGAGTTTCAGACCAGCCAACCTGCCTTTTTAGCCCAGGCTTCCTGCCAGGGCACTAGTCCCCACTCCTGAGTCCCCTCCTCCCCTTCCACCATCCCCAGCCTACTTCCTCCCCACAAATTCTGAGAGAAATTGGGAATCTCTTTCTTTTGCTCCCAACTTCTCACTCAAACTCTTCTTGGTTTCAACTTTCACAACCAAAAAGACAGTCAATATTTCTTTTGAAACAGAGAAGACCTACTCAGCAGTCACCATCTTTGGCCACACACACGCTGGCTGGCAGAAGATTCAAAATGCCCAGGGAAGAGAGGAAGGGGTGTGATATCATCTTCCTGAGCCTGTGGTAGGAACAAGACTCAAGCCATGGGTCTCTGAGGGGACTGGAGGGGCTGAGAGAACTTCAGATGGTGGGGGGGGGTGAGAGGGGGCTTCCCTGGGTGGCCCTGGATCCTTTGGTTTATGAAACTCCAGGGCCATGTAAAAGAAGGTCATAAATAACTAAGTAGAATCTCATCTTTTTCTTTTCCCAACATTTGTATAGAATAATAATTTTTTAAAATACCTTGCATTACAATTTTTAAAATATTCTTGTAAGAACTTTGCATTCAGTCACATCAAGATTTTACAATTCACAGTCACCCTCTGGTTGTTCTTTCTGACGAAGACTCTGCTGTTGATCTCAGAGTTGCTTTCCCATAAGGAGATCTCTAAGGCATTCACTATGGGCCTATCCAAGGGTTATCATCTCCTTAGACCTTCAGGGTTGGATCACCCTGACCATGGGTTTACAGAGTTGTGAGTGAGTGGTTTTCTTTTGATCTCAAGGAAGTAGTCACGTATGGATTTGAGAGCTGGACCATAAAGAAACTTGAGTGCCAAAGAATTGATGCTTTTGAACCATGGTTTTGTAGAAGACTCTTGAGAATCCCTTGGACTGCAAGGAGATCAAACCAGTCAATCCTTAAGGAAATTAGTCCTGAATATTCATTGGAAGGACTGAAGCTGAAGCTCCAATACTTTTGCCACCTGATGCAGAGAACTGACTCCTTGGAAAAGACCCTGATGCTGGGAAAGATTGAAAATGGAAGGAGAAGGGGATGACAGCAGATGAGATGGTTGAATGGCATCACCGACTCAATGGACATGTGTTTGACATGCTCCTGGAGTTAGTGATGGACAGGGAAGCTTGGCGTAGTGCAGTTCATGGGGTTGCAAAGAGTTGGAAACGACTGAGTGACTGAACTGAACTGAAGAATATAAGCATGATGGAAAAATATAAACTGTACACTTGACATTAAGAAAAATGGCACTCAGGTAACACTGGTTTCTTTTATTGATTTCCCAGGAAGATTTCTCTTCATGTATTTTTCATTTTTGAGTTCAGTTTACCTAAGGACAAAGCTAGTGCGGAATTGTCTTGTTTTTGTGTCTGGTTATCTTTGCTGCTGCTGCTGCTGCGTCACTTCAGTCGTATCCAACTCTGCGACCCCATAGACGGCAGCCCACCAGGCTCCCCCATCCCTGGGATTCTCCAGGCAAGAACACTGGAGTGGGTTGCCATTTCCTTCTCCAATGCATGAAGGTGAAAAGTGAAAGTGAAGTCTTTCAGTCGTGTCCGACTCTTAGTGACCCCATGGACTGCAGCCCACCAGGCTCCTCCGTCCATGGGATTTTCCAGGCAAGAGTACTGGAGTGGGATGCCATTGCTTTCTCTGCTGGTTATCTTTAACAGGCCCCAAAAGTGTCTGCTAGCTGCATAGAAAAATGGATTACTTGTGTGTAATCCTGGTTCTGCAGGCTTGCTCTCTGAGGTGTTTTTATTTCCACTGGTGTCAAAGGGAGATTAAAGCAGTAACGGCTCTTTGCTCCTCTCCCCTCTGCCAGGCAAGATGGACCGAGTTAGGGGCAGAAGGTATTCAGATAAGCTGTAAGACCCCCATGAGATTGCATCCCCCAGGCTTCCCAGAGCTATGGGGATGAGACTGCCAGGAGAACAACCAGCAGTGCTGAAGCACTGGGTTCAGGACACTGATGTCATTGCCTAGATCAAGGTTACTTTGGTTGTAGCTATGAGAAAGTCATCTCAAAAAACCTTCAGCCAAGGTGGACCTTTGTTAAAGAAAGAGATTTCAGAGCACCCTGGATACTCTTTATTGCAGGCCTCTTTATTGTTCCCTCTTTCTCCAATCTTTCCTTCTCTCTCTCAGACAGGTTTCCACTGACTCATTCAAGCTAACCAGCCCAGGCCAAGACCCATGTGTTTTTCTCAACTCCAGGCTCCAAAGAGAGAATTGGATTGTCTTCATTTAAATGAACTGTGTCTGGGAGTGGAGTCGGGGTGAGGGAGTCTTTGTCATGTAATAGAAAAATGGCTAAAACTGAGGGCTGAAAATATACCCTTAAGGTTATCTGTTATTGAGCTTGTCCCTTCAAATTTTGGCTCCCTCCATGGTGACATCACTGTGGCTGTGATGATGGAATGGCTCAGACAACAAGAAATGGTATTCAGGTATTTCCCCTGGCCACCAGGGTTCTGGCAGTTGATTCAACTACAAGTTGAAATACCTAGTATATGTCATACACTATCCTAGGCTCTGAAGACAGAAATGTAAACCAGATACATCTTGAGACTCAGTATGACTTAGTTTATGTACTGAAACACATTTAAAGCCACAGAGTCCAAAATTAATTACCCTTATGTCAAGCCAAGTTATACTTTTTTGCTTTCCAAAAGAATTAAGAAATATTAATGGGGAACAAATTTGTAACTCCTCAAAGCCTTCTAAAATCTCTTTTGTCTCTTTTCCCAGCATATGATATATGCTCCAGAACATCTTACTTGTCAAATAGCCTTTGGACTCCTTTTGATGCCTAGTTTCCTCCTACAGCTCAGGGCCTGTTTCTCTCCACCCATGTTTCCAGGTCATCAAAGCATTTTGAAAAAAAAAAAAAAAAGCATTTTGTAACTTGGTTTGTAAAGACTAAATTCTTTTTCAGGGAGTAAGGAAAAAGGAAAACCTGAGTAGGTAAAGACAAAATTATCTTTAGTTGGTTAGGGATGGGTGGAGAGAGAGAAAATACTGAAATCCTATGTAATCATTAATCAAATTCATTTCACCTGTGACCTGCCTTCACTAATTAAGGTTGTTTTAATTGTTGCTACAAAAGACCTGTGCATCCTTGATGTGGCATGTAGTCTAATAAGATGTTTACCAGAGCTGTTTTCTAGGAACGTGGATTCAGCTGTGTCTAGTTTGAGTTGAGCTGGTTAAAACCCCGGACTCTCCAACTGTGTGAGTGGCCTCTGTGAATGTCAGCTCAGTGACCTTTTGATGTCAGAGGACTGTAAACTCCACCTTCAGATCATGCTAAGTGCCTCCATTTTGAGCGTGCAGAGGCCTGTAGCTTAGCTGCACCTGTGCAGAATGATGATTACCGAGCATTTCTTCACTTTCCCGCATGCTCTCCATACTCCCTACACCCCAGACTGCCCTGCTGCTATATTGTTTATCACATAAATCCACCACACCTCACAGGTAAACCCTCTTTTTTTTTGCCACAAAGCTCAGCATCTTGATATCTCAGTTTGCTGCGTCGGGCAAGATGAGTCTGGTTTGGCCACAATGCCTCCATCATACAGCGACGAAAGGAATCAGGTACTTGCCCTATTTGGTAGAGGAGAGTGAAAGGAAGGCAGGTCAGAGGCCAGCATGACTTCTCTTGGGGTTTTGGGGGTGTATCTGGGGAAGTCACACAAATGTTTGTGGGTTATGTCAAGATGAGAGAGTTTCAGGAGGGGTAGAATTGAAATCAACACATGGTGAAAGCATAACAACTTTGAGAGGTAGCTGGATCATTTCTGATCACAGATAAGAAAAATAAGCTCAAGATAAACTGTAACTTGCACACCCATGATCACGCTATTGGTAGGTAGCAGAAGTAGAGCTGGAGTCCTTTTTGACTTTTAACCTTGAACCACACTACTGCTCTTAACTGAAATATCTTTCTCCAAATTTTACCAGCTACATCCAGATCTTGGGTCTCAGACATGGTGACGTTGACCGGACTCTTACTTCAGTACATTGCTAGTTTCCATCTTACACACCTGGCTGTGACAAAATAGTAGAGATGTCTATCTTTCTCAAAAAACTAAACTAGAATTTGAAAGAGATTCCTAGTGACTTGACAAGGAAACCCAACTCTCCTCACAGTTTCTCTGCCTTGCTGCCCAGAAGCAGCTCTACCTAGGGACCCTTTACACTCTTCCCATCCTCCAGGGCTGCCACGGGAGAGCCCTTCTCTGAACTGAGCTGCTGAATGTTCCAGACTGCTTCTGAGGAGTGGAGAAAGAGTAGGACAAGCCACACTTGAAGTATAGCTGTCAAAAGGCATCCATCCATCCATATGTTTGCTCATGATCTTTTCAGATTTTGATTTTTCTGATTAACAGCTAGGAAGCTTGTATGTCAACGCTTTAGTGGGGACTCTGCTCCATCTCCAATCTACAAATAAAAGCAGAACTCCATTCCCTGCCAACACATTGCCTGGGACAACAGCCAGGTGCCTGGGGGTGGGAATGCTATTAGAGGCTCAATAAATATTTATTGAATCTTGAATAAATTCATCCCCTGAAACCTGCTAAGAAGTGGTGAATAGTCAGAGGTGAGAAAAAGTACCCTTCTCCCAGGAGATTGATTTGGTTATTATATTAGAAATAGAATTGCAAATTAGCATGTGCTTAGAGCTAGTTGGAAATCTGTCCATTAATCCAGATAAAATTCAACTTATTACAAATCTCTTCTTGCTATCCTTGGGTTAGGTTTCTAGGGGTTTTAATGTATCTACAGGAATTCCCAGTCCAATGGTTAGGGGCACTCTTTCACTACTGTGGACTAAGGTTCAGTCTCTGGTAGGGGAACTAATTTCCCACAAGCATCCTAGCAAGGCCAAATAATAATAATAGTGTATCTACAAGGTGGAAAGCTAGAACTCCGAAGTCATCTAAGATTGATCTGAACAAGGAGATATGATATTGACCCTCAAGAGGTGTATATGAGAAGTGACAGATCATCCCCATATATACTATAATAAAGAAAACCAGGCTAATGGGAATTTGGAGGAATGAAATAATTTTGGCTGGAGGTGGTAAGGGAAGAATATGTAGGGAGTGATCATCATCCTTTTTCGGAGGGCACACTCCACAGCACATGGGATTTTAGTTTCCTGACTGGGGATTGAGATCAAACCCATGGCCCCTCCAGTGGAAGCACAGTCTTAACTACTGGACCACCAGGGAAGTCCCTCATTCTTTTTTAAAGAAATATTTCTGAGCATCACCCAAGCTAGGTACTGGTACTGGGATGAGCAAGATTCTGTTCCTGCCTCCGAGGAGCTTGTCGTACTGGAAGAGCTGACTCAGCCAGTGGTTATGTAATAGTTGAGGCTTCTCTGTGTGGTGTGCAGGCAGACCAGGTGGATAGGGGGAGGGACTCCCAACTGAACTAGCAAGACCACAGAGAAGGCTTTCTAGGGAACATGTCTCTAGACCTGGACCTTGAAGAATGAGGCAGACAAAGATGAAGATGGATAATATCAGGCAAGAGGAATAGCATGAAAATGCTTTGAAAAGAGAGGTTTGGTTTCGCTGCAGTGAGAGAGCTCAGAGACGAGGCCGTAGCACTTGGAAGGGTCCATCACAAAGGATTTTGCTGCCTGAAACTCCACCCAGAGGCTGGAGGCAGGGAATGCTGTGAAGACACGTGGCATAAGTGGAAAGTAATGAGGAGCAACTTGGCTTTACCAGTGGAAAGAAATGACACAAAGGAGAGACCTATGGATATTTTGGGTGGAATTTTCCATGTGTTCATGGGGGCAGTAAGTAGGTTCCAGTAGCTGGAAGTGATTGTGACTGATACTGGATGCCAAGGGCTGGGAGGGGGTGGAGATTTTCCCTGCTTGCAAGTGAGTGAGTTGGTCTGCCACAGTGCGTGGATGCTGAGTCGGGACCATGAGTTGGGACCAAGGATTCTATTACTTGTAGCAATAGCAGAATCCAGAGTGTCAGGACAGGCACATTGGTTCCAAGCCCCCAGGGGCTAAACAGGTGGGTCTAGGTAGGCACCCATAGCCATAGTGGGTGACACCCGGGAAAGGGGCTCTGGGCCTGGGGAGCCCACCACCTTACAGCAGCCTGCTCTTTGAGAGAGAGACATTATTTCATCCCCTGCTGAGCTTGCTGAAAACACAACCTGGAGAAATAGCCTGGGAACAGCTAAAGAGAGCCCAAGGCCTCAGCAAGAGGTGCAGTGTGCCAGAGACCCTACGTCTTCCAACAGGAGAGGATGCTTTGTGTCAAATGTTGAAGGGCTGTGCATCCAAAATAGGTAATTTGGAATTTATGCTGTAGGTAAAGGAAAACCACTGTAACTTTTTTGGAATATCCAAGGACTGTTAAATTGGGGAACTTCATCTGGAAATGGGTGCAAGGCTGGAGCAGATAAATATCCATACATTCCCAGACATTCCTTTCCCAGAGAAGTAAGATCTTTCTTAACACTGAGCAGGCTTTGTGACTGATTTGATGGGAGCAACACCCTGTGCTAGGAAACTGGCAGCTCCCATCTCCTCAATCTTGGGTCTTTCCCTGGGAGCCCTGAGCCATGTAAGACTACTCTGGGACTGCCATGCTAGAAAGGCTGTATCTAGGCCCTCCAGCTTCGAGCCAGCTCTGCTCAATACCAGATCTGTGGGTTAAGCTGTCTTGGATCCTCCAGATGGGCGAGTCTGCCAGCTGTGAACTCCTGAGTGTCCTGGTGGATATCACATGGAGAAGAGTCACCCAGCTGAATCCTGTTCAAATGCAAACACAATCTTAAGATGTAAAAAAATGATTGTTGTTTGAAAAACTGAGTTTTATAGAGAGGCATACCTTGTTTTGTTGCACTTTGTCATGCTTCAGAGATACTGATTTTTTTTTTAATTGAAGCTTTGTGGTAACTCTGCATCGAGCAAGTCTATCAGCACCATTTTTCCAACAGCATTTGCTCTCTTCATGTCTGTGTCACATTTTGATAGTTCTCACAGTATTTCAGACTTTTTCATTATTGTGCTCTGTGATCAGTGATTTTTGTTACTACTGAGAAAAGATTATGACTCACTGAAAGCTCAGATGATGGCATTTTTTAGCAATAAAGTATTTTAAATCAAGGTATGTGTTTTTGTAAAGAACACAATGCTAGTCACACTTAATTGACTACAGTATAGTGTAAACATAACTTTTGTATGCACTAGGAAATGAAAAAAATTCATGTGACTTGCTTTATTGAAATATTCATATTGCAGTGGTCTGGACCCGAACACACAATGTCTCTGAGGCTATGCCTGTAGGTGTTAAGCTGCAGATGATATTGGAGGCAAGGAGTCCAACAGAGTCTATACTAAACTGGAAGAAGATAAGCAGGGCTTGCTTTAGAAAGCCAGCGGAAGCAAGAGTCCTTAAAGAGACACAGTGGAGGTGCTTAGTTGAATCAGCGCCAAAACCTTCAACAGAGCCATGTCAGAGCACTAACTGCTCCTCCAATGAGTGTGCAACACACACATCCATGGGCCTTTGTTAATCTGTGTCCTTGGGCTTGGCAACCTTCTCTCCAGCTGCATCTTTTAAGACTTAGGTTAAAAGTCAATTCCTTTTGGTCAGTCATTTCCTGAAAAAGTATTTGTTGCTTCCTCCTCTTTCCCTAGATTCCCCAGGTGTGCCTCTGGTGTGGGACTTGCTGGCCACTGGATGTGAGCATCTCCCCTGTGGACTGGTGTTCCTTCAGGTAAAATTCTGCGTTCCTTCATTTCTGTGTCCTCGGGTGCTGGATTCGGGTCTTAAGGCCTGGGTGTTCAAGGCACTTAGGTGATCAACACATGATTTGCAAACAAAATATTGGTTGATTTTCCAGAATAGGATGTAAAGTTCTATGGTTCTCTTGTTTCATATTCAAGTTGAAGTTTTTGTTTTCTTGTGAAAAATACTGATGTCTGGATCCTACTCTCAGGCTTCTGATACAATTGGTCTGGGTTGCAGGTCTGGGTTACAGCTTGTGCACTGAGAGTTTTAAAAATTGCTCAGATGATTCCAGCATGCAGTCAAGGCTAAAATCATGATTGTGATTCAATCTCCATTCCCGAGATGGCTCTTTGATCTCTTAGTCTCTCCTCTCACCAGGATGAACTGTGTGTTCTTCGTTAAACCAGCTGGGGGAGGGCCTGCCCCAAGGGCAAGGGTCCAGAGAAAAATGCCTGCAAGAACTTAAGGATAAAGACTCTGAGAGTGAGCACGTGTGTGTGTGTGTGTACATGTATATACATATATGGAGATACAGTGTACTCTCACGGTAACAGCTGTAGCCGTGCGGCAAGACTTGGCCACGGATGGCTGGAGGAAGGAGGGAGCAAGGAGAGTGAAAGTGACGAGCTCTGGAAACTGGGAAGATCGCCCGAGGCCTCTGTTCATCCGTGTCACCACCTGAGATCCCCTTGAAAACTGCCTGTCCAAGCAGGCCTGGCAGTTTGAATAGGCAGTGTGGCAGGGTTTGAGAGCTCGATTTGTAGAGTGATCCAGTTCAGCTCCTAGCACTGGCCTTTCCATCTGTGTGACCTCGGCTACTGACTTAACCTCTCTGAACCTCGGTTCCCTTACACACAAAATGTATATTTTAATAAGGGTTTTGAGACAATTCAATGAGGTGACAGTTATAAAATGTGTATTTATAAAAGGCTCGGTACAAGCATGCAGTGAGAGCTAAGTAAACATCAACTGCCAGAATCACTGTCGTCTTTCTGTCCCTATCTTTTTCTTTCTCTCATACATACACACTAGCATTTTAGGGCCTCTTTTCTTCTGCAGTTCTAAAACCTCCAATCAGACAGTGCTGTGGGCCAGGGCACTTGTCCTCCAGGAGCTGTGGGTGTGGGTTGCTAAGGGCTCAGAGGTGCACCCCTTTCCTCCAGAATTGTCCCCAGCCCAACAAGAACCACCTCTTCCAGGGGTATCCACCAACCCTCCCTCCCCCACCAAACCCATCTAATGCCCGACGGAGACACAAGCATGGCCTCTTTGTCGTGGTGAAGTCAACTCCATGCTGCAACTCTTACTCCAGAGCGCCCCCTGGGAAGGCTGAAGCCAGCTGAAGCCCTATCACCTGCCTTACCCTCCTTCCCTCTCTCCCTTTGTCTTGAAAGCATCCCCCTCCCCCTCCACCCCTGCAATAAAGCAAGTAAATCAGCCCTGAATATTGGTTGGAAGAACTGATGCTGAAGCTCCAATACTTTGGCTACCTGATGCGAAGAACTGACTCATTGGAAAAGACCCTGATGCTGGGCAAGATTGAGGGCAGGAGGAGAAGGGGACAACAGAGGTTGAGATGATAAGATGGCACCACTGACTCAGTAGACATGAGTTTGAGCAAGCTCTGAGTGTTGGTGATGGACAGGGAAGCCCGGTGTGCTGCAGTCCACAGGGTCGCAAAGAGCTAGACACGACTGAGTGACTGAACAATGATGACATGATAAAGCAAGTGCACTGAATCCCTGCCTTAGGCTCTTGAAAGATTTTGGGAGCATGGCCTGTGGCTGACAGTCTGCATAGCTCTCTATTGAGGCTTCCCCTCAGACACTGTCAAGCCTTCATTCCATGCTCTGCAGCCTGACTGGGAACCTTTACTCTCAGGCCAGGAGCCTGGGTCTCTGATATGGGAAGGGAAATCACATTCCTGCTGGAACAGGAGAGGCATTTAAATAACACTCAAACCATAAAGCACCTAGCTTTTCATCTGGCTTCTCCAGGTCATATATGTATGTTACCTGTGACCCTCTCTGCCTCGTGGAGTTGCTGCTCTGTGCTTTTCTGCTCTGCCCTCCCATTGGGCTGTGAGCGTCCATGGGACAGGAACCGCAGCTGAGTGGTTTCTATACCCCCCAGCACTCAGTATGGACCTGCATACAGTAGATGTTCAGTAAACATTTGAGGAATTCGAAATGAAAAACATGTACAGCCAAGATCACCAAAGAAAGCAGATAGCAGAGACCCATCAAGAATTGGGGCTGCCAGGTAAGATGGAAGATCCCCAAAAGAAGCAGCTGTTAATCCCTGGGCAGAGTCAGAATGCTGCAAGCACCCTATAGGTTCTCATTTAGCTCTTAAACCTTCTGTGGCACATTTTACCATCTCCATTTTACTGGTGAGGTCATTGAAACTCTTACTTGACCAATATAAAAAGTGGTGGAGTCAGATTTCAAGCCCTTTGTCTGGCTATAGTCTTTCCGTGATCACAGGATCTGAAATGACATTCTAGAGTTGCTCTTCTGGGAATCTGTATCCCTACTCATGCTTGAGCTAGAAAGGACCAGCTGGTGGCTGAATTGGAGGCAGCCTGCTAAGATGGCTGGATGGAGGTAGAGAAGGAATTTGGATATGAATCCACTCTTTTACTGGGGAACCACAGAATTAGGAGCATCGCAGTGTGGCTCCAAAGAGTCAGGCTTCAGAAGCCAGGCTGGTGTGATGGGTTGTCCAGAAAAGGGTGCCACCGGGCCAGACGCCCCATTTGCTCAGACCTCCTGGCTCTGGGTAGGTGGGAGCCCCAGGCACAGAGCTGTGTGACTCTCCCTACGCTCCATTTCTCATCACTCAAGAGAGCAGGCTGACTGGAAGTTTTCTTCCAGCTCCAAGTCCCTAATTCTCAATCAGTGAAAGGTCCGATGTTTCCCATCCCTCTTTGCTCCTCTCTGTGTAAATCCTGGGCTGCCAACCAGTGATCAAGTCCTTCAGTCCAGCCAAGGCGACAGAAAGCCTGACTTTCTCAGCCCTGAAAAGAGCTGACAGGCTGTTTTCCAGGCACCCCTCCACAGGGAGCATTGACAAGAGCTGGAAGAGGAGACTGGCACGGGAGCCTTCTCGAGTTGTTCCACAAAGGACCTCTTCTCTTTCCCAGGCATGATGACAAATACTGCTGCCCCCTCTGGCTATAAGGGCCAGGGGGTGTAGACAAGGTTCCCATGCCTGGGCTCTTTGGAAAATTGCAAGCAAAGAAAAAAAATTACATGGACTTTTGGCTGTGCTTTTTGACTTGATGCCAGATAACCACTGGGTTCAAAATTACATCACTATCGACTATCTGAGTAATTTCTCTGTTTGACCATCTTGCAAGAATAGCTACCTTGGCAACAGATTATTGTCAGTTCCTTAATGACTTGTGCAGAGGAGCAGTTTCCTTTATGCTGAAAACTGGTGGCCTTAAAGTTGGATCTGGCCAGCTGCCCCATCCTGGGTCTCTGAGTGGATTGCATGGTATTGGGAAATGGAGCTGGGTTTGACAGCCTGCTTTGTCTGTTAAGTGGCAAGGGCCAGGTCAATGGTGCTGGGATTCCCAATGTTACCCCCCTCACCCTCAGCATTGGTTTCGGTTGAGCCACTGGGATGCTCAGCTCTGGGGAGGGTCTGATATGACACCCCCCTCACCTCGTGCTGGCCCATCCTTCTGAAGCCACTGGGGGTCCTGATCCTCATATTCCACCCTCCCTTGCCTTTTGCTTGGCTCACCAGACATTGCTTTTTCACCTCTGTGCTTCAGATTAATTAAGCAGAAAGTGGAAAGGAAGCTGAAGATAAAGAAAAGATGTTCAAAAAGTTGAAGTGAGAACACAGCTGCTAAGTGGTGGGGCTGGGATTTGAACCTAAATCTGTGTCTCCCTGACCCCTGACCTTCTACAGGGGTCAGTTAGGCTGTCTCAGTGAGAGCCAGTAGAGCCCAGAATGTGCCTTAAAAACAAAAAAGGTATATAATAGCAACTATTCACACACTTTTGATCACACAAAAGATCACAAATGTTACAGAATGAATGAGTGATATTTGGCCGTGTATTGTGAGTCTGAGGCCCTCTGACTACAACATAAGCTTAGAGGGACAGAGCTTCCCTGCTCTCATTTCCTGACTTTGATCTTGGGCTTCAGGGAGGGAAAAGCTTTCTGACTCTGGCAGACCTTCCTACAGTCCTCAAATACTTCCTTCAGGTAGTAGAAGGGCTGCCCAGGCCAACTTCGCCATCACCTATCTTTTAACAAAAGGAGGTTAAATTCACCCTCTAAGTCCAGGGGAAGAAAGTCAAAGAGGATTAGAATTATTGGAGGCTAGCTCTTTTGAGAGGTGCTACACTTTATGCACATAATCTCATATCTAATTTACCTTGTCACCCCTTCTGCAGATCGGAACATGGAGGTTCAGAGAAGGCAAAGAATGTAGGTTAAAATAGTTAAACTTTTATTGTTTATAGAAGGCACCATTTTATTTTTTTTCAGAGAGGAAATGTCTTTATTTGCTTAGATACCTTTATAAACACTTCAGGTGGGAAGTAAGGCCAGAAGGGCAGGAGCCTCAGCTAGGACAACAAAGCAGAGGCTGAGCTCCCCTCCCTGGGATAGGGGGCAGGGACTGAGTGGAGAAAAGGATGGCAAGAGGATCAGCAAGATGCTGAGAGAGCCTGGGAATAAGTGACTCCAAGCACCCAGGAAAAATCTCCAGTTATGACTGACTTTGTGGTGCTCCCCAAACCTGCTTGAAACCTTGCTAGAGAATTCTTATGAGTGGGGTTTGTTTGTAGGAATTGTAGAAAAGGGTTTATCTTTGTCTGCTCCCATGTGGTAAGGAGCAGGTTCAGCCAGTATGGAATCAGGACCCTAGAGCCCAAGGTGGCCCTGGGAATGGGAGATTCAAGCCCCTCCCCATGCAACACTGACATTGGCAGGAATCCTGCAGGGGGCATGGCCTTCTCTCCGTGGCAGGAGAGATCGAAGTAGACCTCAGGCTGGTGGTGTGCTGGAGCTGGCCTCACTGCAGAGCATCCTTTCCCAGAATCCTATTCAGTGGTCCATCTTAGCTTCACATCTGCCATGGTAGGAGGACTTGCACCATGGAAAATGGCAAGTACTATAGATCAGGGCTCTTTTTTTCTTTTGATAGCTTATTGTTGAACATTTGCCAGAATACCCCTGCTTCATGCAGATCAGGAGAACTTTTGATCTGTTTACGTTCTCGTGCCAGGTTGTTCAAATGTTGAAGGAAGGTTAGAGGTTGCAAGCTCTGAAGGCAAGATTTGTGGACTGTTCTCATTTCTGAATTATGAGGGAGTTCTGACCAGAGTGGGGCCATAGAACGAGAGCTTGTAGGTTTAAAAAAGGAGAAGGGGGGAACACTGCAAATATTAATAATTGTCTTTTGCATGTGAGACTGAAATACTCCTCAGCAATAAAACGGAGTAAACTATGGATACAGGCTATAATTATGCTGAGCAAAAGAAACCAGACAGAATATGACTGTACTTAAATGAAATTCTAGAAAATGAAAGTAAATCTGTAGTGACAGAAAACAGATCAGTGGTTGCCTATGGATGGGGAATGATGGTCCATAAGAGTAGGGACAGATGGCTGGGTAGTTGGGAGGGTTTACAAAAGTGTATGGAGAAGTTTGGAGGAAATAATAGATATAGTCACTATCTTGCTTGTGGTGATAGTTTTATGGATGTGTACATGTTCAGATTTACCAAATGGTTTGTGTTTTTGAGGGCCACTTTCATATCTTTTGTGTGTGTGAATTGTCTTTTCATGTTCTCTCCCAGCTTTCTGGGTTTTGGTCCCTCATTATTTAAAAGTAATTTATGTATTAAGGTCAGTAACTGCTTGCCCCTCGTCTATGTTATATGTTGCAAATATGTCTTCCCAGTTTGTTAGCTGCCTTTCAACTCTGTTTACAATGTATCTTGTCATGCAAAACTTTTTGTTTTTATGACATCAAATTTATCAATCGTTTCTTGCCTCTGGATTTTAAACCATAGATAACTTTCTGTGTCAAGGTTGCAGAGAAATTCACCCACATTTTCTTCTAGTAATTGTATGGCTTCATTTTTTATGTTAAGGTCTTTTCGTTCATTTGGATTTTATTCTTGTGTGTAGTATAAGATATGGTACTAATATGATTTTTACCATATAGTTACCTACTTTTCCTAGCATTGTTTCTTAAAAACTCTATCTTGAATCCAGTGATTTGAGAGATGGCTCAACTCTATTTGAAGGAATAAAGTAATAAAACACTATTAACTGCTAACATTTTCCCCAGGATTTACTGTGTTAAGTAAACTATAAGCACTGTCTCATTTAACCTTCACAATCCAATTAGGCAGTTAATATCAATAACCCAAATTTATAGATTAACAAACTGAAGCCCTAAAAAGTATGTAGTTTAACGAATGTCACAGAGCTGATGAAATCAAAACCGAGATCTGACTCTTACCCATTCTCTCGGAAGACTTAACCTGGAGGTTAGGCCATTCTCCTCTTAACCTTGTGTATCTATATCAAAACCCATTCTCTGGAACTCATAGCTGTTATCTCAAACCATGTACATTTTAGCTAAGATCGTACTGTTGGCCAGGTTGATTGGTGTATTCTTGAGATGAGTGAAGACAGCCCTCTTGTCTAGAACAGCAGACTATGAACCCCTCAGACCAACTAAGAGCTTGCCTATCAGTATGTTTATTCTAGCAGGGTAGGCTAGACAAAGACAAACAATAAAATATCATGAATGATAAGTGCTTTACTGAAAGTAAAACCAGGTGCTGTGATGGAGAGTGGGCAGGTGGCTCTTTAGATGAGTGATTGGGGAAAATCTCCCTGAGAAACTCACATGTAAGCTAGAGTCTGAGAGACAAGAAAGGGCAGGCCATGGGCATATGTAGAGGAAGAGTGTCCCAGGCAGAGGAACAAGCAAATTCAAAGGCCCTGAGTCAGGACCAGGTTTAATGCACTGGAAGAATAGAATGAAGGCCAGCATGGTTGGAGTAAAGAGGAAGGGCCATAATGAGAGAAATCAGAACACAATCCATGTCATGTAGGGTGCTGTGGCCAGGATACAAAGTTTGTGTGGTAGGAAACCTTGGGTGGCTCAAATCCAAGGAATGGCATCAGTTCGGGTTTTTGTAGATACAACTCTGGAAGATCTGTAGAGAATGGACTGTGTGAGGCTAGAAGCTGGGGGGACAGTTAGGACTTTTGTTGGAATCCAGGCTAGAAATGGTGAGGACCTGGGTTAGGGTGCTAGCAGTGGAGATGGAAAAATGTCTCAAGACTGAGTCAACAGGAATCCTTAAATGATCGGGTGTGAGGGGAGAGGGACAGTTAGTGGGTAGGTGATGGTGTTGCTTGCCATCATCAGATGGGGTGGGCTGGAGGACAAGTATGATTAGGGAGGGTGGGAAAATCAATAGTTCAGTTTGGACTTGTCAAATCTGGCATGCTGACTGAATATCAAAGTGGGAGATAGACATGAATTTGGATTTGGGAAAAGAGGAGCTGCAGACGCAAATATGAAAGTTGATGTCAAGAGTATTTAAAGTTATGAATTGAAAGATTATCCCAAGCTATCCAAGCTTAGTCAGTCAGTCAGTTCAGCTGCTCAGTTGTGTCCAATTCTTTGTGACCCCACGGACTGCAGCATGTCAGGCTTCCCTGTCCATCACCAGCTCCTGGAGCTTGGACGTGAGTTTGAGAAAATATAAAAGTTGCTGTCAAGGGTATTTAAAGTTATGAATTTTATGAGTTTATCCAAAGCAATTACAAACCTAGACAGCATATTAAAAAGCAGAGATATCACTTTGCTGACAAAGTCTGTATAGTCAAAGCTATGGTTTTTCCAGTAGTCATGTACAGATGTGAGAATAGGACCACAAAAAAGGCTGAGCACTAAAGAATTGATGCTTTCAAACTGTGGTGCTGGAGAAGACTCTTGAGAGTCCCTTGGACAGCAAGAAGATCAAACCAATCAATCCTAAAGGGAATCAACCATTAATATTCATTGGAAGGACTGAAGCTGAAGCTGAAGCTCCAATTCATTGGCCACCTGATGTGGAGAGCCAACTTGTTGGAAAAGATCCTGATGCTGGGAAAGATTGAGGGCAGGAGGAGAAGGGATGACAGAGGGTGATATGGTTGGATGGCATTACTGACTGGTTTGAGCAAACTCTGGGAGACAGTAAAGGGCAGGGAGGCCTGACAGTGCTGCAGGCCAGGGGGTTACAAAGAGTCAGACGCGACTTAGTAACTGAATATCAACAAATCCAAGGGAGGCATGTAGGTAAAAAGAGGGCCCAGAACTCATAGCAAAGGCACAGAGACTGGGTTATACTTAGCTCACCCCAAGACTGAGGAGACAGCCTGATTGGAGGAGAGGCCCTGTGTGGAGCAGTGTGAGGAAATCAGTGGGTGATGCAGGAGGGTCAGTTAAGGATGACCCTGAAGCACCAGAGAGGTCAACCCACCTGGAAAAAGTGGGACTCACTGTTGACTTTGAGGCTGGAAATGGCCTGGAGCGAGGGCATCCAAGCAGGTAAGCCTGTGCCAGGGCTGAGGCAGCATCTCAGGAATGGGGCCAGGTAAGAGGATTGCCTTCAGAATGAGACGCTTCAAAGAAAAATCTATAGAATTTGTGAATTAAAGACCTCCCTCTCAGTCCTCCATGGCTCTAGTAGTCCAGGACTAAAATCAGTCCCTGCCCCAACCCCGGGTCCTCTCCATCTCCTTGCAGTAATGCCTTACTGCAAACCACCTGACCACAAAAGTATGTGCAGAGGGGTATTTGAGTCTACACGGAAGGAGCCAGCTCTGCAAGCCACTGGGGGAGGAGGGTTTCTGGCAGAGGGAATGGCAATGCAGGAGAATGAACGTGTAGGGAAGAAGGCATTTTGGCCGCCAGACGGAGAATGCAATTTTAAACATAGTGGGGGAGCAGCAGCTCACTCTGCAGAGAGGAGTGTTGGCAGAAGATGGGGATGGGAAATTCTGCTACTTTCAATACAGTCATTCAAATCTGGAGACTGTCACTTCCGAGAAAGGAATTCCATCTGTGCTTTCTTTACAAGAAGGCCAGTCTTTGGACACCAACCTCCAATGTCAGTGCAGCTATGAGACCAAGAGTGCTTTTTGGAGCCAGACCACCAGGGCGGGACTTCTGACCCTAAATGTGTCCTGGATAGGTAACCTTGAAGCAAGTCACCTATTCTCTCCAAACCTCAGTCTCCTTATCTATAAAATGGGGATAATAACAATCCCATCTCAGGACAGAATGAAATAGTTAATGTAAACATTATAATCACTCAATACATATTAGCTGGGCTTCCCAGGTGGCGCTAGTGGTAAAAAATCTGCCTGCCAATGCGGGAGACATAAGAGACATGAGTTCAATTCCTGGGATGGGACATCTCCTGGAGGAGGGCATGGCAACCTACTCAAGTATTCTTGCCTAGAGAATCCCATGAACCAAAGAGTCTGGTGGGCTATAGTCCATAGGGTCACACAGAGCTGGACATGACTGAAATGACTTAGCACACATGAATGCACACATTAGCTATTATAATAATAATCCCACTGAGAGACAAGTAGAAACTTCTACAGATAAGCAGAAAGCTTGTCCTATATGGTTTGTCTCAAATGGTTTGTCCCTGTACGTCCCAAATTGTTCAGTCTGCACAGTTTCTGTGTTAGACAAATTCTCAATGTTGTGAGTAATTTCTAAACCCTTGAAATAGTGTGTTAGAAGTGAACTTTGTTTTTGATAAAAAATTTCCCCTTGCTTTTAACTGCTTTAAAGGAAAAGATGACAGAGACGGGCATGGGGAGCCAGGAAGGGGCAAAGGAAAGGGAGGAGGTGATTCTGAGTGACCGTTGACTGTCGATGCCTCCACCAGCAGTGGGGATCAGAAACAACAGGCTACTTCCCATGTGGCCTCAGTCCCATCACCGACTGAGAGCACCGTAAAACTCTGAATTTAAAAAAGGGTGATAGAAATATGAAAATTCCCCTTAGCTCATCTTAGACTGATGTTCTAATCTGTATTTGGCTTTTAAGATTTTGTTAGAATTTGAGCTGGTTTTTTTCCGTAGCTACTGGCATAGGGACCACTTCTTTCTCCTGTGCTATGACATCAGTGTTATATTGAATTCATTTGGTTGTGGATTTTTTTTTTATTTTCTTTACTTTACTGTGTTGGTTTTGCCATACAATGACATGAAACCGCCATGGGTTTACATATGCTCCCCCTCCAGAACCCCCCTCCCTCCTCCCTCCCGATTCCCTCCCCTTGGGATATCTCGGTGCACCAGCCCCGAGCATCAACCCTGGGCTGGTGATTGATTTCACATATGATAATTAACATGTTTCAATGCCATTCTCCCATATCATCCCACCCTTGCCCTCTTCCACAGAGTTCACGAGTCTGTTCTATACATCTGCATTCCTTTTGCTGTCTTGCATGCAGGGTTCTCATTACCATCTTTCTAAATTCCATATATATGCGTTAGTATACTGTATTGTTGTTTTTCCTTCTGGCTTACTTCACTCTGGATAATAGGCTCCAGTTCCATCCACCTGAGTAGAACTGATTCAAATGAATTTTTTTTTTTAATGCTGAGTAATATTCCATTAGTTAGCACATCAGTCTAAGATGACCTAAGGGGAATTTTCATATTTCTTCCATAAACCTCAAAAATACTCATAAGAAAGAATGGAGGCATACCAGGAAAGAACCCCTCTCAGTGATACAAGCATGCAGAGGGTGATCAGCTGCCTAAAGAGAACAGATACAAAACTTTATTTGCTTCCCCAGATCATTTTCTCCTGTAAGCCAAAATCCTTAATCTACAAAAGGAGATGCAAAAAAAGAAAAAACAAAACAAAACTCTGTTGTCCTCAGGAAAGCTGAAAAGATTCACTGCTAATAGAAGGGAATTCAGTTCAGTTCAGTTCAGTCCAGTTCAGTCCCTTAGTCATGTCCGACTCTTTGCGACACCATGGACTGCAACATGCCAGGCCTCCCTGTCCATCACCAACTCCCAGAGTCCACCCAAACCCATGTCCATCAAGTCAGTGATGCCATCCAGCCATCTCATCCTCTGTCATCCCCTTCTCCTCCTGCCCCCAATCCTTCCCAGCATCAGGGTCCATAGTATTGGAGTTTCAGCTTCAACATCAGTCCTTCCAATGAACACCCAGGACTGATCTCCTTTAGGATGGACTGGGTGAATCTCCTTGCCATCCAAGGGACTCTCAAGCGTCTTCTCCAACACCACAGTTCAAAAGCATCAATTCTTCGGCTCTCAGCCTTTTTCACTATCCAACTCTCACATCCGTACATGACTACTGGTAAAACAAGCAAAATACTTGAGTCTCTTCAGAAGAGTAGGATTAAAAGTAGCTTTGTAAAAAAAACAACAACAACAACAAAAAAAGGGTGATAAATGGCAGCCAGGAAGGATTTTTGACAGAAGAGCTAATTCCTGGGCAGAATCCAAATTGTCAAAAGATGAAGGCACAACAGGAAGCAATGAAGTGATCCTTGCATTCAAATGAGAGAATATTCTGGCATCCCTGGATTTCACATTACGAAATCAGGCCTTTACCCCAGACTGCAATGAAACTTGAGTAAAATGCAACCTGCCAAAGAGTGTGATACACGGAAACATGGGGCTACTCCATTCCTTTTTCTTTTTAACTATTTATTTTAAATTGGAGTATAGTTGATTAATAATGCTGTTAAGTTTCAGGTATGCAGCAAAGTGATTCAGTTATGCACATATCCTTTTTCAAACTCTTTTCCCACTTAGGTTTAAGTTGTTACATAATACTGAGCAGAGTAGCCTGACAGCACAAGCTTCTGATCAGCAATTTAGATCAGTAGTGGCCCAAACTCAAGTTTTGCAGGCTCTTGATGGATGAACTTCTTCTCATGTCCCCAGTTTTTGTATAAAATCAGTCAGATCTCTGGGCTTCCAAAAAACCTTTACCCTTGTCAAATCTCCCAGTCATGGTTATGTAATGAGGTAGAGAAATCTTGTTTCTCAGGCTTCTTCTCAGAGAAAATACTGGACATGTGGAAAGAAATGGTTTGCTGTGCCTCTTGGGAGGGAGGGTAAGACCCCGTGGACATGACCAAGTGCTGGAGGTTGTTACTGAAGTCAGAGGGACCAGAAGAGGTCCACATTCCTTCTGAGAGGGGAGGGGAGGAGAATGAGGGGAGGAGTGGGTGTGGAAGTCAGCTCTTGCCCCACATACTTTAATATTTACTCAAAGGGCTAACTTTAGGCCATCCTTGGTGCAAGTGGGCTACCAGTTTTACAGGGTAGAAGGTGGTGAGGGGGTTGAGCATTGTTATAGATGATGCAGGCAGAACAGACCCTGAGCTGGAGGGGCAGGAGGGGAAGGAGGGGCAGGGAGGCCTTGCTGGAATCTGGATTACAATTATCCACAGGTCATCCCCCACCACCCCCGCCATTAGCTCTCCTGTAAGCTGTGTGCAGCTCATCAGCTCAAGAGTCTGAGCTTGCAGAGAGATGTTTAGACAGGCCTGGCTGCCTGGAGCCGTTGTGGTGATTATAAGATTATCATCCACTATTACCAAGAGGGCTTTATACTTTCCCATGGACCTTGGCTAATCAGAATCCCATTTGCTTCAAGTCAACACTCCCACTTAAAAGCAAACTTCCAGTGCACCCCAGAGCCATGTAGAGCATGCTGTTTGTATTTGAATTAGGACTGGTGTCATTGATTCAGTGAGGTTTTCAGACCAACTTTCTTCCCAGGGCTTCCAAGGCCCTATCAACCTTTCATTGGTTGTGCCTCCCCACAACATCCACTCAAAGCGCATCCTCCAATAGTATCCAGGTAACCACCACCTGGTCCGAGTCACTGATGTCAGTCAATGAGAACTGAGAATCCCAGCTTGGTCGTGTATGTATATGTTTGTATTTGTAAAGTATTATTTACCTAATATAAATATTTATGACCTTTTTTAGTGCTTGCTTCTTTTTTTCTAATCATATTTCATACTTGAATCTCAGTGCTAACTTCACTCCAAATGAGGCAATGCAGTTCAAATGAGGGATGGCCCTTGAGTGGCAACTAAGGGAGAAGTCACAATTTAGGGACACAATTAGCCTTCTCCGTTGATCATTCCTGTTTCCCCCAAACCCTTCCAGCAGATAGGACATGGACAGCTGAAAAGAGAGATTCATGTTTGACACTAGTTTCTAATGTCAAGTGCATGCATGCTTAGATTTGTCTAACACTTTGCGACCCCAACCACCGCCCCTCCACCCTGCCTGCCAGGCTCCTCTGTCCATGGATTTCTCAGGAAAGAATACTGGGGTGGGTTGCCATTTCCTCCTCCAGGGGATGTTCCTGACCCAGGGGTTGAACCCATGTCTCCTGCATCTCCTGCTTTGACAAGGGGATTCTTTACCACTGAGCCACCCGAGAAACCCTAGAGGTGTTTCTAATACCTACCTAGAGGTACGTGTGGGGAGCTGTTTGGGAATAAAGAGTCTTCTTGTTGAGTTTCCAGTTACATAGAAAGTCAGACTTGCTTGAGCCCCAGGCCTGGGGCAGAAGTGAACATGACTAGAGAAGGAGGCACATCCTTTTGCAGATCAGATATGACTATTCTGAGTTCTATGGGCCTAGAAATAAAGGAAATCCACAGGTAGCTTCCAGAGGTCAGAAAGAGAAGCAAGACTCTAACCCAAGCATATGGGATTGGTTTAAATTTGATGGCATCTTCCTGAAGCTGAACAGGGAAACAATTAGCATTTGAGGTAATCAGGCTCCTGGTGGGTAGAAACAATGTAATATGGTGGCAGGACAGGACCAAGAAAAGGGAGAGAGCCAGCAGGGGGCCGCCTCATGGTTAGAATGTGGCTGACAGTCTCTAGGGACAATGGGTGGCCTCTGACCATCAAGTTTTAAAGATTTTGTTTTCTGCATTGTAATCCTCTTATTTTGTTTCTGTAAATTAATTTATTTATTTTAATTGGAGGCTAATTACTTTACAATATTGTAGTGGTTTTTGCCATACATTGACGTGAATCAGCCATGGATGTACATGTGTCCCCCATTCTGAACCCCGCTCCCACCTCCTTCCCCATCCCATCCCTCAGGATCATCTCAGTGAACCGGCCCTGAGCACCCTGTCTCATGCACCAAACCAGGACTGGCGATTTATTTCACATATGGTAATTGTAATCCTCTTTTTTCACTCTAAATCTTCAGTAAAGTTTGCTGAATCCAAATGTCTTATGTCAATTGTGTTTGAGAGAATAAAGAAAGGCACCTATTCCTTAGGCGTATTCTTAGGGGTGGGGCTGACCTGGAAGATTGGCTCAGCGTGGAGGAGCCTAAATCATCAACAGATGTTTAGGGAGTCAGGGAGAAGGTGGAGCAGTGGCCCAGTGGGAGAGGTGATAGGCAAACCTCAACCACAGACGTTCCTGTTTTCCCTTTTGACTTTTCACTCCCTTCCCCCATCATCACATCCTCCTTGTCTCTTTTAATTTATACTGTTTTATTCTCTCCTTAAAGAAGGAAGATGCTAGATATTAGACGTGAAAGTAACTTTGACAAAATCTGGAAGCTAACTCTGGGCCCCCATTTCTCTTCATTGTGCTACATGGTCTTGGTGGTTGCCTTCCCACTGAAACAGTCCAAGAGTTGATGCTGATTTTGTAAGAATAAATAGATAGTTGTGGTTCAAATAAATCTCTTGCTCAAGTTTTCAGATCTGGAGATTTTGCCATATAACTGTTCCGACGCCAGGAATTCATACCCCTGAGGCTTTCCTCTCATCATTTAAGATTTTTTAAGAAGATAATTTAGCTCAGCGCTGATTGCCACACTGACAGTCTTAAAAACAAGAGGTGAAATCCAATCTGGACAGAGCCTGTGCCCACTGTCTATATTTAGGGAAAAGATTACTCACCCATATGGTCAGCTAGGAATAGAGCATTACTGGGGCTGGGGGTGGGGTAGAGACTTAAAACAGCCTTGACCCTAAATCTCCTGCTCTCATTTGGGGGTGGAGGGGCAGTGGTTGGTGGCTGGAAGGGACAGGAATTGTTCTGGGTTTAGTGGGGTGTGCAATGCAAGAGTTTCCCAAAACCAACCCAGCATTCTGCAGAGTGATAAAAATAATCCTTCCTTCTAAAAATAGCCCTCTTAGAAACCAGAGGCCTGGATTTAATTGCAGTCACTTTATAGTGACCATGTACCAAGGTACCAAGGCCTAAGCTGGTTCTTTGCAATATTATCTGCTGTAACCCTGCTCCAACCCCATGAAGCAAGTATTTCTTTCCCCACCACAAAAATGAGCGCATTAAAGTTCTGAGGAGGAATTGAAAGCCAGTGCACCACTTAACCTCAGTTGTTTACATTTTCTTCAAATCTCCTAGGCTGGAAGTTCCCAAACCTGGTTGCATATCAGAATAAATGGAGACACTAAAAAAAAAAAAAAAAAAAAAAACAAATTCCTGAGACTTACCCTAGTCCTGGTAAATCATGGTTTTGGGCAGGGACAGTAAGTTCCCAAGGTGATTTGGTTGCACAGTCCTGCTGTCCAAGATCCAGATGGCAACAGGACGATGCCAGGAGTGCTTGGGGAATTCCAGAGTGTCGCCTCCATATTCTTTCAGTCTAGAGCCCTAAGTGTCCTCCTGCTACCCTGGACTTCTCTGAGTTCTTCCACTCAGCCTAATTCGCTCTAACCTCAGCGCTTCCCCTCTGCTGAGAAGCCTTCCTATCCCTGTCTGTCTCCTCCTTGCCTCTCTGTGTCACTGCCTCCTGGAGTCTGCCCTTTCCACTGGGATGGGGTGATTGCCTCTGCACTTTCTCTTAGAACACATCATGTTTTATAATTACATATCGTGTGAATTTTATAATTTAATATTGGTCTCACCTATTAGCTGGTAAGTGCCATAAAGGCAAGGGACTAAGTTTTTTCACTCAAAATTGTACCTCCCAGGCCTTATACTTTTGATGGATGGAGGGAATGAATGAATGACCCGAGATGAGTGTGGAAGCAGGAATAGGAGAATGGGGTTCTAGTCCTGGTTTGGTGCCAATTTGCTGCTGTACAACAATTTGGCAAGCTACTCCTTATTTCAGATTCTATTTCCTCCCCTGATAAACAAGGGGGCTAGATTGGACCCATGGGTGTTGGGCATGCTTGCTAAACTGTTTCAGGCATGTCTGACTCTTTGTGACCCTATGGAGCCCACCAGGCTCCTCTGTCCATGGGATTCTCCAGGCAAGAATACTGAAATGGGTTACCATGCCCTCCTCCAGGGGATCTTCCCAACCCAGGGATCAAACCTATATCTCTTATATCTCCTGCATTGACAGGAGTGTTCTTTACCACTAGCACCACCTGGGAAGCCCCAGATCCATGGGTGTCACACTCCACTAAGTGTCAGAGTTGCTAGGGAGCTTCGGTCAAGCAGAGTCCATTTCTCCTTCAGCAGGTCTGGAGTGGGTTTGGGGCCACATTCTAAATGAGTCCCAGAGGTGCTGATGCAGGTGGGTCTCAGAAGTGGGATAGGGGGCACATTTTAATAACACTGGATTGGGTAAATTCTGAGGTCCTTTCTAGCTATGACATTTTGTCATTTTTCTTAGTTAGCAAATAGTTCTTGTGATCTGTGCATGAGGAAGACAGAGAGGGCTCAGAAAACTTGTGACTTCTCAGAACTTGCATTCCTCACATGGCTGCCAGATCATGCCACCCATGAGAGGCAGAGTGGAGACCTTGGTTGCCATTTGCTTTGTAACTCACTATATTTGGAATCACCACTTCTTGATATAAGGAATCACTGCAATGCATTCCATGTTAAAAAATATACTGGAAATTTGAACTGTTCTCAGAAGACTCCAGATAGTACTCAGGACCTCCAAGTGTTGGAAACCATCCTTGCAATGAAAGGAAATTCTGGGAGAGAAGGAAGGACATTTAATTATGGCCTCTCCTCTCCTCCACTTTTAAAAAATTATAAAACAAAAATGGAAACCCACATGAAATAAAGGTATGGGTTTGTGACTTCTTAATCACTGCCCACTTCCTGAAACAGCTTTGCCCGTTCCCCAGAAGCCCCTCTACCCTCTTAACTCCTTCCTGTCCCTTGAAAGTAAGTACTTTCTTGACTTTTAAAGTTATCACTTTCTGATGTTTCTAGTTCTATCACCTGATTGTGTATTCCTGGTCTTTATAGTTTCATCTTGTCATTTGTTAAAAGCATTAGTTATGTCTTTAATGTCCCATTAGATTCACAGTCCTAGATTGGCTAAGACTGGCTTCCCTCATAGATCAGTTGGTAAAGAATCTGCCTGCAATGCAGGAGACCCAGATTCAATCCCTGGATCAGGAAGATACCCTGGAGAATGGAATGGCTACCCACTCCAGTTTTCCTGCCTGGAGAATCCCATGGACAGAGGAGCTTGGTGGGCTCCTCTTGGAGGGCTCCGTGGGGTTGCAAGAATCGGACATGACTTAGTGACTGAACCACCACAGCCCTGTAAGATTGAGGGGCACATAACCTGCAGAGTTTCTCACGGGCTGGATTTTGCTGATTGCATACTCACGATGCAGTTCAACATGTTCCTCTATACTCGGTATTTCCTGAAAGTTGGCAGCTGGAATCAGAGGTTTCATCAGTCTCATTTCCAATCCATTTGGCAAGACTATAGGCAGTGGTATGTTCTTTCATCAGAAAGCACATAATGTCTGGTTTTCTCTCCCTTCTCCCCTTCTCCCTCTCCTCCCCACTTTTCTTCTCCTCCTCTCTCTGTCTTTTTCTCTCCCCCTCCCCCACCTCCCTTCATGCTGTTGGCCACCATTGATGTTCGTGATTAGTGTCAGAAGCCATTAATTCATTTGGGACTGAAAAAATTGTGACAATCTAATTCTATAATGTCTTACTTATTTAATTATTGAAAAACTATAGGAAGTGATGCTTTCCCTCATCTACAATTTGGTTAGCTGGTGCTACCCTTCATATAGGGAAGGCAGAATGAATGAAACATTCTTTCTTTTATTTAGCACCTTTTAAGGTAATGAATTATTTCTCTATCATACTCTCCACGTGACAACCTACTTTAAAAATACTATGAGCTCACATATAAAAGTATGTTAAATTAGTGTCAATCTTTTGGAATTATTATTCTTGCTGAATCTCAATTGCTTTATCTTTGGCCAGAGGAAACCTCTTCAAGTTGGCTAGCAGGGGTCCTTCTGCCTGAGGGGGCTCCCTTTTCTCCTTCTCTAATCTGAATTTAAATCCTATTCTCCAATCCTTTTACTCTTGGGACTATTGAGAGCATATTTGAAGACATCCCTTCCCTTTAGCACTATTTCCATCTCTGGCTATAAACTTTCTGACAATGAAACATATCAATGGATCTCAAGGATGCATCCTTCTATTGCTGAAAGTATCCGGATTCACCTTGTGAAAAGTAGCAGTAAGCTGTCACAGCTAAGAGGAGCCTAACAAGACATGACAACTAAATGTAATGTGGTATCCCAGATGGGAAAATCAACAGTTGCTAAAAGCTAAGGAAATAGGAACAGAGTATGGCCTTGGGTTACTAATAGTGTAACAATCATTAACTGTAATGGAAGTACCATGCTATAAGATGTTAGATGTTAATTAGAGGAAGCTGGTTATGAGATATATAGGAATTCCTTGTACTATCTTTGGGCTTCCCTGATAGCTCAGTTGGTAAAGAATCCACCTAGCAATGCAGGAGACCCCGGTTCGATTCCTGAATCAGGAAGATCCACTGGAGAAGAGATGGGCTACCCACTCCAGTATTCTTGGGCTTCCCTTGTGTCTCAGCTGGTAAAGAATCAGTCTGCAATGTAGGAGATCTGGGTTTGATCCCTGGGTTGGGAAGATCCCATGGAGAAGGGAAAGGCTACCCACTCCAGTGTTCTGTCCTGGAGAATTCCATGGACTGTATATAGTCCATGGGGTCGCAAAGGGTTGGACATGACTGAGCAACTTTCACTTTGTACTATCTTTGCAATTTTTCCATAAATCTAAATCTTTTCTAAAGTCAAAACTTTACTTTAAAAAAGGAGAAATGGGAGTCTTGGTAGCTTTGTAGGCATATATCTATTGTAAACTCAGTAAACTCACCAGCAGATTGAACACGCAGATCACAAAGAGATGCAGAGGAAACAGACTGATCAGGTGAGTGGCAAAATCTCCTAAAGGAGGTGAATTATGAACCAAGTCTCTAATTTGAGGGTTAAGGAGATAAGGTGTAAATTAACCAAGGCAAATCAAATATATATTTATCTCTTCTTTTTTTTTTGGAAACCATTTTAAATGACAATGAAGAATTTTTTAAGGGTAAACCCAAAGAACAAAAATAGTGGAAGAGCAGAAGAACAGCAAAAAAATTGAGATCAACAAGTTTTGGAAGCTGAAGGGTGGTCAGTTGATTGGATGAGGGGAAATTGCTTCAACAGCATAGAGAAAATTCAAACCTCAGTGTTGCTGAGGAGATTCTAGGAAAGGGCCAAAGGAGGAAACCAAGAAAGAGTTAAGACATGGGCTCCAGAAAGCAGAGGTGCCAAAGCAGGGCATCAGGCGAGAGGAGTCCCCAGGGAGACTGCTATTTAGCAGGCACGGGAGCCACCAGTGTGGACAGGAACAGGGCCACTGAGGGCTACAGGTGAGACTCCTGAAGTTACACAAAGAAGCATTTACTAATGCTAGGAAAGTTTTTTCAAGTATAAGAAAAGAAATGACTCTATTGCTCTACTAGTCTCAGTTGTGAAAGAGGGTGAAAGTGTGTGAAGAAAGTGTAAGAGAATTCCATTTTCACCTTGTAGAGTAAAAAGTCAACAGAGGATCCATAAAAGTGAAACATTATTTTCACTTAAAAATTATACCTGAGATAAAGAGTCTGCCTGCAATGTATGAGACTTGTGTTCCATCTCTGGGTTTGGAAGATTCCCTGGAGAAGGATATGGCACCCACACTAGTATTTTTGCCTGGGAAATCCCATGGACAGAGAAGCCTGGAAGACAATAGTCTACAGGGTCGCAAAGAGCAACTAAACCACCACCATCCTTTAGAAGGCCTCATATTGCAATACTGTTTTGTTACCCGATTTGTATTTTTACTTAATACATTATGAGCACATAACCACATCATTCCATATCTTTTTATACTATGATGTTTATTGCTATACTGGTTCCATGATAGATGGAGCACAATATTTAATAAATGATGATTGTTGGACATTGAAAAACAAAAAAATTATGACCATTAAAGAAAAAGACAGATGGAAGAGAAAGTTAAAGTTTATCACCCCAAAGTTATGGGCTGAGTTGTGTCCCCCTCTAAAAATTCATAGATTGAAGTCCTAACTCCCAGTACCTCAGAAATGACTGAGTTTGGGGACAAGACCTTTAAAGGAATAATAAGTTAAAATGAGGTTACTGTTGTTGTTGTTCAGTCACTATGCCTAGTCCAAATCTTTGCAACCCCATGGATTGTAGCTCACCAGGCTTCCTCATCCTCTACTATCTCCTGAAGTTTGCTTAAATTCATATTCATTGAGTCAGTGATGCTGTCTAATCATCTCAGCCTCTGCTGCCCTCTTCTCCTTTTACCTTCAGTCTTTCCCAGCATCAGGGTCTTTTCCAATGAGACAGCTCTTTGCATCAAGTGGCCAAAGTGTTGGAGCTTCAGCTTCAACATCAGTCCTTCCAACAAATATTCAGGACTGATTTCCTTTAGGATGGACTGGTTGGCTCTCCTTGCAGTCCAAGGGACTCTCAAGAGTCTTCTCCAACATCATAGCTCAAAAGCATCAGTTCTTTGGTGCTCAGCTTCTTTATGGTCCAACCCTCACATCTGTACATGACGACTGGGAAAACCACAGCTTTGACTCTGTGGACCTTTGTTGACATGGTGGTCCCTTTGCTTTTTGAGGGGAGGGCCTCAATCAGAAGGACTTGGGCCCCAGTCTTTGCTTTTTGATACGCTATCTAGGTTTGTCATAGCTTTTCTTCTAAGGAATAAGCGTCTTTTAGTTTCATGGCTGCACTCACCATCTGCAGTGATCGTGGAGCCCAGGGAAAGAAAATCTGTCACTGCCTCTATTTTTTCCCTTTCTATTTGCCATGAAGTGATGGGACTCAAGGCCATGATCTTTAGTTTTTGAATGTTGAGTTTTAAGTCAGCTCTTTCACTCTCCTCTTTTACCCTCATCGAGAGGTTTTTTAGTTCCTCTTTACTTTCTGCCATTAGAGTTGTGTCATCTGTGTATCTGAGGTTGTTGATATGGGATGGCTCCACTGGTGGCCTTGTAAGAAATTAGGACACAGACATACACAAGATCGTATGAAGACACAGAGAGAAGCCAACCTTCTTCAAGCCAAGGAGGGAGGCCTCAGAAGAAACCAATCTTGCCAACACTTTGATTTCAGACTTCTGGCTTCTAGAACTGTGACACAGTAGCAGTGTTGTATGAGCCCCCAGTCTGCAGTCCTTGGTGATGGCAGCCCCAGCAGGCTAATACACTCAGACTCCAGATATGGAAGTGGATATTCCTGGAGCAGTAGTCCTGGGGAACAGGTTTATAGGACCATGGACTTGGATGCGGCCTCTGAGCTGGGCCCTGATTCTTCTGCTGCATGAAAATCAACGTTTTCAGGGATGCTTCAGCTTACTGGAGCCTCTGGTCAACTAGGACTGGCTGCTGAGGATGACATTGTCCCTTGGCACAGCGAAGCTCCCTTAGTGTGGCCCTCCCACTTGTTGACAGGACATGGGTGGGCTCCTCAGTGCTGCTTCCTTCAGCCCTTTTGGACAAACTGTTTGTTTTTGTCTTTGGGGCTTCCTTCTTTGGAAGTCACAGATGTACAGTGTCCAGGAGAATTTCATGGAAGGCAAGCTGCCTTGTTTTCATTTTTTGGCAGATGCTAAAATTATCTTGCTGTTTGTACTACAGAGACACTATTCCTGTTCTTCTGAGTGAACCTCTGCGTATTCCTATAAACTTTTATGATCTTCCATGTGAACAAACTGATAGGACAAACACTGATACTAAAGAAAAGAATTTTTGAGACATCTCATGTGAAGTTCAGTAACATTATGGAAATATGACCTTTTTCATGAGTCTGAATATTGCAAACCAAAATGATAAGGAAACTTCCCCAACTTGAGTATTAAAACCATTTTTTCTTCTTTGTGATATTTTTGACAGTCTGCTAACAAGTACTTAGAGACTGACTGTCTGTTGTAGTTCAATTTTGTCTTCTCTGTATGAATTTGGGTATGAGTATA
The DNA here is from genome assembly GCA_007570785.1 of Antilocapra americana. NCBI lineage: Eukaryota > Metazoa > Chordata > Mammalia > Artiodactyla > Antilocapridae > Antilocapra > Antilocapra americana. The sequence goes on from ML660772.1 coordinate 26,283,281, forward strand.
TGATAGTGCATCTTTAATGTTAATTTTTATTATCGTGTTTCCAAATACTAGTGGAGATAGAGTCACTCTTCCAAACTGCTTGCTCTTGTTTCAAGCACTAGAGGCATTGTCTTGGGAATCCTGTCAGGGCTGAAGAGTCTTTAGAAGAAATAGACTCTGGTTCTATTTGTCCTCTTGTCAATCCAAGTTCATGAGCATTAAGAGAAAAGTGGACAGAGGAAGTTGGCATATCAATGGCCTTTGGCTTTGTGGATCTGTTGAAACTTCCTGCTATGGCCAGTTTTAGAGCTTCCCAAGTGGCGCTAGTGGTAAAGAACCCGCCCACTAATGCAGGAGATGTAAGAGACTCGGGTTCGATCCCTGGGTTGGGAAGGTCCCCTGGAGGATGGCATGACAACCCACTGCAGTATTCTTCCCTGGAGAATCCCATGGAAAGAGAAGCCTGGCAGGCTATGGTCCATGAAGTTGCAGAGTCAGACACGACTGAAGCAACTTAGCACATGTACAATGGCCAATTTTGTTGTTATTGTTTTTTACCTTATTCTCCCAGATTTGAGGGTTTTACACTTTCTGCTAAAGTAGTGCGTATGTCTGTTTGCATTAATAGCCTGAGTTGGCATGAGTGGGATAGGCCTCCTCACTGCTGGTTGGGCCCATGCCTAGCTAGCCTTTCACAGCTGTGTTCATGGCAGCCCCGAGTGCACATAAGGGGCAGCTTTCCTGGGTCTGTTTTGCAAGTGTTGTCTTTGTGCGTCATCATTTTTCTTGATAATTCTCCTGTGCCATCATAATAATGGGAGCCCAGGGGTTGTATCAGGCAGACTGTGTGTCTTTATCTGCAGCACACAGAATTGCAGTGAAAGACAGCAGTGCGTTGTTCACCTCCATGGGGTCTTCCAGGAGGATGGAGTAACTAGCAGCTGTAAAGCAGCAAAAAGACTATCTCTGGCAATGTTCTGTAAAAAGCTAAAATAAAAATAATGTTTCAGAGCCTCATCTGCATAATAGTAACAGAACTCAGTATAATGGTATATGGTGTAATAACAAAATTCCATTCTTTAAAATTCTAAAATGCATTGTCTATATACTTGCTTTCTTCATTTTCATAATGAGTTACTTTGGAATATTCATTTTACCACAAGTCCAGCAAGATCCTGACCACAGCCCATTTAGAGGGTCAACTTGCTTTACGTGTCTCAAGGAATTCAGCTGATGAAATAGTTTGAACTAACCAAGAAGTAAAATGCTAATATTCTAAAGGTATGCTTTCACCTCCTTTTAAAAGATAGTACTATATTATGAAAATATATTCAGAAAATTATTAAATAACAGTATCATATTATGGTGTGAATTCATGCTGAGTCACTTCTGTTATGTCCGACTCTTTGTGACCCTATGGACTGTAACCCGCCAGGTTCCTCTATCCATGGGATTCTCCATGCAAGAATACTGGAATGGGCCCGTGTCCTCCTCCAGGTGATCTTCCCAACCCAGGGATCAAATCCAGGTCTCCAGCGTTGGCAGGCGGGTTCTTTATCACTGGTGCCACTTGGGAAGCCCCACATCTTATGGTAACAAGCTAAAATATGTTGTCTGTAATAGGTATGGCCTATATTTTTGAGTTTATGGAATACTGAAAACATTATAGAAAAGCAATGTAATTTAAGCCAGTTCATGCAAATCTGGAAGAGCTTAGAGAGCAATTAATCCTTGAGACAAAATATCTGACTCCTTTATTCTAAGTATACAGTATCGTCATCATAGAAACTTTCACAGCACTGCATGGTTGGTGTCATAAATCTGTGACAACCCATGACAAGTCCTATGTTACACAGTTGAAAGTATCATATTGCTGCAAATTGGTTTGATAAAGCTGTGCATAATTTAGAGGTTAAAAAGAAAAGTTAATATTCGTAAATCGATCAATGTAATACACCACATTAACAAACTGAAAAATAAAAATCACATGATTATCTCAATAGATGCAGAGAAAGCCTTTGACAAAATTCAACATCCATTTATGATAAAAACCCTCCAAAAAGTAGGAATAGAAGGAACATACCTCAACATAATAAAAGCTATATATGACAAACCCACAGCAAACATTATCCTCAATGGTGAAAAGCTGGAAGCATTCCCCCTGAAATCAGGAACAAGACAAGGGTGCCCACTCTCACCACTACTATTCAACATAGTTTTGGAAGTCTTGGCCACAGCAATCAGAGCAGATAAAGAAATCAAAGGAATCCAGATTGGAAAAGAAGAAGTAAAACTCTCTGTGTTTGCAGATGACATGATCCTCTATATTGAAAACCCTAAAGACTCTACGAGAAAATTACTAGAGCTAATCAGTGAATATAGCAAAGTTTCAGGATATAAAATCAACACACAGAAATCCCTGGCATTCCTATACACTAACAGTGAGAAATCAGAAAGAGAAATTAAGGAAACAATTCCATTCACCATCGAAACAAAAAGGATAAAATACTTAGGAGTATTTCTACCTAAAGAATCAAAAGACTTGTATATAGAAAACTATAAAACACTGATGAAAGAAATCAAGGAGGACACAAACAGATGGAGAAATGTGCCATGTTCGTGGATTGGAAGAATCAATATAGTGAAAATGAGTATACTACCCAAAGCAATCTATAGATTCAATGCAATTCCTATCAAGCTACCAGAGGTCTTTTTCAAAGAATTAGAACAAATAATTTCTCAATTTGTATGGAAATACAAAAAACCTCATATAGCCAAAGCAATCTTGAGAAAGAAGAATGGAACTGGCGGAATCAACCTACCTGACTTTAGGCTATACTACAAATCCACAGTCATTAAGACAGTATGGTACTGGCACAAAGAAAGAAATATAGATCAATGGAACAGAATAGAAAGCCCAGAGATAAATCCACGCATCTATGGACACCTTATCTTTGACAAAGGAGGCAAGAATATACAATGGAGAAAAGACAACCTCTTTAACAAGTGGTGCTGGGAAAACTGGACAGCCACTTGTAAAAGAATGAAACTAGATCACTTACTAACACCATACACAAAGATAAACTCAAAATGGATCAAAGATCTAAGCATAAGACCAGAAACTATAAAACTCCTAGAGGATAACATAGGCAAAACACTCTCTGCCATAACCCAAAGCGGGATACTCCATGACCCGCTTCCCAGAATATTGGAAATAAAAACACGAATAAACAAATGGGACCTAATTAAAATTAAAAGCTTTTGCACAACAAGGAAACTATAAGCAAGGTGAAAAGACAGTCTTCAGAATGGGAGAAAATAATAGCCAATGAAGCAACAGACAAACAATTAATCTCAAAAATATACAAACAACTCCTGCAGCTCCATTCTAGAAAAATAAACAACCCAATTAAAAAGTGGGCCAAAGAACTTAACAGACATTTCTCCAAAGAAGATATAAAAATGGCTAACAAACACATGAAAAGATGCTCAACATCACTCATTATCAGAGAAATGCAAATCAAAACTACAATGAGGTACCACTTTACACCAGTCAGAATGGCTGCCATCCAAAAGTCTACAAGCAATAAATGCTGGAGAGGATGTGGAGAAAAGGGAACCCTCTTACACTGTTGGTGGGAATGCAAACTAGTACAGCCACTATGGAAAACAGTGTGGAGGTTCCTTAAAAAGCTGCAAATAGACCTGCCATATGACCCAGCAATCCCACTGCTGGGCATATACACCGAGGAAACCAGAACTGAAAGAGCCACGTGTACCCCAATGTTCATCGCTGCATTGTTTACAATAGCCAAGACATGGAAGCAACCTAGATGCCCATCAACTGACGAATGGATAAGAAAGCTGTGGTACATATACACAATGGAATATTACTCAGCATTAAAAAAAAAAATTCATTTGAAGCAATTCTACTCAGATGGACGAAACTGGAGCCCATTATCCAGAGTGAAGTAAACCAGAAGCAAAAACAACAATACAGTATATTAACGCATATATATGGAATTTAGAAAGACGGTAACGAGAACCCAACATGCGAGACAGCAAAAGGAACGCAGATGTATAGAATAGACTTGTGGACTTTGTGGATGAGGGTAAGGGTGGGATGATATGGGAGAAGGGCATTGAAGCATGTTAATTGTCATGTGGCTAATCAATCGCCAGCCCAGGATTGATGCTCGGGGCTGGTACAGCGAGATTTCCCTGGGGGGGGAGGGAGGAGGGAGGGGGGTTCCGGAGGGGAAGCATATGTAAACCCATGGTGATATCATGACAATGTATGGCAAAAACAATAAAAAAAAAAAAAAGAAAGGTTCACTTTTCAATTAAATAATTTCTATGGTGAAAGGGTTTAAATTGAAGTGACATAAAACAATTTTCATCTAAAAATGTATTATATCACAGCCATAATTCAAGTAGGCTTTAGAAAATGTTGCATTTTGTCTAGTTAGCAATTAGGTTAGAGATTTGATGATTTCCCTAGGAAAGTTGTTCTAGTATTCAGGATAGAAGGTCACATTTTCACACATCTGTCTGCCACACACACAAACGCATGCCTTCTGCCTCACATACCTTTGCTTTCTGTGTCACTCACCCTTTGAGGCTGATTTCCAGAGCTTTCCACTAGCGCAAAATGAGCCTCCTCTTCTTTGAACATCAGCAACCCATCCTCCCAGCCTCTCTGCGACAGGGTTGAGGGGAGGTGAGCTTTAGAAAACTGAAGGCTCCACTTTGCAAATCCTCACAATTTCCGATTTCACATAAACAGTACACCCCCAGGGAGACTGAACCAAGAGACTGAAGTCAGACATTTGTTTGAAATCACCAAGCAAAATCTAACATAAAGAGGAGTGTGACATAGCAGCAGTGCAGAACATCAAACACCAAATGTTTATTCCTCAGGACGTCAAGCAGCCTTCAGAGAGCCATGGATCTGTCGACTGGGGAAGCCTAACTACACAGGTTAGCTCCCCAGCTGATCCTCGGCGGGGTGGGGGGAGGGCTAACCTATCAGCTACTATCCAGCTATTCCCTGTCTTGTATGTTTGATGCTTGTGGTTTAGACACATCTGTGTGTGCATGTTAAGTCACTTCAGTTGTGGCTGACTTTCTGTGACCCTATGGACTGTAGCCAACCTGGCTTTTCTGTCCTCGAAATTCTCCAAGCAAGAATACCACGCCTTCCTCCAGGGATCTTTACCCAGAGATCAAACCCGAGTCTCTTTTATCTCCTGAGTTGGCAGATGGGTTCTTTACCACTAGCACCACCTGGGAAGCCCTTAAACACATCTGAAGCGCCTAATTAATGCCAGAGAACCCAAAGTATTGTCACCACAGATACCAGTGCACAGACCAGGCTATCCCAGGGTCATCTTTCATGATCTCTGATGTTGGGCTGCTCTCGTGCCTGAAGCTCTGCAATCATAGATTCAACCTTTGTTTCCTGGTAAAAAGCTGTCCTTACTGAGAGAGAAAGTGCTATGTGGGATCCTTCCTCTATTCCAGAGTCTCCCTGCTGAGCTGAGGCATTGTATTCATGATCTCAAATACCTCATTGTCTTGCTGTCTATCAATCTGTCCTCAAACTATAGCTCCACATTTCCTATTCTTTTGAGTAATTCTGGTCCCAACATTTGGAAGACCGTTCAGCTAAGAGAAAAACTCCCAACCATAAAACGAATTTGAAAAAAAGGAAACCCAAAGCAATTAAAGCTTTAATTTTTTATGACCCATATTTCTATAAATGTAAACGACTAATAAACATCATGAAATATTAACCATGGTGGCAATCCAGGGTTGTGAACGATGTCAAGTTGCTCCCCATTGTCAATGAAAAGCTCTCAGGCAGCAGTTCCTAAAAACAGAAAGAAGCTTCCAAATGTCAATCAGGGGAGTGAGAGCTCACTGGAAGCCACATTTTTTATAAGTGCCAGTCTTGAATGGAGGGGAAAACTGCACTGGACTCCAGGCAGGGCAGGAAAGAGAACTACATGGAGGATGCAGGCCAGACCTACAGGGAATCCACCAGGGGCTGTGACCTGATGCAGCAGGTGCTTTGGCAGAGGGGACACCTCCTACCATGGTTAAATTCAGGGCTCTTATGTGTTTATGTATCAGGAGGTCATATCAGAGAGGAGGCCCTGCTAGAGACGGAACTTGTTTTATTTCCTTTTCTTCAGCGCAATAGATATGGGCCATGTCCTGGAGTAATGAATGCTGGAAATGATCTTAGGGGAATAACAGTTGTCCTCCAGAAAGGGCATTAGGGGGCCCCTGGAAGTCACAGGCCATGGCCTGCTATAGGCAGGCTATCCAAGGAGAAAGGAAAGCTCACCTAGAGGAAGGGGACCAGTGGCTCCGGGTCCCAACCACTTGGAACCAGCTTGAGCCCTGGGAAGAGACGAAGCACTTTGAGAGGACTTTGAGCAGGACTCAAGCATCCTTAGTTGGTTCGTGCTTGGGGGTGGGCTTGTCTGCCCTAGAAGAAGCACTGCCCCCGGCTTGGTCTTCCCAGCCAGCAAAAGGTCTTCTCAGCAGGGGACGGGCAGCATTGTTGTCATGGAAACAGTCTTCTGCACAACACCACGTGTCAGGAGAACCACCAGAACTGAACAGACTAGCTCTAGTTAGCTCTTCTGTGGGTGTGAGAAGCTGGACCAATCCACCCTGAGTGGCAAAAGGACAATTAGGGGTGCAGGGGGAAGAGAGGCCTCAGTAGGGAGAGCCTTGTTTTCCGATAATAGAGTATATGGGATGGACAATTATTTTGTGGCAAAAAACTGTTGTCTGCTAACCCAACAATCCTCTGGAAAAGCTCTTTCTGGAAGAACTCACCTCCCATGACAGAGACTTAAAATGCCAAGTACTCCCTCTCTCAGACTGTCTTGGTATGTGGTCCAGTTTCTTTTATTTATTATAGTTGAATTACATTGTTGCATTAATTACTACTGTACAGCAAAATGACTCAGTTATATATACACATTTTTCATATGCTTTTCTATGATGGTTTATCACTGGATATTGAATGTAGTTCCCTGTGCTATGCAGTAGGACCTTATTGTTTATCCATTCTATATATGCCAATAATTATAGCATCTGCTAATCCAAAACTTCCAATCCAACCTTCTCCCATCCCCCTGCCCCTTTGGCAATCACCAATCTATTCTCTATGTCCCTGATTGTGTTTCACAGATACGTCTGTCTGTGTCATATTTTAGATTCCACATGTAAGTGATATATGGTATTTGTCTTTTTCCTTCTTTCAGGACTGAACTGAACTGAACTGAACTTTCTCCTTCTGACTTACTTCACTTAGTATAATAGTCTCAAGTTGCATCCATGATGCTGCAAATGGCATTATTTCATTTGTTTAATGATTGAGTAATATTCCATTGTATATATGTACTATATCTTCTTTATCCATTCATCTGTCATGACCATTTAAATTGTTTCCATGGCTTGATTACTGTGAATAGTGCTTCTATGAGTATACGGGTGTATGTATCTTCTTGAATTACAGTTTTGTCTGGATATATGCCCAGGAGTGGCAGTGCTGAATCATATGGTAATTCTAATTTTATGGTATGTGGTCCAGTTTTGATCAATGAGACCATGCATAGTTTCCTATAAACTTGAGGAGAAATTGTTTTTCTCCTGGTAAAAAGAGCGGGATAGGTAAGAAAAGTTTGCCTCTTCCTTTCTTTCTTGTCTTAAACATAGCTTGAGTGTGGACATGACATTTGGAGCTGTGGCAGCAATATTGTGAACATGGGGAAAAGCCCAAGAGTGTCATAAGTCAACTCAGAGCCCTGATACTAAACAGCCACCAAACCAACTTACTTGGTAGACTCACTTACTTCAGAACTTCTTGTTAGGTGAGAAAATACCCCCTCCCTTTATAAGTTTATTTTAGTTGGGTATTCTATTAGTTGCCACTGAAAACATTTCCATCAATTAGCAATGTAAATGACAGAAAACCCTGGCTTAAATCATAAGGACATATGTTATTTACTTAACAGAAAGACTAAAAGTAGATGATCCGGACTCAGCCACATCATCAAGAATGCATACTTTCCTCATGTGTCAGCAATAGATTCTGATCTTTAGTTTTTGCCTCATGGTTGCAAAGTGGTTGCCAACAGCTCCAAACATAGGAGCTAGGCATAGGCTAGCCTTCCTGGCATAGGCTAGGGCAGGAAGATGAGGGCAGAAAGGGATCCTCCTCCCAGGTACCTCTCTGTTATCAGGGAAGAACATCTTTTTGGGGTCATATGCCCATCCATAGTCCATTCACTGGCAAGAAGGAATGGGACAGCCACTGGTGACTTAAAGCAGGTTCTGCTTGGCATCTAGTCTTTTCTTCCTTGTCTGCTCTTCTCCTTTCTCAGCACGTCCACTGCCCTTGCTGGCAGCCCTCAAAGTCTTTTGGTGAAGCTACGTGCTTGGGGTTTCTTTAAGACAAAGCATGAGAGCACCGCATGTTTGAGCTTTGCTCTGTCGGTGGGGCCCCAAAGAGACTGCACGTGCCCCACTGCTATTGTCTGCAGGCCTTGCTTCCACCGCTTCCTCTCACAGAGGCAGGCCTCAGGGGAATAGCCCTTAATCAGGCATGATTCTGAGCACACACGCACCCCTGCCCTCCACGGACGTCTGTAATGATTGGAGACGGTTTCAGTCTCGCAGCGGGGGAGGTGGCAGTGCTAGTGGGCATTTAGTGGGCAGAGGTTAGGAAACTGACACTGACCCTTCAGGGCAAGGGACAACCCCCACGCAGGAAGCAACTATGCCACACGTCAGCGGTGCCAGGGTTGAGACACGTGGCCCTAGAGGACGGGGCCGGGCCAGAAAGCCACCCTTCCTCCTTTCATTAATGCCTCCTTGCTTTTGCCCCAGGCCCTGATAAATACGGAGAATGTCCACATTCTATGTCCCCTTCCAAAGACACGAATGCACCTCTGGACAGTAGCAACGACCGAGTAAACAGCACAAAGGAGACACCAAGTACTTACGTATGTCGGTCCACTGGTTATGCCTCGAGTCTACTGTCTTTGGAAAAATTGCAGCGATCACTGAATGGCTTCCGTCTCAAATGGCAGTGTTTCAGCACTAGCAACAGTGTCCCCAGTGGCCACTGCAAAGGAGACAGGCGCTGGGGGAGGGACGCGGTCAACTCAACCCGTTTCTGTTGAGGAGCTTTGGAAGTGAGCGAAAGGGCAGCAGAGGAGCATTCTAGAATTAAAACGCATAAACAGTTTGGGTCTGGGCCTTGTCTTCCTACTCATCCCTGTCTGATTTCACGTTATTTCCACCAGGCTCAAGTGATAGTGCCTTCTTTTTAGACTTGTCATTTCTTAGTTTTGTCTTTTTACAATATACCTCCTTATTCTTACCCCATTTTCATGCACAAAGAGAGACTGACCAGCAAATGAGACAAAGGAAAGAAATCCGCCCCCACACTTAAGCAGGATTCTCTTCTTGTCAGTGCTGGAGTTGGCTGTTTCCACGGACATTCAGAGTTCTCTCCTAAAATAATCATGCCACGTGGAGACTGCAGAATTGAAGGTGCAGATATGGCTACATCATAAAGATCCTCACCCCCATCCATTGTCTAACACAAGTTAGAAATTTTTCACTTACATACCTTTGCTTTCTGAGTCACATCAGATCTGTTTAGGTGGTCTCAGGCCTGCAGGATGATTCCGTGGGGTCTCCACCCCAGGTCACTTTGCTCCTCCAACTCAGCATGCAGCTTCCACCTCATGGTCAAGGTTGGCTGCACCATCTCCCATCATCACAGCCCACATTCCAGCCAGCAGGAGTGGAGCACTCCCCCTACTTTTAAGGGACATTACAAGCTGCCCTCATCCCTTCTGCTCAAATCCATTGACCAGAACCTGGTTACACGGCCACATCAAGCTACAAGAGGTACGAACTGGAAAATTGTGTTGGGAGGCCCAGTGTGCTAGCTACAGTGTGAGAACTGTCACTGAAGTGGTTGCTAAGTGCCAGGCTCTGTGTTGGGTTTCACTTGGATTCCTTGGTGGAATCCTCACAACAAAAGCAGATACTCTTCTAGTGTCCGTGTTACAAATGGGAAGCTGAGGCACAGAAAGCCCAGCCACTCCCAAAGCAGAACCTAATTTGTTAAGGAACTGCCAGTGGGTGGATGGTAAATGGGGAGGGAAACCAGCAAGGGCTCCATTTCAGGCAAAATTCCCACTCCCATCCCACCCCACCCCACCCCACCCAACCCTGATCCTGCAGCATGTGCAATGCCATGAAAAGTACAAAAAAAGCCAGGTCTGTGGGCCTAGAAGGTGCTGAATGAATGAGGGAGTGAGGAAATTAATGAATATATGGGCTCAAAACTTGATTATTCTCAGGAGGACAGGAGATGAGCCGAAAATCATTTTGGGAAATAGATTTTCCTCCAAACCACTTAATCGTCTCCCTCTCATCCTCTTGACCCCCCAGGAGGTTCTAACCCACCCTTCTATGCAGCAGCCTTAATGAGAGCACCCGTTACCCTCAGGTGTGAAGCAGAGAGTCAGCCTTGTCAGATGTTCTTTTCTATCCTTGTCTGAATTTGACCAACCTGTAACTTGGCTGCAGCATTGCCTTGTGAAGTTGGGAAAGCTTCTGGAAGCTTCACCTCTCTGATCTGAAACCAGGGAGATTAGAATAGTTTGTCCTTGTCTGAAAATCACTTTGAGACTTGCAGGCAGCAGATAGCCCTCCAAATAAAATACAATCTCCCCTCTGCAAGACCAAATATCCTCAAGGTCAAGTTCACAAATCCCACAAGAAGTATGAAGTTTATGGGTCACTGAGGGAGAAACTGGCATCAGGGGCTTGGGGGAGCGGTGCCCCAATTCCCTGTACCTCCTACCATTCCCTGAACAATGAAAGATCTCGAAGTCTTCTTATTGATTAAGTAGATGAGGCCATCAGTTTAATGACAATAATATGACTTGAGGAAAAGATCCTCCATTCTCAAATAGAATAAAAGGAGACCAGCTGAATAAGAGACAAGATTGCTTTTTCTCCCTCCAGTGTAATCTCCTAGGCCCCCTCTGAGTCAAGAGCATGTCTCCTGTGAAATTTTGCCCTGCAAATCCCCAGGGTCTTTAAATTTCACAGTTCTTGCCTAATGTCCTAGGGAAATGGCTTCATCCAGAGTCCCCTGGAGACTCACAGGGGGCACAAGGACATTTAAAAGATGATCCCTCCTTTAACAGCCACTGAAAGTGGTCAGATGTGAGCCTTGGGCTGGGCTTTGCTGCCCTTGGTCTCTGTTCCCATTTTTGTCCCCAGTTGTGCCAGGTGAGTTTGGCAGAGTCTTTAAAGTCCTGGCATGATTCACTGGGAGGCACTTGGCAGATGCCAAGCATGATTGTGACACCATCAGAATAATCTCCATTCCAGCTACCAAATAGCTGTTGCTAAGAATTGGAAAGAATATTATTTTCTTTCTGAGAATTTGCAATTTGGCCGGCACTGGGGGAGGAATTTCATTAAGGACTGTGGGTGGGTGGCGGGGGTTTCTATTTGTGGAGTTACCGTGTTTCTCCTCACCAAGCCTCACTGAGCACTCACACCCACACAGTCCTGCGCAGTAGCTGTGGCTGCTCCCATCTTACAGATGTTTTACAGATATTTATGGCTTAGGTGCAGCAGAGCCTTAAACCTCCGAGACTTGGATTTGCACCCATCTCTCTAACTTGAAAAATACCATTTTCCTACCTCCATGCTATCTTGGGGGCTTCCCTGAGAGCTCAGCTGGTAAAGAATCCGCCTGCAATGCAGGAGACCTGGGTTCGATCCCTGGGTTAGGAAGATGCCCTAGAGAAAGGAAAGGCTACCCCATCTAGTATTCTGGCCTGGAGAATTCCATGAACTATAGAATATGTAGTTGGACACCACTGAGCAACTTTCACATACATATGCTATCTTGAATTCAAGTAGAAGTTTTGTGGGTTTTTTTTTTTTTGTGAATTAAACATCTTCCCACACATCTGGAAGTGAGAGACTGACTTGTTGCCTGTGGCCCACCCGTCTGATCCTTCCCAGGTGGTCAATCTCAGGAAAATCAGAAGAGGACCACAATCTCTAGCCCCAAATTCTTGGATCAGATGCATTTTAAAATCAGAAAAAAAGTATGCAAGGTTTTTCAGATTTTATAAAGGAATTATTGTATATGTGTCTTGTCTTACATAAGACCCAGTAGGTCTGGGGCCACACCCTTAAATGAATTACACCAGTATTTCTGCAGTGGAATATTCACAGCAGTGGGATAATAAAGAGTATAAAGAGCACATGGGAATTTAGGTCAGGTTATTGCTACCAAATTAGACATGCCAAACTTCAGGTTTTCAGAGTCTTAGGGATTTGGGAGTCACTGTAAGGCACGGAGATCTGCAGGTGATGCTTAGGGGCCCTTCTTCTCCTCTAAATCCTCTCCAAAAGAGTCTGCTAGGGAAGAGCATGGGCAGCAGGCACACTCCATAGGCAAGTGGCTTGGTCACCTGAAGAGGAAACCCCAGTCCCTGGGCATTTCCAGCACACGAAGACCAGGGAGCCAGACTTTGCTGAGCTCTTTGACTGACTGCCACGGAGAGCTACATGTCCTTAGGGAAAGTGCCGAACCTCTCCGGTCTACTAAGTGAGGAGAGAGCAGAGCAGAAGCTCTGCCCTGGATTCTCTCAGGGCAGCTGGCCCTGTGCAGCTCTGAGACTGCAGTGAGGCTCTACAGACTTCCAGACCAGGACTAAGTCTCTGCATTCCTGGGCAGGCATTCCTCCCACCAGAGGCATCACTGTCCGGGGATGTGGGTTTGGGGGTGTGAAGTTTAACTGCTTTGTAACAGAGTCTGCCCCACCAACCACTAGCTTAGCTGGGACCTGATGATGACTTCCCAGTTTTCTTGCCTGGATAATGAGCACAGTAACAATGGATCCCACAGAGAGAATGAGTGAGAAGCTCAGTGCCTGGAACACACATGACACTCACTAAATAAGGAACAGCTTGTCCTACTCTCACAAGGGAGATTGGACCTGTATCCATGACCACAACAAATGACCATAACCTAGTGGCTTAAAACAACAGGATTGATTCTCTCACAGTTCTGGAGGCTCTAAGCCAGCAACCAACGTGCAGGCAGGGTGGGTTCTCTCTGGAGGTTCAGAGGGAGAACCTATTCCATGCCTTTCTTTACCTTTCAGCAGCTACTGGTAATCCTCAGCGTCCCTTGGCTTGTGGTCACATCATTCTGATCTGTCTCCATCTTCATGTGGCCTCTGTGTGTCAAACCCTCCCATCTTTTCTCTTATAAGGACACTTGTTTCCAGATTTAGGGCCCACCTTTAATCCAGAATGCTCTCATCTTGGGATCCTTCCTTTAATTGCATCTGCAAAGCCCCTATGTCCAAGTAAGATCATTTTCATAGGTACTAGTAGTTAGGATTTGTGCATTTCTTCTGGAGGGAATACAAATCAACCCACTACAGGGCTGGATATTGAGTTCACAGGGTTGAAAGTGTAGCAAAGCTAGCACCAGATGTGCTGTCGGGTTGTTACTTGACTCCTACAGGGGTCCCCTTATGGGGACCATCGATACAGGAGCCACTGTGACAGAGTAAAGGGTGTGGGTTTCAGGGTCTGGCAGATCAAGCCCGGAAACACTGGGCAGTTTTACTTCACCACAGTGAGGCTCAGTTTCCTTATCTCTGAAATGGACATGATAAGCCCTACCTCCAGGTGTTTTTGTGAAGAGTAAAGTCCATTAAATGCTCCATAAGATGTCCTCTCCATAAAGCTTCCTTCCTTGCTCCCATGTTCTTTTGTCTGGTAACATGAATGTGGTGGGGGCCCAGAATCCTCTCGGAAATCCAAACTGAAAGTCTGCAGTAAGGCCCCTGCGTCCCCATGGTTAGAGCACCACAGTGCCAGCCATGGCGAAAGTTCCGTCAGTCAGAGGCCTTCTTTGATCAGCCAAGTGGTCTGCACGGTCCAGGCCTCCGTTTCCAGGGACAAGTGCCTGATCCCTGGGAGCCGATCCTGTGGAACCCACCCCAACCCACCTTGCCAACGCTTGAGAGGATTTCAAACCCTGAAGAGCATTTCAGAACTCTGCCTCTTTACAGTCCAGCTCTCACATCCGTACATGATTCCTGGAAAAACCATAGCCTCCACTACATAGCCTTTTGTCAGCAATGTAATGTCTTTGGTTTTCAATACACTGTCTAGGTTTGTCATAAGGTTGCTGTAAAACAAAACAGTGTCCAGGATGGGTTTAAGGCACCAGCCTTGGTTCTTCTAAACCCTTTGCGGGACCACAGACACGGCTCACAGGAAAGCTGTGGCGCCCCTACCTGGCTTCTCTTGTCATTCTGAGGTAGGTTGAGAAGCCATGCTCTGTCCCTGTGGGATGGTTCTGGTGGGTCACTGATGCTGCTCCCAGGGCCTGTTTGTTCTCTTGGAACACATGTGCCTTTTTCTGATCAAGTTTTATGTCACAGGGTAGGATTTCGGTTGCTGTAGGAGGTGCTGGAGTATCTGGTCTGTGCACCAGGCAGACCCAGCATTTTAATTCTTGAGCAAATAACTTAATTCTTCAGTGATAATACTTCCAGCCATAAGTTTTTGGAAGTCATTTTGTTTGCTTGTTTTAGCTTTAGTCACAGAACCTCAGAGAACCAAGAGGGGCATGAACTTTTGCTCCCTGTGGTGGGACAGGAAGGGGCTGGCAGGCTGACGGGCTCCCCCACACTTTGGGAACCCATTTCCACTCCTCCGTGGAAGGGAGTTCAGCCAGCAGGCTTTTGCTCCTGCACACTTCCTCTGTTCTACCCCAACCCTGTCTTTTGTTTTGGAGTCTGGGTTTTGGAGGATCCTCCCCAAACCAGTTGTTTCCAAAGGCAAAGGGCACCCTAACCCAGGAAGGTCCAAGTGCTGGTTCCCTCCACCCATCCTCTGGGGCCCCCAGGCTGTGTTCCTGAACCAGGCTCTTCATGACACAGGAAGGTCCTCCTGCCCTTCTTGTCCTTCCACACAGCTGTGCCGAGTGACCAGGGTGTGAATGATGGCAACGGGGTTGTTTGATGTCTGTGAGGTTCTGAGCAACATGTCTTCAAAGTATCACCCCTGGTCACACTTACCCCACTTTACAGATGAGGAAAATGAGCCCCAGAGACGTCAAGAGGGCTTTCCTGGGCTCCAAGGTTGTGGAATTATAATGGGGCTGATTAGAGAGAAACAGGTGCTGGAGACTGAGGATCCACTTTGCTTGTGGAGGTGGATGATGAGGTGGGGACTCAGCAGGGGCATGGGAAAGGGAGGGACACAGAAGCACAGCCCTGCAGGGCCCACACAGCCGTGGTGGGCAGAGGGCTGACGAGTAGCATAGCAGATGAGGCTGGAGGGAGGCTCAAGGGTTTGTCTGGCACATATCAATCAGGCCAGGGCATGGCTAGATATACTTCCACTGTCTGCTTTCCAAGTATGCACCTTCCTCTCCTGGACCCATCAACTTCTCTCTCGTCCCAGCAACAGGGAACTAACCTAGGATGGCACTAGGAGAGTCTAGATGCCACCTTCAGTGGCCGCCCAGCTCCCATAATCCTGTCCATCCTCTGTCACTAGAATGTCCCTTGACTCTCCTGATTGGCAGTGCTCATCTCTTTGGTGGCTTGGTGGAACTGGACCTTACCAGGAAACCTAACCATCCATGATTACTGCATCTATCCATCAGTTCCCAGAGAGCTTTGCAGTGTTTTCACTCTGACTATTTCCCTTCCTTCCACTGGCTCTGTAGTCATATAATAACAGAAGTGTGTGGATGGATGGAACTGTGATCGATGCTATAGCACCCTTGAGCTTTCTACCAGCTCCACACTTACAGCTTTCCTAGATGTAGGATTCCTGGGGTCAAAACTGGCCAGAATGTCCATTCATTGCTCCGACCTCACCTGGTCTGTACTGGCCAATGCGCTGAAAAACATGGTCCCTGCTCTCAGACAGAGAGAAGACACTCAGAAGAGGGCTGAGGGAAACAGCCAGGTCTCTCCCTTTCCCCAGGGAATTCTGGAGCAACCTAATGGCAATGGAAATTCTTAAGGAGAGAACATCACTACATATTAGTAATCATTATTGCTATTAATTATGAATGAGTCATGGGAATATCAGAATGACTTGGGAGCAGTTCCCCCATGGCAATATACATGGCTTTAATGGAAACACATTTCTAGTTTGCCCTCAGATCCTCAGTCAAGATCCTAACTAGGGGAAAGAAATGCACCAGGTATCCACGTGGGCAAAGGGAGGGCAAAACACCAGGAGTTCCATGACCAACAATGGAAGCCCAGGTCATTTGTGGACTGAGGTTGAGTCCTTAACAGTGGGACTCTTGAGAGTTGCAGAGAGTTGGACACAAGTTAGTGACTGAACAACTACAAATGAAAGTTCAGAGGAGTTACACTTGTCACTCGACACAAAGTCATAGTCTAGCCTCCTCAGTTGGACTAAACTCCCCAGGACAGAAATATCCCCAGTTCTGTTGTAGTTACAGCGACCTTGGGATACGTTCGTTGCTGTTGTTCAAAATGAGAACAGCAACGGTGGCAGTGGGGTTTTTTGGTTCTGATGATGAGTGATGTTCCAGCCCTCAGCAGGGAATGGTGCTCTGGCCACTGCGTGGGTGTCTGCAGTTATCTCCCATCTGTCAGCCAACATCGTCCCCATGGCCCCCACCTGCCACTAGAGGGGCTGAGTCAGCAGGAGGAGTCTGGGCCCTGGTGGTGGCTGGACTGGCCTCAGGGAGGGGTGAGACCCCTGAGGCTGTGAGATCCATGCTCAGATGAAGGCTGGTGGGATTGCTGGGGGCATGTGAGGCTGTGGGCGATCTCATGACTCCAGGCCTGGAGTTAAAGATCTGCCCACAGAGCCGAATCAGCTCATGCCCGCTGACCCCTGATAGGCGAACACTGCAGCACTAGTCTGCCGGGGCCAGGGGAGAGCACTGCGGGATGCTCCGAGGAAGCTTGCAGTCAAGGCGTAGAGAGAGCCCGTGTGGGGGAGAAGACCACTTCCGCACAGCATCCTCTCTCATGAGACCCCCAATACAGCCTTCTACTTGGTCTGCTAGTGACCCCTGTGGCCCCTCAATCCACCTTTCCTGCACCATCAGAGACCGGCCTGGACCGGCACTTCTCAGACTCCAGAGTGCCTCCACAGGTCCTGGGGATCAAGTTACATTAATAAAATGCAGATCTCTCAGATCCTGTGTGTCTACCAAGGACAGGGAGGCCAAGGCTGCTGGGCACTTGAAAGGTATCTAAAGGCCAGCAGAAGAGTTAAATGTGTGCTCTTGGGCAGTGTGACCTTTGGAATGTCCGTCTGTCTAGCTCTGCTATCGCCTTCTCTGTAGAATGTGGCTGCAATGAAGATCACAGGGCTCAGTGGATGAAACGCGCCGAGGCCAGTGTCTGGTTTGCAGTGCAGGTGCGAGCATGGGCCCTTATTGCTGCTTGTCCCTCCTCTGTTTCATCCCTGCAGGGCACCCACCCCTGCAGATCAACCAGCGTTATGCCCCACTCTCATCCATACCTTTGCTTTTCCCTGTGTCTGGAATGGCCTTCTAAGGGATTCTTGCCCACAGTAGTAGATATAATGGAGTGGTAGATACAAGAGAGTCTGAAATGCAGTACTTGGATGCCATCTCAAAAATGGCAGAATGATCTCTGTTTCTTTGCAAGGCAAACCATTCAATATCAGAGTAATCCAAGTCTATGCCCCGACCAGTAATACTGAAGAAGCTGAAGTTGAATGGTTCTGCAAAGACCTACACACCCTTCTAGAACTAACATCCAAAAAAGATGTCCTTTTCATTATAGGGGGCTGGGATGCAAAAGTAGGAAGTCAAGAAACACCTGGAGTAACAGGCAAATTTGGCCTTGGAGTACAGAATGAAGCAGGGCAAAGGCTAATAGAGTTTTGCCAAGAGAACACACTGGTCATAGCAAACACACTCTTCCAACAACACAAGAGAAGACTCTATACATGGACATCACCAGATAGTCAATACCAAAATCAGATTGATTATATTCTTTGCACACAAAGATGAGAAGCTCTATACAGTCAGCAAAACAAGACCGGGAGCTGACTGTGGCTCAGATCATGAACTCCTTATTGCCAAATTCAGACTTAAATTGAAGAAAGTAGGGAAAACCACTAGACCATTCAGGTAAGACCTAAATCTAATTCCTTACAATTATGCATTAGAAGTGAAAAATAGATTCAAGGGATTAGATCTGATACAGAGTGCCTGAAGAACTATGGACAGAGGTTTGTGACACTGTAAGGGATATAGGGATCAAGACCATCCCCAAGAAAAAGAAATGCAAGAAAGCAAAATGGCTTTCTGAGGAGACCTTACAAATAGCTATGAAAAGAAGAGAAGCGAAAAGCAAAGGATAAATGGAAAGATATGCCCATTTGAATGTAGTGTTCCAAAGAATAGCAAGGAAAGAAAACCTTCCTCAGTGATCAGTGCAGAGAAATAGAGGAAAACAACAGAATGGGAAAGACTAGAGATCTCTTCAAGAAAATCAGAGATACCAAGGGAAATTTTCATGGAAAGATGGGCTCAATAAAGGACAGAAATGGCATGGACCTAACAGAAGCAGAAGATATAAACAAGAGGTGGCAAGAATACACAGAAGAACTGTACAAAAAAGATCTTCACGACGCAGATAACCAGGATGGTGTGATCACTCACCTGGAGCCAGACATCCTGGAATGTGGAGTCAAGTGGACCTTAGAAAGCATCACTATGAACAAAACTAGTGGAGGTGATGGAATTCCAGTTGAGCTATTTCAAATCCTAAAAGATGATGCTGTGAATGTGCTGCACTCAATATGCCAGAAAATTTGGAAAACTCAGCAGTGGCCACAGGACTGGAAAACACCAGTTTTCATTCCAATCCCAAAGAAAGGCAATGCCAAAGAAAGCTCAAACAACCACACAGTTGCACTCATCTCACACATTAATAAAGCAGTGCTCAAAATTCTCCAAGCCACACTTCAACAATATGTGAACTGTGAACTTCCAGCTGTTCAAGTATGATTTGGAAAAGACAGAAGAGCCAGAGATCAAATTGCCAACATGCACTGGATCATCACAAAAGCAAGAGAGTTTCAGAAAAACATCCATTTCTGCTTTATTGACTATGCCAAAGCCTGTGACTATGTGAATCACCACAAACTGTTGACAATTCTGAAAGAGATGGGAATACCAGACCACCTGACCTGCCTCTTGAGAAACCTGTATGCAGGTCAGGAAGCAACAGTTAGAATTGGACATAGAACAACAAACTGGTTCTAAATGGGGAAAGGAGTACATCAAGGCTGTATATTGTCACCCTGCTTATTTAACTTCCATGCAGAGTACATTATGAGAAACACTGGGCTGGATGAAGCACAAGCTGGAATCAAGATTGCCAGAAGAAATATCAATAACCTCAGATATGCAGATGACACCACCCTTATGGCAGAAAGTGAAGAGCCTCTTGATGAAAGTGAAAGAGGAGAGTGAAAAAGTTGGCTTAAAGCTCAACATTCAGAAAAACTAAGATTATGGCATCTGGTCCCATCACTTCATGGCAAATAGATTGGGAAACAGTGGAAACAGTTGCAGACTTTACTTTTTGGGGCTCCAAAATCACTGCAGATGGTGATTGCAGCCATGAAATTAAAAGATGCTCACTCCTTGGAAGAAAAGTCATGACCAACCTAGACAGCATTTTAAAAGGCAGAGACGTTACTTTGCCAACAAAGGTCCATCTAGTCAAAGCTATGGCTTTTCCGGTAGTCATGTATGGATGTGAGAGTTGGACTGTAAAGAAAGCTTAGTGCTGAAGAATTGATGCTTTTGAACTGTGGTGTTGGAGAAGACTCTTGAGAGTCCCTTGGGCTGCAAGGAGACACTACCAGTCCATCCTAAAGGAAATCAGTCCTGAATATTCATTGGAAGGACTGATGTTAAAGCTGAAACTCCAATACTTTGGCCACCTGATGTGAAGAGCTGAAGAGCTGACTCATTGGAAAATACCCTGATGCTGGGAAAGATTGAGGGCAAGAGGAGAAGGGGATGACAGAGGATGAGATGGTTGGATGGCATCACTGACTCAATGAACATGAGTTTGAGTAAACTCTGGGTGCTGGTGATGGACAGGGAGGCCTGGCGTGCTACAGTCCATGGGGTGGCAAATAGTCGGACATGACTGAGCAACTGAATGAACTAAACTGGAATGCCCTTTTCTCCTCAGTCCACTGGCAAAGTCCTCTTCATTCTTCCAGGCTCCCAGACCTGCACCCACCCCCAAAGGTGACTATTCATAGGGCTGAGTAGCCCCTTGACCGTGAGCTCCAGGGGAACAGGAAGTGTGTCTACCCTCTTGTATCTCATCTGTACATCACTTGACACATAGTGGGTTTCAGTACATGATGATGAGACAGCAATGGATGACATAGCAAATGCTTCGGCTCTTTCTTCTATAACTTCTATGAGTCTGTGCTCTACTGAGAGAGGCTAGACCAGTATTTTTCAACTTTTACTGCACATCACCATTCCGTATAGTCTTTTTAAGAACCAGAAATTCCTGGGCCCCACTCCAGATCTAGTTGAGACAACATTTCAGGGAGGGAATATCATGAGCATTCATTTATTTACTCTATGAGTACTGATTAGTTATAGTTTAGTATTTTTTTATTCAATGTCTTCTAGCCCATTATTAAATTGCTAGTTTTATGTCAAATTGTTTCAGAGTTAGCCTTCTGGCCCCTGTGTCCTCTTGACATGTCCTCATCCCTCTTGGAGTAATTCCTTGCTTTCCTGTGTACAAGATTTCCCAGATTCATTTTGTGGTGTATTTCTTACAAAGCACATCAGGTGACTCTGATGCACATCTGGGTTTTGGAAGCCAT
This sequence comes from Antilocapra americana, assembly GCA_007570785.1. Classification (NCBI taxonomy): domain Eukaryota; kingdom Metazoa; phylum Chordata; class Mammalia; order Artiodactyla; family Antilocapridae; genus Antilocapra; species Antilocapra americana. The sequence continues at coordinate 26,304,257 of ML660772.1, forward strand.
CATGTCAATCAGTAGCTTCAAATCACTAACAGGGTTAGCTCTGATTGCCAGAACCCATAGCAACAGGCAGAGGAATTTTCTTAGGCAGAAGCTAATGAAGGAAGCTCAGTGTTCCCCAAGACTCCCAGGCTGCATCCCTGAGGATGGCTGGCTCACCACAGAAGACAGATGATTCAGGCAAGCTACCTAGCAGAGGCTCCCAGGTGCCACCTTCCCAGCCAGTTACAGATGGCAAACGCCTAGTGTGCCCAAGGAGACACCTGTGGGAAACAGGAAGGAGGCTGTACAGAGAAGGACTTTATGCAAAGAGCCAGACACGACTGAGTGACTGAACTGAACTCAATGTGTTTCTCAACAGGTAGAAGTCATATTAACTTTAACTGTCTGCCTGGGGCAATAATTGTCATGAGGTCTGGGTCCTGCCCTCTGAGGAATCAGACCTAGGAATTTCCCAGGGATGGAAAAGGCTGGCAGCTCCCATCAAGGAACCCTGTAGAGTATTCCTCTCTAGGAGGCCAGGTATCACAAGTGCCTTGCTCTAAACAGCACTTGTCTTCCCAAGAATGCAAAGCATTTTCACAAATGGCTCATTTGTTTTCAAATAATTTTTAATGTAAAACCATTTGTACAACCTGAACAGACATTAAAAAGAAAAAAGACAATTCTGTACCGCTTGACAAGTTTTCTGTAGAACTAATATTATGCCAAAATGAGGTTTAAAAATAAACTCACAATTTACAACATCGTGGGAACCAGCATAATGCCCGTACCCACAGATGTTCACATCCTGAACCTGTGAATCTATTACCTTCTGTGACAGAAGGGAGATCACAGATGCTTACAGTAAGGTAAGCATCCTGAGGTGGAAAGTTTATCTAGAATCATCTGGGTGGGCCTGTTGTAATCACAAGAATCATTATAAGGGGCAGAGATATGATGATGGAAGCAGAGGTGAGAAGGATGGTGGGGGAGAGAGGGACTTGAGTATGCTACCCTGCTGGCTTTGAAGATGTAGAAAGGGCTCATAAGCTCATTTATAGAAATGAGAAAACTAAGGAAGCAGATTCTATCTGGAGCCTCCAGAAACAGTGCGACCCTGCTGACACCTTGCTTTTAAGAACTGTTTCAGACTTTTGACTTCCAAAGCTGTGAAGGAATAAGTTTGGTTGTTGGCTTAACACAAATTTATATATAATTTATTATAGCAGCAATGGAAACTAATACAGACACTGATTTAAAATTTATTTTTAATGAATTAATTTTTATCGAAGTGTAATTGATTTTCAATGTTGTTTTAGTTGTCCAGCAAAGAGTGATGCATATACCACGTTGCTGTTGCATCAACCAGCTTGCTTGTTAGCCATAATCTCTTCACTTTGCTGTATCACATTTTGTAAACTCTTCCCATGAAAATACAGCTGTAATCAAACATATTCTTTCCATTTCTTTCTCCACTATCTGAACCTCTACTACCCACCTTTCTGTGATTGCTAATGCTGCTGTTCTGTACCAAAAAGGCTTGTTTACCTGAAGTTTCCGATTCGACATTAGCCTTATACTCTTTTTAATACCTCTGGAGTTTAATTGAGCATCTATTACTATCCTTTTCTTGAATGTATATGGAAATGGGGATTCAGGAGTGTAGGTGCCATAAACATTTCCATATGCAGACTGTTAGCTCTCCACAAGGTAATCCTCTATAAGTAGAGTGTGGATTCTCCCTCCCCTGCAGTAAGGCCCCCTCTTCTTCTGTGGGCAAAAGTTCCCTGAGATGAAATTTCTGGCACCCCAAAGTTAACCTGGAAAATGATTCCTGGTTCAAAATCCACTTCTCCGTTTCACACATGGTTACCTGGAAGCTGCAGTAATGACAGTGGTACGTCCACAGCTTCTGGCAGGAGTACTCAGCTAAAGACAATAGGTAGGCACACGATGTCCTGTTTTTTCTGGATTCTCATGTCATCCACAAATGACCCAACTTCCCATCTACCATCACAGGCCCAGAGACTTCCTGCCTATGAGAGGAACAGGCTTTAAAAGGAAACAAATCTACATGCAGAATAGCCAGAGAGAGTCTGCAGGGAGGCAAAGGTGTCCTGTCACAACTGAGGGGACAGAGGCTTCACTGAGAATCACCCAGGCCGGGGCCCCTCCTCATGGAGTTCGGACCCCCCAGCCCCACCCTCTCCCTGGTTCCCACCGCTATGCTTCCTGTCCTGCTCCTTCATATTGGTGACCTGGCTAAAGTGTCTGTTTGCTTCTTTCCTTTCTCTTCTGGTTTAAGGTGTGACTTATTATGTTTACACACCTAGGCTCATGCCCAACCTCCTCTCACCACAGCTCCCGGCCCAGCCCAGGCTCCCAGGTTCCTGCCCTGCTCTGGGCATCCACCTGCTCATCAGGAGACCCTGGGCAGTTTCCCTCAGAATCTCAAGGATGTCTTGATGAACATGCAAAGCCTAAAAGAGAGGAACAGAGCAAAGGAGTTCTGATGAATGAAAAAAATGAATGCAAATTAAAAAGCCTCATTTAATTATTGGTTTTCTCTGTGACCCCAAACTCTTTCCAAATGTGCTAATGAGTTGCTACAGTGATTGACTCGTTCTTCCCAGAGATGTGTAGCCAAGAAGGAAAGAAGAAACGAAGTAGGAGCTGGCAGCACACAGCAGTGGGGGCCTGATTGACTGAAACCTTTCTGGATTAGAAACCAAAAATTTGAAAATACAGGTTAAGGAGGGACTGTGGAGTTTGCTGTAGGTTTCTGTCCTGGTTCTAGCTTTTGTTTCGAGTGATAGTTTTTCCAGTCCTTATTACATTAAAGAATAAAACAAAAAGCCTAAGGAAGTAATGGGAGGCCAGACATGGACCAATGACAACAGAGTGGCATGAGCGAAAGCTGGTGATTAATCTCTAATCCAATTCTGTGTACCTGAGATCCAGGAAATAGAAAGCAGGAATAAATCATGTCTCCAGTGGCCTCACCAGGGCCTCTGTTAAGGGGAGGGGAGTCGGGCTGCAATACTTCCTCCTGGACTACCATGGTGGCCAGAGGGGATCTGGCAGGAAGTCGAGCTGAGCAGAGCTGACTTTGTCTAGTGAGGGGCTGCCACCTGTACCTGTGTGAGTCGGCAGGTCCTGTTTTCAACATCCCAGAAAACGGGGGGTCAGCCTCTGCCTGGGAGAACATGGACATAGAGGCCAATGTGACTGGCCCTTTGAAAATTAGCCCAGGTTTTCAGGGCCAGGGAGTGGGTGAGGGGTGCCAGCAAAATGTGTTCAGGCCTCCCGGCTGTCCATTCCTCACAGGGATCCACTCCTGGGGCACTCCAAGCCATGCAGTTATGACATCTCATTATCTCCTCCCCCACCAGGAGCCAGGTTTTGTGGAGCCCAAAGAGTAAACAATTTGGGGAACCTTTAAGGAAAATGAACATAAATTTACTAATGCAAAAAGGAGATACCAGAACAAAACCAGATATTTATCTAGAAGTGAGGGCTACCTAGCTAGTTAGCTTTGTTCTCTGGGCATAGGGATCATCACTGCCATTTTAAAGGTCATGAAAAAAAAGAGTGGGTATATGTATATAAAAGGGGCTTCCCTGGTGGTTCAGCAGTAAAGACTCCACCTGCCAATGCAGGAGACTTGGGTTTGATCCCTGGGTCAGGAAGATCCCTTGGAGAAAGAAATGGCCACCTCTCCAATATTCTTGCCTGACAATCCCATGGACTGAGGAGCATGGTGGCTATAGTCCAGGGAGTCACAAAGAGTCAGACCCGACTTAATGACTAAAGCAACAACAAATATGTGTGTGTATAACCGATTCACTTTGCTGTACTGCATAAACTAACACAACGTTGTAAATCAACTCTACTCCAATAAAAGAATTTTTTTTTTTTAAAAAAGGCACAAGATTGAGGCCCAGATTGGTGAGGTGACTTGCCCAAGGTCAAACACCAGGCAATGAGTTAACTAGGATTATAACCCAAATCAGTTCCATGTGACCCACCTGGGTGGCTTCTAATAACCTCTGATGGTGGTGCTGATGGGGGGAGGGGGAACCGCCACTGTTCTAGAAAGACTGGCTATCTTATCTGCATCCTAAAATGATTCATGCCATCCGCCAATTCAGCCATGTTTATCCAGGGCATATTTTTTTTTTTGCTGGGGCAGTGCAGGGGCCTGGGAGTCAACAGGAGAGCAGTAATGGAGCCTCCTGCTCCCGGGGAGGAAAAGAGAAAATGAATCCCACTACCACCAGCATTTCTGGTCATTGAGCACTGGTGTGGGAAAGAAGGTCACGGAGCGAAACAGATACACTGGCTCTTCCTAAAGGCCTCAGGGAAGGAATCGTGTGTTTAGAGCAATAATTCAATAAGCCTTTGGAAGTAGAAGATGAGAGAGCCTGTGGGCTTGGGTTGGAAAAGGACTATGAAGAGGTGACTGCAGCAGTTTAGGTTGGGACCAGTATGCTGCGGGGCCAGAAAGGAGGAGGGAGAGCCAGCGGGAGTCAGAAAGGCCAGAAATGTTAAAGCAACAGCAACAGGGTTATCTGGACTAGGTTCAGTACAACTGTGTTTTTACAGTGTGAATCTCCACACACCCAAGGTTTCAGTAAAGCTGGACCACACACGTGGGCTTGAGAGGATGATGAGTATGAGAATGAAAAAGTGTGTGAGTATATATGAGTGTGTGTGCGCGTGCGTGCACGCGAGTGCATGTGCATCTGAAGCTGAGTTCCACATCTGGATTAGATTAAAACCTAATGGAGGAAAATATGATGGAGGAGGAACAAGAAATCTGATGCCTGGGCTTTACTGGAAATCCTACCTTGGCTCGGGGCAGTTGGGCAGATGAGATGTCTCTGGGTCTGAAGGGCCGGCGGGTCCCATCTGGCACGGATGTTGTGAAAGGGAAGTCACACTGCTGAGTCCCCCTGTGCACCAGGTCCCACGGGCCTGCTGTACACATTGTCTCACACAATCTTCCCTCAGTCAAGAAGAGATAGTTTTTCTGTCCTTATTTGTAGATAAAGAACTCAAGGCTCAGACAGGTTAAACAACCTGCCGAGGGCAGTAACAACTATTAAGAACAGATTTATCTGATGTCACAGCCCTTCCTGATTCTGTGACTTCCCTGCCCTGGTCGTGATATTCCGTTCACTTTGGTCCATTGCTAGACCCACTGGTGCCAGGTGTCATCATAAGAACTAGTAGCGCATTGGACATGGACAAGTCCAAGGCCACTGGCTGACAATCAGTGGCCCCCAGGCAGGTGCCATGCTCAGTTTCCTCCCAGCTTCTCCTCTTCCTTCCCTCCCACCCCTCTCCCTGTTAGGTTTCTCATGGAAGCCAGTGGAGTACTACTGACCCAGTCACCAACTCCCATCTTTTCTGTGGGGACAGTAATCTCCCTGGCTGCCCAGGTTATCCCTGAATGATCCACCAAGTGTGTGGAAGCAGTTTACTTTTTTTTTTAATTTTATTTTTTAATTTATTTTCGGCTCTGCTGGGTCTTCGTTACTGCATGGGCTTTTCTCTAGCTTTGGAGAGCAAGGGCTATTCTCTAGCTACAGTGCATGGGCCTCTCATTGCTGTGGTTTCTCTTGTTACGGAGCATGGCTCAGTAGTTGTGGTCTAGGGGTTAAGTTGCTCCACAGCATGTCAGATCTTCCCAGATCAGGGATGGAACCCACGTCCCCTGAGTTGACAGGCTGATTCTTTACCACTGAGACACTAGGGAAGTCCTGGAAGTTGTTTTCAAGTGTGACTTCTCACTAAGTGAAAATACGAACAGCGAATATGTATTATTTTGTATGTTTGTATACATGCCTCTTCACAGAAATTAAGAGAAGAACATATTACTGGAGTTCTTTAAATAGATGAGGTCTTTCAAAACTTGACTGTAGGTAAAGGACTGAGTCATGCCAGCTAATTTTAATGTGTTGACCATCTGACTGCCACCAGGACACAGCCGCTTGGTTTTTTCTTGGCCAAGTGTTAAATAGCTGCCAAGTCAGCTATTGAGTGATAATAAGCATCCAATTATCACTGAAAATGGAGTCTGGTCCCCGTGTCTTGCCTGTGCTTGGAGATTCAAGGAGAGCTTCATTGCTGGTAGAGCTAGCCCCACACATCTAGGAGGGACAAATAAAATGGTTCTTTACTGCGTGCCTCTTATGTGCCAGTCACTAGGCACAGCATGCTGCATTCATAGTCTTGTCCCAGCTGCTCGGCAAAGTGGGCACCACTGTTCTCCTCACGTTAGAGAAGAGGAAATTAGTGCCTAGGGTCACCAGCTTATCAGTGTTGGGGGTCATGTTTAGGGCTCTTTACGAACAATCCCAATCCAATTATTCAGTTCTTTTTCCCCAAGTAAGGGAGGGTTGTACTTCCCTACCCCCTCAGTGTTGGTAACACATGTCCCTTCTGGGTGGAAGTGGTTTCCTCATCAGCCACCAAGGAGAGATAGCATCTATCCCATAACCTGCTGGGAGGATCAAATGTAGTAATAAATGCAATAATGCATATAAAAATATATTAATAGCATAGTGTGTGGCACACTGTAAGGGTTTAATGCAGTAACTGCCCAGTCTGTTACTATTTTCATGATGATGATTACATGATGTTCCTCTTTGAGAATCTTTAGCTTCTTCCTGTTATGTATTAAGTCACAGCCAGCTGTCTTGGCCAGGCATTCCAGGTGTCGCTTCCTGATGTGTCTCTCATGGCTCAGGAAGCTCGGAGGCCACCTTACTTGGCACATAGATGGTATGAGGAAAGTTAACGAGGTGAATACAGGACTGCTTTGAGTAGTCCAGCCTCTGGAGTGCTCCATTAGCATAGCCCCAGGTGATGTTAGCAGTAAAGAACCCGCCTGCCAATGCAGGAGACTTAAGAGACGTGGGTTCTATCCCTGGGTTGGGAAGATCCTCTGGCGAAGGAAATGGCAACCCACTCCAATATTCTTGCCTGGAGAATCCCATGGAAGGTGGAACCTGGAGGGCTATGGTCCAGGGAGTCACTAAGAGCCCAGCACGACCGAGCATGCACCCGTTAGCACAGGGGCTGCTTGGCCAGTCCCTGATATGGCTGGAAGGGCCAGTCCAGCAGGAAGAACACAGCTATCGGGGGCTAGGTGAAAGCAATCTTGGGAGTTAGTGTCGGACATTGTGCCTGCTGCGTTTTTTAAAAACATTTCATTTGTTTATGGCTGCAGTGGGTCTTCCTTGCGGCACACGGGCTTTCCTCTGGTTGGACTACTGTCTCACTGTGATGTGCGTGCTTATATCTTGGTGGCTTCTCTTGTGGAGCACAGACTCTAGGACATGCAAGTGTCAGTAGCTGTGGCTCACGGGCTTAGCTACCCTGAGGCATGTGGAACCTCAGTTCCTGGAACAAAGATCGAATCTGTGTCCCTTGCATTAGCAGAGGGATTCTTAACCACTGAGCCACCGCAGAAGTCCTGTGCCTGTTGTTGAAAGCAAGGTTTCCTTACTGTTTATCACACTGGATACAAAATATATGTTTGAGTTCTCATTTTAGGCAAGATGCAGTAAGCACAATTCAGCATGCCTCTCCCGCTGAATGTGACAGTAATTCTCAGACAGAATTCGTGGAGCAGCTGCTGTAGGAAAATGAAAAGGAAACAGGAGCCGGTGGGCTGGGGAAGGAGATCAGAATTTCAAATACCACCAATACCACTGTGAGTCCCTCTTTTTCTCCCTTGGGCATCATCTGACCTCAACTCACATGCAGCCTGAAAACTGAAGTAGGCATCAGATGCAAGCAGAAAGGACTGCAACAGGAACATTTGTTATCTGGCCTGAGGAGGAGAAAGAGGGGCTCCTAAGTGTCATAGAAAGTGAGGAAAGCCCCTAGTGGTTTTTCTCCAATCTCCCACCCTGACCCTCAGCTGCTCCCGTGGTAGCAGCAGTGAATGTAGGACAAAATCCCACTGCTTTTTTTTCCTTCCTGCCTTTCCATTGCTTGGCCCATGCTCAGACACACTCAGAGGAGGTGCACAGATGCTCGGAGAAACTAAATCCCAAGCTTTCAGACCCGAGGGCCACAAGGGAGCTAAATGTTTCAGATCTCAGAAAGGCAAGAGCTTAAGAGAGAAGAGCTTCTGGGCTTACTTCTAAGCTCTGTGAGTTTTGAGGACGACTGTGGATTACAGACTCACCCAGGCTCCCAAACAGCCACTGGGTAGCACACAGAGCAGATCCAAGTAGCACTTGCAAAGTCTTTGAAAACTGAACTGAAATTGAAACCACAGCCCATAGAGAAGGGTTAGGACTTGAGGCTGGAGCTTACCTGCTAGCTGGATAACCTGCTAAAACAAAACAAAACAGAATGTATCATTTCTCTTCAGGATTTAAGTAGACCATAGATTCTCAGAATGTAATATTCAAACGTCTAGGATATAACTTGAAACTACTCAGCATATGCAGAGCCAGAAAAATATCAACTTGTAAGGGAAAGGACAACCAAGAGATGACACAAACATTGAAATTACTATTACTGAATAAAGATGCTAAAGCAGCTCTTATAATTATACCCCAAGTAAGAGTGAATTCTCTTCAAATGACTGGAAAGATTAAAAAAAAATTTAAGCAAAGAGAGTGAAGATATAATGGAGAACTAAATAGAAATTTGGGGGAAACTTAAAAATGCAATAACTGAAATAAAACATTCATGAAAGAATCAATAGCAAAATAGAGAGGAGTCATGTGACAATAGATCAATAAGAATTATCCAATCTGAGCAAAGAGAAAAAAAAACAAAGCAATGAACAGAGTCCTGGGTACATGTGGAACAATACCAAAAAGTCTAACACTTGCATTATCAGAGTTTCAGAAGGAGAGAGAAAAGAGTGTGGGGTAAAAATTTTATTTGAAGAGGCAATTTCCCTGGTAGTCCCACGGTTAAGGCTGAGTAGAGGGCACAGATTTCTCTGGCCAGGGAAGTAGGATACTGTGTGGTGCATCCAAAAAAACTTTGTTTTAAATTTTATTTGAAGAAATAATGGGTAAACATTTCTGAGATTTGGTGAGAGACATAAGCTTACTGATTCAAAGAGCTCACTGAACTTTGAATAAGATAAACCCAGATAAGATGTGCCCAGGCACATCGTACTCAAGCAACTAAAAACTAAGACAAAAAAAAAAAAAACTCTTAAAAGCAACTAGAGAAAAATAGTGCTTCATTTTGCACTATAGAGAAAGATTGACTTGAGTCTTTGTGAATTTTTCACAGAAAACAGTGGAGGCCAGAGAAAATGGAACAACATTTCTAAAATGCTGGCAGAAAAACTGTCAACCAAAATTCTTCGTCTGGTAAAAAATGTTTTTTTTTTTCCTATATAGTCTCAGTGAAGGAAAACCAAGAGATGCTCTAAGATAAATACTAAGGGAATGATTTCCCCCTGAGATTGGGAACAGAACAAGGATGTTCTAGAAAAAAAAATTATAGTGATGAGGAATAAACCATGGTTGCCAGAGATTAGGGGTGGGGGTATGTGGTTGCAAAGGAGAAACACAAGGAGTTTGGGGGATGACAGATTTTCTATATCCTGCCTGAAACTATATATATGTGGGAAAATTCAGAACTGTCACATCAAAAAGTAAAAAGAAAAGGAACCTGGAAAAAGAACTGGGGTGGGACTAGGAGAGACAAAAAGAAAATGATCCAAAGTTTCCTCTCACCTCCATGAAACTCTTCCAGATCCAGCCACGAAAGTTCTGAAGACACCTCAACCTCCCATGAAAATCCTGCCCTTGAATTCCCATGAATGAGGCTCTTCCTTTTCTTATTACAAGAGATGAGCCCAGATGCTAAGAGCAAGCAATGCATGTCTCCTATTCATTTTTTCAAAAATGAGTTCTGGAGCCTCTACTGTATATCCAGTAGCCAGGGGTGCAGATGTGAATATCAGAGGTTAGCTCCCAACTTTTATGAACTAATGTCTAAGAGGGTAGGCAGCAGAGCGCAGAAAATAAGCACATAAATCAGACAGTGATGGAACTAAACAGAGACTAAAATGGAGCAATGCAATGGGATTCTGGAACACGTCCACGCTGTGGGCAAAGATCTAATCACGCCATGCCTTGGTGACCTCATCTGTAAAGTTTGGGTAATGATGGTAGCTACAACTGAGGGTGTGAGAATTCTGCAAAGTAATGTCTATTCCATGGAATCGGTATACTTCTTGAACATGGTATATGATCGCTAAATGTTAGATACTCTAATTATTAGTAGTTTCAGAACTGTATTTAGAGTTGCTTCAGGCTTCACGGAACTTCCCTGAACAGGGAGAAATACCTCCCCCACCACCCTACTGACTTTTTGTTCTTTTCTCATGTATCAAGGAACTGGAGATTGCCTGCTAAGGCAGCCTCTTCATTAACTGAATATAACCCTTTAAAAGCATGTCCTCTCCCTGAGGAGTGTAGAAAGCTCTTGGGATCAGAAAAAGCTGGGTTGAAGCCTGGCTCTGCCCGTATTTGCTGTGTGACCATGGCAAGTGGCTTAAATTCTCTGAGCCTCATTTTTTCCAAACCATAAAATGCTAATCACACATGCTGTTCAGAGTTGAGATAAGGTCAGCCAAGAATGTTTCATTACGGTAGTTATTTTTGTTGTTATTAAGTCATGTAATTTGGAATCTAGGCAAAGGTTAATTCTGGGAATTGAATTAAGCAAGCCATTGGAACAAGCAGGATGCACAGCCCTGGAGTGGAAGTAATTGATGGGAAGAAAACCCCACCCCTATCCTGTCATTGTGCAGGACAGTGGGGTCCTCTGCTATGGGGTTACTGAGCGGCCAGAGCAGAAAGTATCCATAAATATCAGTGGCCTGGCCACCTCACTTTCAAACAGAAAGGTGGACACAGTGACTTGCCCCAGGCTACAGGGTCCCTTGAAAGCTCAGTTGTATCCCCTAAGATCAGGGATGTCACCTGACTTCTGTAAACATGTGTGAATTCCCCAGCAACAGTTACTGTGACTAAGGAAGGGGACAACAGCCACCCCAGTGATGGATAGACAGGGTGGGCACCAGTGGGCAGGGGCGGCCTGGACGTGCCTGGGAAAAAAGTCAAAGCAAACCACAAAGATGGTGCCTTCAAGCAATAAGTTCCTTCTGCTACTTGTCATTTTATCACCACTTTGTGGGAACTTGCTATTATTATGGACTGAGTTCTTTGCATATTGTATTTTTTCACATGTGTACATGTATGTATACATTCGCACATGTATCTGTATATGCATACATGTGTGCCTGTATACATGGGCTTCTCAGGTGGTGCAGTGGTAAAGAATCCACCTGCCAATGCAGAAGATGCAAGAGACATGGGTTTGATCCCTGGGTCGGGAAGATCCCCAGGAGTAGGAAGTAGCAACCCACTCCAGTATTCTTGCCTGGAAGATTCCATGGAGAGAGGACCCTGGTGGGCTACAGAGAGTCAGACATGACTGAGCGACTGAGCATGCACAGCATACCTGCATATGTGTGTGTGTGTGTGTGTGTGTGTGTACAACATGCATAAATATATTTTCTTCCTGTCTAAAGCTTGGTTTTATTTTCCTAAGCATACTTCTTGGTGAGAAGTTTTTAATATTGATGGAATATAATTTACCGATTTTTCTTTCATATTTAGTTTTTCTTTGCTCTGTCTTAAACTTTGCCTCCCACTAAGTAGAACATATTTTTCTGCTACATTTTCTTCTAGAAAGCTTTCCAGTTTTAGTTTTTATATTAAGATTTATCATGTATCTTGAGTTCCTTGTTCGTGTGTGGCATGAAGTGAAAGGTGGGATCAAGGTTCTTTTTTTTCACAAGGTGTTCAGTCGCTCCTGCACTGTGGGTTGAAAAGATGCTCCCTTTCCTGAGCAAGTGCACTGACTGCACTGAGGGTCTGTTTCAGAGCTCTCTGCCCTCTTTCATTCATGTGCTCAGCTGTCCTTACGTCAACACCATACTGTCCTGGTTACTGTAACTTTACAGGAAACCTGGGAATCAGGGAATGTTAAGGTCTGCAACCTTGGCTTCTTTTCCTTTTTTTATTGTGGTGCTAAAAGCCACATAATATAAAAGACCAGTGTCTTTGTGCCATGTTTAACTGTATAGTTCAGGGGCACTAAGGACATTCACATTGCTGTGCGACTCTCACCAACATCCATCTCCTGAATTTTCACTTTCCTAAATAGAAACTGTGTCCCCATTAAACGCTAATTCTCCACGGCTCCTCCTCACCCCACCCCCTCTGGCCCCTGGCATCTACCAATGTACTTTCTGACTGTATGAATTTGACCATTCTAGGTAGCTTGTACAAGTGGAATCAAATAGTATTTGTCTGTACCTAGTGTATATTGAAATTAATTTTTAAGGTTAAATTAATATCTGTCCTACAAACAGATTGTACCTTCTTTTTTGCCCTTGTGCTTTTGGGTAGGTTCTCATTAGTTATCTGTTATACATAGTAGATTCCTCCCGGACTATGGCTCAGAGGGTAAAATCATCTGCTTGTAGTACGGGAGACCTGGGTTCAATCCCTGGGTCGGGAAGATCCCCTGGAGAAGGAAATGGCAACCCACTCCAGTACTCTTGCCTGGAAAAGTCCGTGGATGGAGGCACCTCATAGGTTACAGTCCATAGGGTTGCAAAGAGTTGGACACGACTGAGTGACTTGACTTCACTGTACATAGTAGTGTATATATGTCAGTTTTGATCTCCCAGTTTATCTCCCCCTACCTTCCCCCTTTGTTGTACATACGTTTGTTCTGTATGTCTGTGTCTGTGTGTCTGCTTTGTAAATAGATTTATCTGTACCATTTTTCTAGTTTTCTTATCATTCCCTTGACAAATCTAGGTTCTTTGTATTTCTGCATAAATTTTTGAAATTGCATGTGAGTTTCTACACAAAGTCTTCTGGAATTTTTCTTCAGTACTAGACTTGCTTTTTAAAAACAATTTTAAGTTAACTTAGAAAATGAACAGAAAGTAGAATCCCCCCATACCCTCCCTCTGGTTTCCCCTTTGAATAAGTAGCAGTAATGTGGGCCACTGGCTAAAGCTGATGAGTCAAAAATGGCCTCCCTGGTGGCTCAGACAGTAAAGAATCTACCTGCAGTGCAGGAGACCTGGGTTCAGTTCCTAGGTCAGGAAGATCCCGTGGAGAGGGGAATGGCAGCCCAATTCTGCCATATTCTTGAGCATGGACAGAGGAACCTGGCAGGCTACAGTCCATGGGGTCACAGAGTATAGTCCATGGAGTCGCAAAGAGTTGGACATGACTGAGCAACAAAAACAATATTAATACACTATAATTAAGGTTCATAGTTTACATAGAGGTCACTCTTTGTGTAATGTAGTCCATGCATCTTGACAAAGGCCTAGCATCATGTATCCACCATTAAGAGAATCAGGCACAATAGTTTCATTACCCTAAAAGTTCTCTTATTCATCCCTTCCCATCCCCAACACTGGCAATCACTGGTCATTTTATGACCTCTATCGTTATGCCTCTTCTAGAACGTCAGATAATTGGAATCATATACAGCTTTTTCAGGTTGGTTTCTTGAACTTAGCATTGTGTATTTGTTTCCCCCATTTGTTTTAAACTGAAGTATAATTGCTTTACAATGCTGTGTTAGTGTCTGCTGTATCCTCCATGATTCTTCAGTGGCTCAAAATCTCATTCTATTTTATTGTTGAATAAAATCACAATAGAATGGGAAATACTAAAGATCTACTCAAAAAAATTGGACTCATCAAGGGAATACTTCATGCAAGGATAGGCATGATAAAGAACAGAAATGGTAAGGACCTAACAGAAACAGAAGAGAGTAAGAAGAAGTGGCAAAAATGCACAGAAGAACTATACAAAAAAGGTCTTAATGACTCAGATTACCATAATTGTGTGGTCACTCATCTAGAGCGGATTCGGGAGTGTGAAGTCAAGTGGGCCATAGAAAACATTATTAAGAATAAAGCTAGTGGAGGTGATAGAATTCCAGCTGAGCTATTTTAAATCCTAAAAGATGATGCTGTTTAAAGTGCTGAACTCAATATGTCAGCAAATTTGGAAAACTCAGCAGTGACCATAGGACTGGAAAAAGGTCCGTTTTCATTCTAGTCCCAAAGAGCAATGCCAAAGAATATTCAAACTACTGTACAATTGAGCTCATTTCACATGCTAGCAATGTTATGTTCAAAATCCTTCAAGCTAGGCTTCGGTAGTACATGAACCAAGAACTTCCAGATATACAAGTTGAATTTAGAAAAGGCAGAGGAGCTAGAAATCAAATTGCCAACATTTGTTGGATCGTTGAGAAAGGAAGAAAGTTCCAGAAAAACGTCTACTTCTGCTTCATTGACTATGCTAAAGCCTTTGTGTGGATCACAACAAACTGTGGAATATTCTCAAAGAGACAGGAATACTAAACCACATTACCTGTATCCCGAGGAAGCTGTATGCAGGTCAAGAAGTGACTGGACATGAAACAACGAACTGGTTCCAAATTGGAAAAGGAGTATGACAAAGCTGTATATTGTCACCCTGCTTATTTAACTTATATGCAGGGTACATCATGTGAAATGCCAGGCTGGATGAATCACAAGCTGGAATCAAGATTGCCAGGAAAAATATCAACAATCTCAGATATGCAAATAGTACCACTCTAATGGCAGAAAGTAAAGAGGAACAAAAGTGGCTTGAAACTCAATATTCAAAAAACTAAGATTACATCATCTGGTCATATCACCTCATGGCAAATAGATGGGGAAACAGTGGAAACAGTGACAGATTTTATTTTCCTGGGCTCCAAAATCACTGCAGACAGTACCTGCAGCCATGAAGGTAAGAGACATTTACTCCTTGGAAGGAAAGCTATGACAAACCTAGACAGTATATTAAAATGCAGAGACATCACTTTGCCCACAAAGGTCTGTACAGTCAAAGCTATGGTTTTTATAGTCATGTACAGATGTGAGGGTTAGACAGTAGAGAAAGCTGAGTGCTGAAGAATTGATACTTTTGAACTGTGGTGTTGGAGAAGACTCTTGAGAGTTCCTTGGACTGCAAGGAGATCAAACCAATCAATCCTAAAGGAAGTCAACCCTGAATATTCATGGTTTTATGTATGATGTCAAAACTGATAGAATTGTACCCTTTAAATATGCACATTTTAGTGTACTTCAATTATACCTCAATAAAGCTGAGAAACTTTCTAAAAATAAAAAGTAAAATAAAAACGAATGCTTTTAAAAAGCTTTAAGAAATGATAGATTAGAGGGGGGTGGTGTTTACATGAGGGGGCAGATCATTGCAGTAGGTGAGCCAAGGTGGAGACTAAGATTGAGGGGGAGGACACACAGTCAAGAAGTTGAATCTGGAGCTAACAGAAGAGAAAACCAGTGATCATTCCCCAGTTAGGGTGCAGGCCCCAAAAGAGGGAGTACCAAAAGACTTTAAGACCGATGATGTCGGATAGTCACTCTTATCTGCCGTACTATCCCCTGAATCTCTAACTAGAAATGTCATGGACTTGGAAAGATGTTGCTTGAGGGAAATAAAGGAACTGAGTATCTGTGGGTGGATTTAGGATAGTAAGAAGGGGACAACTAATTCATGCAAGTTGGGAGAAAGATCTGGGATTCATTGCAAGCAAAAAATCACAGTCTAAGGTGACCTGGTAAAATATCTGACTTTCAAGAATCCCCACTGAAATTGGGAACTTGGCTGGAAATTACAGGGGGTATGAACTCACAAAGGACAGGAAATTTTAAGGCCTGCTGACATATGTGTTACACAAGTGTATCAAAGGGCAGGGGTCACATCATTCCAGCTGAATGCCACATCCTGTAGCCACTGCTTCTTACAGCAGAGTTCTCACCCGGACCTCGGTCAGAGAGACAAAGGTCGCTGGCCTTCTGCTTCTCTGTCAGCAGTCAAAGGTAAATGGTAGTTCAGGCAAAAGGAGAGGTGGTGGAAGGTAAGAAGTGAAAGTGGTTTTCAGTTTTCAGTTTCAGCATCCATGATGCTGGCAGTAGAGATACTTTGAGGGGTGAGACTGTACTTGCCAATGATGTTGAGGAATCTGTTTCCTTATATGGACCTCTTCTTCAGCAGAGGTGGCCAAGCAGCCCTGCAGTGTTTTGGACTTATTGCTAACAACACTAACTTACTAAATTAAAAAAGAAATAAAGAAAAATGAGAAAAGTAATGAAAAAATGAGAAATAGCACAAGGTGACAAAAATAAAAGAATAAAGTAAAAAAAAATATATGTATATATGGTCTTTATCCCTAGTTCTTGGCACAGAGTTTCTAATTTCTAAAATCTTAGTAGAATTCCTGAGTGATGGGGTGAAAGGAATATAATTTTTTATTCGTAATAAACCCTTTTCAAGCAGACCAAAATTTATGCTAATTAAGTGACTGGTAGCTAAGAGCCCCTAGGCAGCCCCTAGATAGTATCCTAGGTAGCTGACATCCCAGGATGGGGAGGTTGCCATGGTAACAAACCTTGTGATTAGTGGGTTGGAACTTTCAGCCCCATCTCACCATCAACTTCCAGGGAGGGAAAAGGGGCTGGGGATAATCACCAGTGGTTAATGATCTAATCTATCTTGCTTGTAAAAAAAAAAAACCTCCATAAAATGAAGGGGCTAGATCTTCTGGGCTGGTGAATGCATTCAGTTGCCAGGAGGGTGATACACTCTCAAACTCCATGCGGAAAGAGGCTCCTGTGCTTGGGAACCTTCTCATCTTGCCACATGTAGCTCTTCATTTGCCTGTCCTCTATAACATCTTCCACAGTAAATCACACACAGTAAATCACACAGTAAATCACACACAGTAATACTAAGTGTTTCCCTGAGTTCTGTGAGTCATTATAGAAAATTACTGGCCCTGAGAACATGGGAACCCCCAGTTTGTAGCTGAGTCAAGCAGAGGTTGGGAAAAACCTAGGGGTTCACTACTTGTAGCTGACATCTGAATGGAGGGCAGTCTTGTGGGACTGAGCCTTTAACTTATGGGGTCACCACTGATATGGGGCAGTTAGAATCAGAATTGAATAAAATCATAGAGGGGAGAGGAAGGTACAAGTGAGAGGGGATATATGTACACACATGGCTGATTCACTTTGTTGTACAGCAGAAACTAACACAATATTATAAAGCAGCTATACCTCAATTAAAAAAAAATATAGGGCACCCACTTGGTGTCCACAGATAACTGGAGAATTGCTTGGTGTGGAAAACCTACACATTAGGTGACACAAGTATTGTGACAGAAACAAAATTCAAGAACAAAAAGAAGCTAAGATTGGTGAAATTCCCTCAGATGACCAAGAGCCAGACTCCTGAGCCACAAGGACCAAACCCTAGGCCCAGCCAAAGACTTATTAGGTGCCTGGAATTCCATAACAATGGCTCCTTATAAAGTCAGAACAAGAAATGGACCTGTCAATGCTATGGATAAGCCAAAGTAGTTTTCTTATTTTTGGACTCAAAATCCTTTTACTCTTACAACAAAGTGGGAGGAACCCCAAAGAGCTTCTCATTCACCTGGATTGTAGTGACCTTGTTAGAAATTACAACCTGTAGGATGCTTCAGTGATCTTTTTATTTCTAGTTCACAAAGCTATAACAATTTTTGACCTTTAAAGAGCTCATAATGTTGATATCTCAACTATTAAATTTCCTTTTCTTTAAACTCTCAATGATTGGTCTCAAAATGATGCCACAACTTAATTGGCACTGTGGTACTATATGAAGATGTTCCATTGGATAAGATATGATAAAATACATTATTAACACCTGTAAAGTTGGGGAGGTGACAGCTTTCACTGTACCTCTTATTTGCAGTGTGTTTTTGAGCAGATTCCTCCCTTATACAAGCCAGAGAACTCTTTATGTCCATTAGGGTAACTTTAGATGTAATGGATGCATCTGTAAGTCAACAGAGCAAAAATTCTTTGTTTTTTGGAGTACTCAATAGACATTTAAAAAAATTTATTTATTAACCAAAGAATAATTGCTTTACAGAATTTTGTTGTTTTCTGCCAAATATCAATATGAACCAGCCATAAATATACATATGTCCCCTCCTTCCCCATCCCACCCCTCTAGGTTGTTGCAGAGCGTTTGCATTCCCTGAGTTATACAGCAAATTCCCACTGGCTATCTATTTTACATATGGTAATATAAGTTTCCATGTTACTCTCTCCATATATCTACCCTCTCTTTCCTTTCCCTACTCCATGTCCATAAGTCTGTTCTATATGTTTGTTTCTCCATTGCTGTCCTGCAAATAAATTCTTCTGTACCATCTTTCTAGATTCCATATATATGTGCTAGTATACAATATCTACCTCTTTCTGACTTACTTCACTCCGTATAATAAGCTCTAGTTTCATCCACCTTATTAGAACTGACTCAAATAATAGACATTTTAAAGTGCAATTTAGGTTCATAGAAAAACAGTAGAAGAAACAGAGATTTCCCATATATCCCCTGCCCCTATACAGGCACAGATCTCCCCCATCATCATCCCACCAGACTGGTACATTAGTTGCAACTGATGAACCTACATTGACACATCATTATTACCCAAAGGCCATAGTTTATATTACAACCCTTCATTCTTGGTATTGTATATTCTATGGATTTGGACGAATGTATAATGACACATACTCATCATTATAGTATCATACAGAGTAGTTTCACTGCCCTAAAAATCCTCTGTGCTCCAACTATTCATCTTTCTGTCCTGACAACCCCTGTCAACCACTGATCTTTTCACTGCCTGCACAGTTTTGCTTTTTCCAGAACGTCATATAGTTAGAATCACACAGTATGTCACCTTTTCAGAGTGGCCCTCTTTCACTTAGTAATATGTATTTAAGGTTCCTCTCTGCCTTTTCATGACTTGATAGCTCATTTCTTTTTAACACTGAATTATATTCCTGGATATACCACAGTTTATTTATCTATTTATCTATTGAAGGATATCTTGGTTGCTTCCAAGTTTTGGCAATCAAAAGTAAAGCTACTCAAAATAGCTGTGTGTAGTTTTTGTGTGAATATATATTCAACTCCTTTGGATAAATATCAAGGAACATATAATTACTTGATCATATGATAAGTGTGTGTTTGGTTTTATAAGAAACTATCAAACTGTCTTCCAAAATGGCTGTGCCATGTTGCATTTCCACCAGCATTTGTTGTTTTAGACTTTGGCCGTTTAATAGATATTTAGTGTATCTGATGGTCTTTGTAATTTGTATATTATGTTTAACATCTTTTTGTATGCTTATTTGCCTTTGTATATCTTCTTTGGTGAGGCGTTTGTTCAGGCATTTTGCACATTATTAAAATGGGTTGTTTGTTTTTCTATTTTTTGAATTGTAAGTGTTCTTTACATATTTTGGATAACAGCCTTCTATCAGATTCATCTTTGGCAAATAGTTTCTCCCAGTCTGTGGCTTGTCTTAATGGCATCAATGTCTTTCACAGAGCAGACGTTTTTAATTCTGCTGGGATTTTGATTGAGATTGCATTGAGCCCGTAGGTCAATTTGTGTTGACAACAGATTACTGGGGAGAAATTGCCAAGCATCAGGACAGCCCAGCATCTGCAGGGAGTGGTGAAGGCTGGCATCCTGCTAGCCCAGGAGGAAGGGCTGAGTTTTATATTAATAGATGCTGTCTCCTTTTCCGCCCACCCTCAGGCCTGAGTCATAGCGTCACAGTCGTACCTTTCCCAGTGTACCCTTGGTACAGCTGTGAACACACCTCTGCACAGACACACTCAGACACTGTGACTCATAGCTGCAGACATCTGTGGAGGCTTCCTGGGACGCACCCTTTTATGGCCTAAAGAGGTGCCAACCCAAGGGAGATGCAGACAGTGTTCCTGCCCAGATCAACTAGGCTAATTAGTCCTTCTGCTGTGAAGGGAGAGACCTTGTTTTATGGCCATAAAGGCAGGCAGGACAAAAATAAGATACACATTCCAGAGACTTGTGTCACCCTCTGCAGAGCTAGGTGAATACAGTAGTTGGGTGGTGGCATAAAATGCTGTCACTCAGACACACAGCGGCCTTCTGTGGGTCTCACCCGCTGGAAACCCTCCCCTGAGTTTCTTCTTCCAGCCATGTGCTCTCCACGGGTCTGGAGTTACTGTTTTCCTCCAGCCTCCTTCTCCCAAGCAAGGCTTCTGCACATTTTCTTCTAAATCCAAATTTCTCAGGGATAAAATTAGATCAGGCATCTGGGGTTGCCAGGAAGCTGCCTGGGGAGTGGGTGACTGTAAGCCATTGGCCGTAAGGATAAGTTAAAGCAACACTAATAAAAATGATGTTTCTGCAGGAAGAAGAAGCCCTTGCGCCAATTATCTTGAGAATGGGTTATATATGACCCAGGCCAAATGTCTGTTTTCCTAGTGGATTCTGCCCTTAAAATCACTTTTGCCTTTAAATCAGAGACTCGATTTCCCTTACCTGGATGATCCTTGCCTTTGCTGCTGCTGCTTGTCCCTCCCTCCAGTCATGGCCTCTGAGGGGCCTTCCTTGATGCCCCCAGGCACAATTATCCCCACACCCTAGTGCTCTCTACCTGCCCAGGGCAGGATGCTCTGCAGCCATTAGATTGCACTTCGTCCCTGGATCTCCTGCCGCACCATATAGTGATGCACCCCTCAGCAGCCACCAGACACACGCGTCTCTGCATTTCACATAGTTGTACCCAATAAATATTGAGTCAGAGCTGGTGCTTTAAGTGAAATCTAAGGCTAATGCACACGTGCCATCCTGCAGAAACCCTACCGCTGGCAGGGAAGCTCAGTGGACGTGCCCCTTGGGGTCTATTCAATACTGTATATGTATGTGTGCATGTGTGTTCATGGGGATCTGTGAGGCCCCCTGCGATGAGACTGTAACTCACCAAGCAAGGACAAGATCCCCTCTAAGAATCAAGGTTTGAGGTAGCAGTTTGCCTAGGTAAGTTTTCACTGGGTCACCAGCCTCAAACCATGGGATGTCAGATGGTTGCCCACTTCCTGCCTCAACTTTCTGGAAGATTTGACCTGAAGTCTAACTAATGCCCTGGCTTTGGGGCAGTGGGGCCTTCCCTGTCATTTCTCTGGGGTTTTCTCATTAGTCTCACACTCCCACACGACTCACTTTGGTTCCATCCATCTTTCACCATTTTCTGCTAAGAAATCCCCTCACACTCTAAGCACTTCATGAGCTGAAAAGATGTGTTGAGGTTTCTGGGGTCTCAAGAGGGGTCACACTGGGGTCCACACGTGACTTTTTGTCAGCTCTCTGTTTCCACCCTCCAGTCCCTCAAACAACGAATTATTAATCTCGTCTGACACCAAATGGTTTACATCCCATTCAGGCCCCCTTAGGATATCAGCTTCTAGCCCAAGATCCACTCTTTCTTTTTTTTTTATTAGTTTTGCCATACAATGACATGATATCACCATGGGTTTACATATGCTCCCCGCTCTTTTTAATATTTGTTTTCTTACTAAGAAAAGTCCCGAGGAAAAAGTCTTCTTTTGAATTAAAATAAACATCAAAGGGGGGTAAAGCAAGATGTTGGAAGCAGGAAAGTTTTGCTTTCTCTCACCACCAAGAATAATTTGGTGAAGTTATTCTGAGCCTTGGTTTCCTCATCTGTGGAATGGGCACAGTGATATCTATCAGTCTTGCCAGATCTCTCAGGATTCATGGCATGTAATAGGTCCTCAGAAATGTTCATTTTTTTCCTTTTCCCTGGTTAATAGAAACCCCATGATGTTGACAGGGAAGCCTGGAATATAGTCTTGGCTCCGTCATGAACAGTTGTGTGAGCCTGTGGCACATTGCTCTGCCCATCTAGATATAAAGTTTCTTCCTCGGAAATAAGAGGTACAGAAAGGCTGGTTTCTAGACAGATTTTATTTTACTATTAAAATTTTGAAAAGAAGTGTTTTCCACCTAGGAATTTTAGTTTTAATGTTGAAAGAGTCTCAAGAGAAGGGCATCAGGTTTTCAGCGATGAATTTGGGGATGGGGTGAGGCCAAAGCCACTGTCATTGTCCTCCTGGGATCTGCCAGAGAGTCCCTTAGCATTTTAGGAGTAACCTCTCCAGTGGTGGAACAGCAAGGAGGCAAGAGTTTTGTGAAGCAGTGGGGTCTTCTGATGCTGGATTCAAGGGAAGACAGGCCAAGGAGGAGAGTGTTGAAGGAAAATTAGAAGAGAAAATTTGGCAGATATTCTCTCCTGCCAAGTTGCTTTTACAGTCTCCAAATGGTGGAGCTAGAAGCAGTCATTTGAGAACTGCTAGCCAAATCTACCCCAAATCTAGATGAGCGAGTGGTGACTCCAAGGGCCTGAGGAATTTGCTCAGGTCTCCCCACCCTGAACTCGGTAATTCCTGTCACACCACGTCCCTTCCATGGAAGCCACTTCTATTTCAGTTAGTCATGACTCCAAGAAGGGAAACTTCAGTGTGTATTTTGGCCTGAAGAAATGGCAGGACTAGTTTTCTTTAAAAAACGTTCTTCAGGGACACTGAGAGTTTCATGCAGTTCTAATAGAGGATGATGTTTTTATTTCCCAGCACTGTCAGTTGCCATGTGTACAAACTTTCATTTTTAATGTAGCATGATTCTCAGCCATGCTTGGGCTAAAAATAGAAGGACTTCTATTCTGGCAAGAATTATAAGACAAAAATAAATGAGGGTAGGAAACAATCATTTCTAAAAAATAAATAAATATTGATTAGACTTTCATTTACTTAAAAGCGTAGCCTAGCAGACCAGTTGTTGTTTCAATTACATTTCTCCACATTATTCTGATTTTTTAAAAATATCCTGAATGTTTTAGATGCTTCCCCTCTTTCTGCCTTCTAAACAGCCATGAGTGCTTCCAAAGCTATGAGAAGAGAGGCCAAAAGACAGCTATCAGTACAAGCCAGAGAATCCCTTTGGGAAGCATTTTGAGATAACAGACCTATTCCCTACCCACCCTCTACCTCCCCAGCCCTTCCTTTGCCCTTCCCCACTCTTTTTCAGTTGATTTCATAGCTGTTCACTCCTCAGGTGTGGGAATCGCCCTCCCAGGGTATCTAGCACAGACACAAGCACCATGGGGACCCTGGCTATGCACCAGGAAGGAGGCTGAGGGGAAGGGGTTCTCCAGGGACCCCCTTAAAGACCACTGTGAAGACTTCTTGGTGCCCACTTGGAATTACTGAATTACTGTAAGACCTACATTTGCAGAGTGACAACTATGTAACAGGCATTATGATAAATCCATAACCACCCCAAGAGGATGAGACCATTGTTATTTTTCCCATTTAACAGATGAGAAAGCTGAGAGACAGAGTAGTTAGGGAAGTCAGCCAAAGTCACACAGCAAGTACAAGGGCAGAGTCAGGTTAAGAACCCAGGTTGTCTGACTCCAGTGTCCATACTTTTAACCACCACCCAGACTGCCTCAAAATGATACATCCAAAGTGCTTGGTGCAACTAGGACACCCATTGGTGCAACCAGGACACTCCATTGCAGGAGTGGAAATCAGTACATCCATACTGGGGTCTTATAAAGTTAAACGAATAAAAGTCATATAATAGCAACTCCACTTCTAGTTATAAACCCAAGAGAAACAAGTACATATAGGTACCAAAAGACACATACAAGAATGTCCACATGTTCACAGCACTATTCACCATAGCCAGACACTGGAAATCACGTAAACCATGGTATATTCATCCAGCAGAGTACTTACTGTATAGCAAGGAGAATAAACAAACTGCATACAACACTAAGGATCAATCTCAGCACCAGTTCGGACAGAAAGAAGCCTGACCACAGAAAGTACACACTGTGCATGAACTGAAGTGAAAGCGTTAGTCAGTCAGTCAGGTCCTTGCCTCTTTGCAACCCTGTGGACTGGTAGCTCACCAGGACCCTTTATGCATGAAATTCTCCAGGCAATAACACAGGAGTGGGTTGCCATTCCTTTCTCTGGGGATCTTCCCACCCAGGGACTGAACCCACATTGCAGGCAGATTCCTTACTGTTTGAGCCACCAGGGAAACCCTCGTGTTGTGTGTCCATATATTTAAATTTCAAAACACTCAAAGCCAATGCATACTGCTGAAGGTCAGAGTAACAGTCACCTAGGAGAGGGCATCAGGCAGACTGGGGGTGCTGGCAAGATTCCGCTTCTCGATCTCAGTGATGGTTATATGGGTGTGTTGTCTTTATGAAAATTCATCAAGCTATATACACTTACAATCTGTACAAGTTTCATGTATGTTTTACTTGAATCGAAAGTTTGCCTTTAAAATAAATACCTAGGACAGTGTCTGCCAATACAGAGGACTCAGCAGTGTGAGTCCATTCCTTCCCTCTCTTTCCTTCGCCAGCCTGCCAGTGTCTGGATGATCCTCACTGGTTTCACCTGTCCAGGCATTGGCCTTCCAATGATGTCACAGGGTCAGGGGTCAGGGATAGCTGGGTCATAATGGGATGTCCACAGTCTGAGACCCGGGGGTGGGTGGTGGTGGAAAACAAGGCCAAGAGAACATCTGTTCCCTCAATAGGGCTACTCAGTGAATTCACAGGGGGTTGCACCCACTTTGCCCCTGAAGGATCATTGTTGGCTGGTGTGTAGTGGACTGAATTCATAGCCAGAAGAGCATGGTTTGAATTTAGCTTCTGCTGGAAACTCGCTCTGCCGCTGGGCAAGTCACTTAGCACAATGGAGACTCCATTCGCCCATCACAAAGCTCTTAGTGACCTAATGCAGGCAGTGTATGCTAAAATTGTGATGTAAACACAGGACCTCATGAATAATAATGAGGAGTGAGAGCACAGAGAAAGGACCCAGCACAGCTAGAACTGGGCGCAGCCCTGCAAAGAATATACCATCAGCTGATTTCCTTATCTGAGAGTTTCCTGCTTCCTCCACTCACCTGGCTCTGCTTTAAAAAGGCTGGGGCTTAACTTCTTGTGGTTTGTGTCATGGTCTCTGCAGTATCCCCACAGACAAGGCGGCTGCCTGCAGAAGCTTCATGATTTGGGCTTCCTGCAAGCCCCTTCATGAATACTGCTTCCTAGGCTTCTCCAGGTCTAAAAGCAGTACCAGCTGATTGGTTTCATCAACAGTGATAGTCCTCTGTGAGCAGTCAGCTTTTGTAGGAGAGGGTTCCCAGAAGATGGGGATATCTTTCTTGTTGCTGAATCTCCTCCACAGCCACCCCACACCCAGTGAACTCTTGTCCTGCCTCTGAGAATCTCCAGTGACAGTGAACTTGCTGATTTCCACATGCCGCCTTCCACAGAGAGACCTTGAAAAAGAGATTGTGGCCTCATCATTGGAGTAAGGCTCATAAATCTGAGGCCGTGCCCTTGTGTTCAGAGGAACAGGCTCTGGGAGGGAAGGGTTTCGTAAGAACAGATCGTGCAGCCTATTGTTGAGCAGAGCCGGGTCCCTCTCAGCCTCCTTGCCATGTGGAGCCAAGATGCCGTGGAAGGAACCTAGGATGAGGGTGAGACGAGGCTTGGCAGAGCGTGGCACTTGTTTCAGCACATCCACGGCAGGAAGAAGGCTGGACTGTGAGTGGGCACAGGACCGAGTCCATCAGGCAGATGATCCTGCATAGTGCAGCCATTCTCAAATCTCCTGCGTCCAGGCCTCTTTGATATCATTAAAAGGATTGAAGACCCTAAAGAGCTTGCCTGGGTTTTATCCACTAATATTAAAAGCCAAAACACAAAATGTTCTTAAATATTCATTCAATAATTTGTTTAGAAGTGTCAATTGCCTGGATTTGAATCCCATGTCTGCTACCTAGTAAGTGCTCGGTATGAGCTGTTGTTAGTATTAGCACAGCAGGTACTCAGTACAGACTTGGTTGATTTTATTTCTAAAGGGCAAATCTGGAATCTCCCACCAAAAGATTCAAACCAGTGCCTCAATTTCAGCAAGGACCTCTATATGTTAATATTATTGCTGTGTAAATATATGCCGTGTTGTTTCACTCTTGCAAACAGATTGGTATAGTACAAATCCTGGTAACAGAACAGACCCTTGCAATAATCATAGCATCTGCTTGGCCAGAGGACAAATGTCCCCCCATGCTGAGAGACTTTGGCCATCTTTTTAGCTTCTCTGAGCTTTATTTTGCCTGTTCTATAAAATGAGATTAGTAACACTGCCTGCCTCATAGGTTTGCTGTGAGAATTAACTAAGGTAAGGCTCCCACCCTGCCCCCCCGCACCTGGCACATAGTTAGCACTCCCTAACTGTTACCTATTATTAATTTAAACCAAAGATTTTCAGTAACCAGTCTGAGTTACACCCCTCAGGCCCAACCTTCTAGAAATGCCACAAAAATGACACCGTAGGTGACACCCTAGGTGAGCCAGTTTGTGGGATTTTAGATCAGAAATAGATGAATTTTATTTCTAGTACTTTCTCTAGGTGCTGGGGTCATCAGAGACAAATCCCACAGCTGGTCAGTGTTTGGGGTGTGTCTGCTCCTTGGACATTGGCTGCACCAGCAGACACATAGGGGTCCCCACTGGCTGAGTCACACATCCGGCATTTCCATCTCATCTGCCAACAGGAGCGCCGTGATTGGCTCTGTGAATAAAAGTCACTCCGTTGTGTCCGATTCTTTGCGACCCCATAGACTATATACTGCTAAGTCACTTCAGTCATGCCCGGCTCTGTGTGACCCCATAGACGGCAGCCCAACAGGCTCCTCTGTCTCTGGGATTCTCCAGGCAAGAACACTGGAGTGGGTCACCATTTCCTTTTCCAATAGACTATATAGTCCATGGAATTCTCCTGGCCAGAATCCTAGAATGGGTAGCCTTTCCCTTTCCCAGGGGATCTTCCCGACCCAGGAATCAAACCAGGTTTTCCTGCATTGCAAGTGGATTCTTTACCAATTGAACTATCAGGGAAGCTCTGGCTGTGTTCAAAAGTGTGGAAAGCTCTGAAGCCTCACTGTGTCCAGTGCAGGGAACCCTTCTAGCTGGGGCTGGTGTTGCTTTCCAGAGCTGAGGCTGATGGAATTAGCAGCAAAAACATAAAATTCTATTTCTGCAAAGCTCCAAATCACACCCACTTTCCTCCTTTGTGATTTTACAGTCTAAATCCTTCCTGATAGTTACTAGATGTGTTTCCCCTCAACCCTGAGAATCACTTGTAGATAATTCCCAGATTAAAAGACTTGTTTCAAAAGAAAAATAAATAAATCAAAGACACGTTTCTTCTGGTTCTGGAAATTCATTTTTACATCACAGCCCTGTAAACTGCTATCATATCTGCTTTGCAGACAAGTCCATGGGGTCGTTAAGAGTTGGACACGACTGAGTGACTTCACTTTCACTTTTCACTTTCATGCATTGGAGAAGGAAATGGCAACCCACTCTGCTGTTCTTGCCTGGAGAATCCCAGGGACGAGGGAGACTGGTGGACTGCCATCGATGGGGTAGCACAGAGTCGGACACAACTGAAGCGACTTAGCAGCAGCAGCAGCATTGTTATTCAGGGCTTCCCCAGTGGCTCAGTGGTAAAGAATCTATCTGCAATGCAGGAGCCACAGGAGACTCAGGTTCGATCCCTGGGTCAGGAAGATCTTCTGGAAGGGTATGACAACCCATTCCAGTATTCTTGCCTGGATAATCCAGATGAACAGAGGAGCCTAGTGGGCTATAGCCCAGGAGTCACAAGCGTTGAACATGACTGAAGCAACTGAGCATGCACCCATTGTTATTCAACAATGCCACAGGCATTTACTGACCTCCACCTGTTTGCCAAACATTGTCAATAGATACAAGGGTAAAAAGGTGAACCACCTCTGAGCCAGCCCTGGAAGCTGTGTCTTGGGTGACATGGAGACAGCTGCACCAACAAAGGACTTCAGGGCAGAGGGAGGTGGAGGAGGGAAGGGCACCTGGCCAGGCTGCTGGAGGAAGAGGAGGGAGTGGTGATGGGGCCTGCTTCGTCCAGGTTAGCAAGGACCATGTCCCACTGTGTGTCCCCACTGTTTTGCTCTCACGTCCTCCCCTCCAGTCCCTACATGGCTGGCTCCTCTTGCCATTAGGTTCCATTTGAAATGTTACCTCTGCAGAAAGATGCTCCTGTCCATCCGGATTGCAGCAGCCCCTCCTCCCAGTGCTCTTTCACACGGACATGTTTTATTTTGTTCATAGCATCTATCATTGAACATTTCATTTACCTGCTCACTTGGACATGTTTCCCTGACCTAGTAAATACCCAGTGAGCATTCATTTGCTGAATGACTGGCAGAGCCTCTAAATGAAGATGAATGAATGAACAACATACTTGTAGATGCTAAATCACTAGTTGACATCCCATGAACAATTTGAGAAAAGTTAAAAATAGTTAATGTAGTAGATGTAATTACTATCTTTAACATATTAGAATTTTTCATGAGAATATTAGACTGGGGGCTTCCATGATTACAGGATAAAATGGATCAAAATTAATATAAGAGAAATTTTGTAGTGAGGTCCTACCAATTAGAAATATACATCTGAGTAAAGACTTTAGTTCTAGAGACTTCAGGGGAAAATGACTGTTAGTTTTAACAGTTTATTCCATTACTGGCCTAAAGGCAGAAATCTCAGCCAAATGTGGGAGGCTATTACAGGGTAGACCAGCCAGCCAGCCATACCCCAGAGGCTATTTCCAGGATCTTCCATTACACACTAATACATACATATGTAACATTTTACATATATGTGATATCATTACATACATAGCATTAAATATATGTAATATATGCAAATGCATATTTTTTGTCTGTTTACATATATATATATATATACAAAGGAATAATAAAATATGGGGAGGCTGTTTAGCCAGTTTAGTTTGAGCTATACAGGCACCCCCAACAGGTCATCTGTCCTATCTTTTAGGCACACTTGCAATGATGCATTCTGGAACATTCTTGGTACTATTAAATAGTGAGTTCATTATCTGATAAAAGTGCCACAGACATCTGAAACATTCTTACAGGTTTGGGCCATATTTTTGTATTTCTGGAGAGTTAATCACCTAGGAAAGATATAGTATGTATAACACTATTTGGGGCTTCCTAGATGGTTCTAGTGGTGAAGAACCCGCTTGCCAATGCAAGTTAGATGTAAGAGATGCAGGTTCAATCCCTGGCCCCAGAATACCTGGAAGGTCCCCTGGAGGAGGGCATGACAACACATTCCAGTATTCTTGCCTAGGGAGTCCCATGGACAGGAACCTGGTGGGTTGCAGTCCCTAACACGCAGAGTCAGACATGACTGGAGTGACTTGGTACACACATGCACACAGATAGCACTATTTCATGACACTATTTAGTGCCAGGCCCAGCAAGCATAGCAGAAAACCTGAATGGACTAATGATGGAAGCACACAACTCACTGCTGTATGGAGCAGGGCTTCTGAAGTACACTCGGGAGTTAGGGGTCCTGTTAAAGGGGTTGTCAATGTGACTGAGGTTCCTAGAAGGCTTTCTAAAGGTGGTTTCAACAGCTAGAATATGACGGCCAAGTAGGGTCTTGCTGGATGTAGAATAGGAGGCAAGGATGGCCTTGCCAGACTGAAGGAACATATGTACGAAAGCAGGAGAGTAAAAATAGCCTGCAGCGTTGAAGATGCACAGATGTGGGCAAGAATCAGATGAGGCTGCAGAAGCAAACAGGACCCTATCACTAAGATCACTAGGGATCGTGGGTTTGAAACCAGGGAGCGTGAACCCTATTCTGAAAGGTAAGGGCTGTCGTAGAAGGATTGCCACAGACCTGCCTCTTAGAAAGAAGACTTTGACAGCTGTGAAGATGCATCAGGGAATTCCCTGGAGGTCCACTGGTTAGGACCACAGTGCTTTCACTGATGTGGCGCAGGTTCAATCCCTGGTTGAGGAACTAGGATCAAAAAAAATAGTTGCATCAGATGGGAGGAAGCCCCCAATTCTTAGCAATAATTCCAGGGAGTGGAGAACCAAGGAAGGGAGATGGAGATGGGAGAGAGTAAAAAGACAGTGGCCTCAGGCTATGGGAGACAGAGGGGATGTGATGAAGAGAGGAGCGTGGGGGAAGAGAACCGCTGTGTACCAGGCCTTGTTCTAGGCGCCTGGGCTCCATAGTGGACAGAACAGAATGACAGCCCCACCTGATGGCTCTGGCATCTCGTAGGAGGAGCCAAACAGAAACAAGCAAGTCTGTAGGTAATAAACCAGAGCAGGAGAACAATAAAAATAGCAGGGAATTTCCCGGTGGTCCGGTAGTCAGGACTCTGCACTTCTACTGCAGGGGGCAAGGGTTCTGGCCCTGGTCAGGGGATCCCGAAGCTTGGCCGAAAGAAACAAAAAAAAAAAAGATAGCAGTCCTGATAAACAGGATGGGCTGCTTGACATTTTAGATGAGTGGCTTGTGAAGGCCTGCAGGACCTGAGGAAACCAGCCCAGGGGCTCTTTGGGGAAAAGCATTCCAGGAGGAGTGAACAGTAATGCAAAGGCCCTGGAGCGGAGTATGTCTGGCTTGTTCCAGGAACTTCAAAGCGCCTGGGTGGCTGGAAAGACCAGGAAGGAGAATAGCAGATGAGATAAGAGAGCTGCAGGGTGATGTGAGGGCAAGAAGGACTGTGAGGAAACTTACAGGCTGTTATAAGAACTTTGCCCTTTACTCTGAGTGAGACGGGAACCAGTGGAGGGTTGTGAGCAGGCAGAGAGGGTTGTGTTCAGACCTCGGTTGCTATAATCGACCCTGGTTTAGGGTAGAGAACAGACAGGAAGGGGCAAGGGCAGAAGCAAGGAGACCTCCTTTAGCTGGGGCAACAGAGGTGGTGAAAGTTATCAGATTCTGGCTTTATTTTAAAGGCCAAGCCACCAGGTGTTGCTGATAGAGTAGATGTGTCTGAGGGAGCGAAGTCAAGGTGACTTTGAGAGTTTTGACCTGAGCAGCTACAAGACTGGAATTGCCATCTTCCAAAATCAGAAGATCAGATGTGGAGCTGGTTTCCAAGTGGGGAGGAGGACAATCGTGGAATTACTTAGGGAAGCGGGTTTGAGATGGCAAGAGATACTGTTCAACTAGCAGGGAATTATAGAGGCCTAGGTCTCACCTGGCTTTCAGATGGAGCTGTGGGGTGGGGCAGGTTGGAATGCCAGATAGGCAGCGCCCTGCACAGTATTCTGATGGGACCATCCTCTCATCTCTTAGGGTGTTTGGAATTCTGTCTTTAATGTCATGGTTCCTAATGGAGCTGTCTGTCGTAATCACCAGGAAAGTGAAAAGTGAAAGCAAAAGTTGCTCAGTTGTGTCCAACACTTTGCAACCTCATGGACTATACAGTCCAAGAAATTTCCCAGGCCAGACTACTGGAGTGGGTAGCCTTTCCCTTCTCCAGGGGATCTTCCCAACCACCAGGTGGGCTTTTTAAAGGTACAGATACCTGGGTCTCACTTCAAATCTATTGAACATGAATCCCAGAAGTGGGGTCCAAAGCTAGAAAAATGTTCAAAATCTGCATCAGGTGATTGTAATGAGCATCACTGCGTAAGATTCCCCACATACAAGTGGCTTTCTGTTGGTTTTATTGCTGCTTTAAAACTAAGTAGATCAAGACAATGAGAAGACAAGCTACATTCTTAGCTTGGGAAAAACTGTTTGCAGAAGACATATTTGATAGAGGATTTTTATCCAAAATATGCAAAGACTTCTTAAAACTCGACAATAAGAAGACAAACAATCCAATTAAAAAATGAGCAAATACTTGAACAAGTACCTCACCAAAGAATATATACAGATGGCAAATGAACATATGAAAAGATGTTCAAGATCATAATTGTCATCAGGAAATTGCAAATTAAAGCAACAGTAAGCTACCATCACAGAACTATTAAACAGGCCAAAATCTAAAACACTGGACAACACCAAATCCTGGTGAGGGTATGGAGCATAAGGAACTCTCATTCATTGCTGGTGGGAATGCAAAACAGTACAGCCACTTGGGAAAAGAGTTAAGTAGTTTCTTGCAAAAGTAAACACATTTACCATACCATCCAACAGTTACACTCCTTGGTATTTACTCAAAGGTATTGAAAACTAATGTCTATACAAATACCTGCATACAAATGCTTATATTAGCTTTATTCATAATTACAAAAAAATTGAAACCAAGATATTCTTCGGTAGGTGAATGGAATAAGTAAAGTGTGATATATCCAGGCAATGGAATGTTATTCAGTACTAAAATGAACTATCAAGCTATGAAAAGGCATAGAGGAATCTCAAATGCACATTACATTGTTAAAGAAGTCGATCTGAAAAGGCAATGTGCTATAGGATTCTAGCCATACGACCTTCTGGAAAAGACAAAACTACAGTGAGAATAAAAAAGGTCAGTGGTTGCCAGGGCTTGAGGTGAGGTATAAATACTGGGAGAACAGGGGAAATCTATGGCAGCGAAACTACTCTGTATGATACTGTAGTGGTGAATACGTGCCAGTCTACCTTTGTCAAAACCCATAGAACATACAATACCAAGAGTAAACCCTAATGTAAACTATTGACTCTGGTTGATAAAAAGCAAAACTAAGGGGGTGAAAATTTATAGCGAGGACAGACAAAAGAACACAGGAGCCTGCCTTTTGTGCCAGGGACTCAGCAGGTGCTAGAAGTAGAGTAAGCGAATAGAACAGGGCAATCACAGCCCTCGTGGAGCTCATATTCTAGCAAGCCTGTTTGGAAAGTGTACAGACAGGAAGGGAAAGCAAGAGTGCCTGGAAATTGTGCCTCAGACTGATGTTCTGTCTCTGCCTAGAGAGAGGTTCCCTGTGGTGTAGGGCAGGCGGGTAGCACACCCAAAGCTCTGTGCCAGGGTAAGATCCCAAAGAGGGGCTCGGTCATCATCCCACCTCCTTGGACCTCGGTGGAATGCTTACCACATCAGCCCTAGGTAGCCCCTGTTTCTTCCTGCTCACCCCTCTCCCCTCAACAGATGTCTTGACATTCAAAGAATTGACAATGGGATTGCAAAGAGATATTTGACACCTATATTTACAGAAGCATTATTCAATTAGCCAAAAATGAAAGCAGCCCAAGTGTCCACCAATGGATGGATGAATAAGCAAAATGTGATACGTACATACAGGGGAATATTATTTGGCTTTAGATGGGAAGTTCTGACACAGTACAGCAAGAATGAATATTGAAGACATTATGCTAAATGAAATGTCAGTCATACTTTTAAAAAACTTTATTGAAGCATAGTTTATTTGTGATATTGTATTCATTTTTTCTGTACAACAAAGTGACTCCGTTATATATATATGTATTCCTGAAAAGTCAGTCATAAAAGGGCAACTATTCTCAACAAAATGCTAGTTATAAAAGAACAATTCTCTTTTTTAATTAAAAAAACTTTTTTATTGAAATATAGTTGATTTACAATGTTGTGTCAATCACTGCTGTTTAGCAAAGGGACTCAATATACACATGCAGACATTCTTTTTTATAATCTTTCCCATTATGGTTTATCACAGGATATTGAATATAGTTCCCTGTGCTATACAGTAGGATTTTGTTGTTTATCCATCCTATATGTAATAGCTTACATCTTCTAATCTCAGACTCCCAATCCTTCCCTTCCCCACACTTCTCCCTCTTGGTAAGCTCAAGTCTGATATCCATGTCCATGAGTCTGTTTTTGTTTCATAGATAAGTTCATTTGTGTCATATTTTACATTCCACATATAAGTGATATCATAGGGTATTTGCCTTTCTCTTTCTGACTTAGTATGATAATTGCTAGTTGCACATTAAAAGGGCAAGTCTTGTAGGAGGTACCTAGATGGGGAATTAAATTCCTTGAAATAGAAGATAAGATTACCAGGAGCTAGAAGGAGGGGAGGGAATGAGGAGCTGTTGTTGAATGGATACAGAATTTCAGTTTGGGAAAATTAAAAAAAAAGCCGCAGTACTAAATAGTGGTGATGGTTGCATAACAGTATGAATGTATTAATACTCAAACTCTGAACAGTACACTTGAAATGGTAAAGTTTATGTTAGATGTAATTTACCACAATTTTATAAAAGGGAGTTAGGCACTTTTTATAATTAATTGATTAACTTTTGGCTTGGGTTTTCATTTAGGTTCGGGCTTTCTCTAGCTGCAGCGAGAGGGGGCTGCTCT
Source organism: Antilocapra americana (assembly GCA_007570785.1). Taxonomy (NCBI): domain Eukaryota; kingdom Metazoa; phylum Chordata; class Mammalia; order Artiodactyla; family Antilocapridae; genus Antilocapra; species Antilocapra americana. The sequence goes on from ML660772.1 coordinate 26,338,489, forward strand.
CCCGCTGCAGTACGTGGGCTTCCCATCACCACGGCTCCTCCTGTCGCGGAGCACGGGCTCTAGTGTGCGTGGGCTTCGGGAGTGGCAGCACGTGGGCGCAGTATTGCAGTTCTCCTTCTCTGCTGTGCTGCACCCCCCCGGCCTCAGAGCTTCTACTCTAGAAGCTGGCTCGCCTTTTCAATTCCCTGGCTTGCTCATGAACTCACAGGGCACTCCCTACCTCACTCTCCACAAAGGTTTCTTTCATCTTCAGCTTCCCTGCTCACAGCCTCTTCCCTGTAGCCCCCAGTTCACATTTTCAAGAAAACAGACTGGTCATCCCACCTGAGGGGCACACGCACATTCTAAGTGTCTGGCAAATTTATGGGCTGGTACCCCTGCCCCAATCAGCTTTGCCAGGTTAGTAGACAGCCTCCCGGGCAGTCCGGCCAGCAGGGCTCTGGCCATTCAACCCTCACTGGGCACCAGGGATGGGGGGTCCTGAGGATGGGGTTCACTGGAACAGCAGTGACCTAATTGGAACCCTTCAGCCTGACTGGTTCTCTATCCATCCCAAAGTCAGCCGTCTCTCCCTCTCTTTGCTCTCCCCAGAACTGTACACCATTATTTGTTATTCTGTTGCTCATATACTCTGGAAACAATAAGTTATACATAAGGCAAGGCCTGCCTTATTCACTTTTATACACCCAAATCACCATATGGTAGCAGTCAAATGTTTGCTAATAAACTAATTAATGGGTAGATGAAAACAGAGAGTTATGGATTTGTTTTTCTTTTTTAACATTTATTTTTATTTGGCTGCACCAGGTCTTAGTTGCAGCATCTGGGATCTTTGATCTTCTTTGTGACATGCAGGATCATTAGTTGTGGCATGTGAACTCTTAGCTGTGGCATATGGAATCTAGTTCCCTGACCAGGGATCAAACCCAAGTCCCTGCATTGGGAGCATGAAGTATCAGCCACTGGACCACCAGGGAAGTCCCAGAACCATGGATTTGGAATCTGAAGACCCCAGTTGAGTCACCATTGTGACTTTTGAAAAAGCATTTAATTTCTCTGGGCCTTGGCCTCCAATTCTGCAGCATAAATGGGCTAAAATCCACCAGTGGTCCAAAATGTGTTTCACTCCATCTCCCCCAGAGGAGTTGAATGAGTGTCTTTCCAGCAGAATCTCTTAAAGTCTTTCACATGATAAGGGACCTTACAAACTTTCCAGAGAGGGAATACTTCCCAAATGCATTTGTCCCTATAGTCCTTTAAACTTGGACATCCTATGTGGCTTGGGCAGGGAAGGCCAAGCTTCCCTGTTTGGGATACACATAATTCTAAGGGCTGATTAAGCCTCCAAGAATTTTGACTACATGTAAATCCATTTACCGCTGCCTGTCTATTCACCCAGGAGAAATTGCTTTGGGTTTTAGATGGGCTACCTTTAGTTGCTTCCTGTATATATTTGTCACTCATAGTGTCTGAGGTTCATTTTCCTTTGTTTACCTGTGAACTGAAGGTAACCAAGGCCACTGAGTCGGATTCTATGAAATTGTTTCTCCTTATCACAGGGTGACATGGTACCTCCTATTTCCAAGAAAGATAAGGCACTGACACACCAGGCTACTGCAGCAGAAACACCACGCGAAGGCATCTGAGAGGGCGGCCGTGACCTAGGAAGTCCCCCGAGTTGTTATGTCACTGCCAGATCAGTAACTCGGCCATGTAATTAGTGGCAGGCACAATCTAACTTGTGGGTTTATCGTAGGAAAGTTAAGTAGCTCTCAGGCTTCCCTGGTGGCTCAGCTGGTAAAGAATTTGCCTGCAATGCAATAGACCTGGGTTTGATCCCTGGGTTGGGAAGATCTCTTGGAGAAGGGAAAGGCTACCCACTCCAGTATTCTGGCCTGGAGAATTCCATGGAAAGTCCATGGGGTCGTAAAGAGGCGGACACAACTGAGCGAGTTTTCACTTGTACTTACTTGCACTTAAGTAGTTTTCGACTTGGATTAATGGCCAGATAGTATAACTGACTGGGGAACAAGAGGCACTGTGAAATCAAAATATGTGGTGCTGGGGCTGCCAGAGCTGGGAAGTGCTCTCTTGTAGTAGTTTCTTGGGCTGTTCTCAGAAGGTACCTGAAAACTGGGTGCCTTAAAACAACAGAGTTCTCTTCAGGCCAGAAGTCTGAAGTCAGCTTGTCAGCAGGACCATATTCCTACAAAGCTCCTTGGGAAGGATCCTTCCTTGGCTCTTCCAGCTCCTGATAGCCCTAGATGTTTTCCAGCTCTTGCCAGCATAGCTCCAATCTCTGCCTCCATCTTCACATGGCCTTCTTCCTTCTAGATCTGTGTCCAAATTTACCTCTTCTTAAAAGGACACCAGTCATATTGGATTGGGGGCCACTCTCAAGACTTCATCTTGAGTATACTGGCAATAACCCTTTCTCCAAACAAGGTCACAGTCACAGGAACCAGAGATTAAGACTCCAGCATATCTCTTGGGGGACATGATTCAAAATATATCACCCCTCATTTCAAGAAAAAACATGCTTTGGTCTTTTTTTAAAAGTTGTGTTGCCTTTTAAAAAATATTTTAAAATTTTATTTATTTATTTGACTGTGTTGAGTCTTCATCGTGGCATGGGGAATCTACTTCCCTGATCAGGAATAGAATCTGGGCCCCCTGCATTGTGAGCATGGAGTCTTAGCCACTGGATCACCAGGGAAGTCCAAACAATAAGCATGTTTAGGAAATTCCTTGGTGGCCTAGTTGTTAGGATTCCAGCTTTTCACTGCGGTAGCCCAAGTTCAAACTCTGGTCAGGAAACTGAGATCCTGTAAGCTGTGTGGTACAGTCAAAGGAAAAAAGCATGTTTGGGTGCCAGCTGCATATGGTATGTCTCTGAGCCCTACCTATGAACAATGACTATCTTATCTCTTCTTTTGGGCCTGTTTTTGGTTGTGAGAGAGGAGAATCGAGTCTAGGTACCTTCAGCATGAAAGGTAGCATTTAGGGCCAAGTATGTCCAGAGTACTTGAGACCATTTTTGCAGATGAGGGTATATCTCAAGTCACTGTATGCGGGGCTTCGGAGCCAGCTGGGCTCTGGTTCAAATCCTGCATCCACCACTTGGTACCTGCGTGACTCTGAGCACAGCTCTCTACTATTCTGGACTGTGGCTTCCTCACAGGGAGAGGGGATTGACAGCAATCCCATCCCAGTCATTTTTATCTGAGGAAGATTTTGCCCCTTGGGAGATATGCGACAATATCTGCAGATATTTTGATTGTCACAACTGAGGAATGCTACTGGCATCTAGTGAGCAGAGAGAGGCCAGGGATGCTGCTCAATATCCTACAATGCACTGGACAGCCCCCACAACCAAGAATTATCTGGCTTCAAATGTCAATAGTTAGAAGGTGGAGAAACCCTGTCCATCATATGGGGTTGATAATAATCTTTGAAAATAAGGCAGGTAAGGTGCCCAGAACATGCCTGGCATTGTGTCAGTCATGTTGAAAAGTAGAGAGTTTGTGACAATCTCATAAAAATATGTGAACTCATTAGAATTTTCAGAGCACGAGTAGGAGAAAGGCTCTGAAACTCAGTGTCATCCCTGAATTATGAATTCCCAAGAAACATAAGGAATGGAAAAAATACAATTGGCTAATGCAGGTAATGAGTCATATAGAAGGGATAAAAATATTAGTGGCATGCTTGTTATGTCACATATGTTGGCCTCTTTTCCTATGTCACCTGATTTAATCTTTTAAGCAACATTAGGAGGTATGAAGAAGGCAATGGCACCCCACTCCAGTACTCTTGCCTGGAAAATCCCATGGACAGAGGAGCCTGGTAGGCTGCAGTCCATGGGGTCACTAAGAGTCGGACTGAGCAACTTCACTTTCACTTTTCACTTTCATTCACTGGAGAAGGAAATGGCAACCCACTCCAGTATTCTTGCCTGGAGAATCCCAGGGACGGGGGAGCCTGGTGGGCTGCCGTCTATGGGGTCGCACAGAGTAGGACACAACTGAAACGACTTAGCAGCAGCAGCAGGAGGTAAGAATCTTTATTCCCAATTTATCGGTGAAGAAACTGAGGCTCATAAGAGCTAAGAGCCTAACCCTGGGTTATGAATCTATAAGTGGTAAAGTTGGTATTTGAATTCAAGTTTCTCTGTTACCAAGCCATGACTCTCTCTGTTGCCCTGCCCTGACTCATACGTAATCACTGCAACTGACAAACTTATTAGTCATGAACCCAGCAATGCGGATGCTGAGGAATGCAGCCAGGGAGATCCTCAGGAGAATAAGGAACCTGTTGAAGGTGCCTCAAAGATTTCAAAAGGTTTCTACTCTAAGATCTCCTCTCATCTTCCCTGCCTTTGAATCCAGGCTCTTCTTGGCGTTCTGTCTGGTGACCCTGACAGCTGGACCTGGCCTGCCCTTGAGGAACAATACAAAGGCTAAAAAATGAACTCATTTACTTCCCATTAGTTTCCCATGACAAATCCTATTTCCTCAGGGTCACAGAGCAGCAGCGGTCTACAAAGAAGAGCGCTTCTATTCTAACCTGAGATGTAACAACAGTAGCACAAAAGTTGGGGGTGAAAAAATGGAAGTGTACTTGTGTACAGTTTTCGAATATATGTGAAGTGGTATGATATCACATGAAGGTAGATAGTGATAAATTAAAGATATATACTATAATATAAACTCTAAAACAACCACTAAAATAATGATACAAAGATTGATAGCTAATGAGTCACAAAGATAAAATGGAACAGTTCACCAAAGAAGATAAACAAATGGCCAGTAAGCACTTGAAAAGATGCTCAACATCATTAGTTGTCAGAGAAATGCAATTGAACACCACAGTGAGATACTGCTTTATACCAATTAGGATGAGTATAAACGTAAAGACAAACTTGAACAAATTTTGGAGAGAATGTGGAGAATTTAGAAACCTCATACACTGCTAGTGGGAATGTAAAATGGGGCAGCCACTTTGTAACAGACTGGCAGCAATTCAAATACAGAGTTATCATTTGTTGATGTTCAGTGGCCAAGTCATGTCCAACTCTTTGCAAACACATGAACAGCAGCACTCCAGCCTTCCCTGTCCTTCACTGTCTCCAGGAGCTTGCTCAAACTCATGTCTACTGAGTTGGTGATGCCATCCAACCATCTCATCCTCTGTCACCCCTTTCTCTTCCTGCCCTCAATCTTTCCCAGCATCAGGGTCTTTTCCAAAGAGTTGGCTCTTCGCATTAGGTGACCAAAGTATTGGAGCTTCAGGTTCAGCATCAGTCCTTTTAGTGAATATTCAGGGTCAATTTCCTTTAGGACTGGGAATTATCATATGACCAAGCAAGTCTACTCCTATGAATAGACACATAAGAAATGAAACATATGTCCACGAAAAACATGAATATTTGTGGCAGCATTATTTATGAAATGTCCATTACCTGATGAATGGATAAACAAATGTGGTATATCTATACATTGAAATTCATTTATAAAGTGGAATGAAGTATGGATACGTACTGCAACATGGATGAACCATGAAGACATTCTAAGTGAAAGAAACCAGTCACAATAGGTCCATATTATATGACTCCATTTGTATAAAATTAGACACATCTATAAATATAGAAAGTAGATTTGCATTTGCTTAGGGCTGGGGGAGAGGTAGGAATGGGAGGATTTGGGGGTGATAGCTAAAGGTATGAGGTTTCTCTTTGGAGTGATGTTCTATAAGTATGGTGATGGCTACACAATTCTGTATATATACTAGAAATCAATGAAGTAGACACTTTTTAAATTGGTGAATTGTATCTCAAAAAAACTGTTACAAAAAAGTAATCAATCCAAAAGTAGACAGAAAAAGGGGGAAAAAGGATTAAGTGGAACAAAGAGAAAACAAACATCAAGATGGTCAATTTAAACTTAATCATATCAATCATCACATAAAACTGAAAGTCTCTATCTCATTTATACTCTGATCTAAGATCAGTGTGAAACACTTGTTCTCAAGCTATGCATCAGAATCATCTAGAGGTTTAACAAATACCCAGAGTTTCTAGTGGAATTGGTCTGGTGGGGAGGAGCCTGGGTATTGAGATTTTCACAAGTGCCTCTGGTGTTCAAATGTGGTGCCAAGAGAAGAACCACTGCCTGTAAAACATGGTATTTATAATGCAGTTTTTCTTGAATACATTTAGGGTTTTTTGCCATATCTGAGCACCATCTGGACCTGGAGATATATGACTGTATATGGGACAGCTATATCAAACCCCCAAAGGAAAACAATATAATTAAATTTTGCCTTAATACCATTGCCTTTCAAGATTCTGAACCTGAGATCACTGATTCCCCTGGGAAAGAGATCACCAGATCTGAGAACATGTTGTGGTCACAGCACCTCTGACCTGAGACTTTCCCCTCAACACAAAGTGATGGCCAGAAAAGTGGAAAGGGAGATATTCCCCACTGAGGGGTTCAACTGTACTTAGCTTGGTGTCTTCTTAACGGTCTCTTCCTCACCACCACCGGATCACACTTTGGGGGATGCTATTTAAATCCTTCAAGGTTATTTCTTAAGGAAGTCATTCCTGGAAGTAGGACTATGAGGTGAGGACTATGACTACCAGATTATCAGGCCTTACTTTTCCAATATTTAGGAGAAATGTAGCTTAAAAAGAATGGCAATGGCAATGGTGAAAGAGAAGAGAAGGTGAGAACCAGAGAAACACATGATAAGTTGGACTCGGCACGGTGTGAACATTGGGGCTGATGCTGCCAAGTGAGCCTGAAATGGGAGGCAGCGCAGAGGAGGTCCACCTGCTGCCTGTGTATGCATGAGAGCTGTTTCTCCTACCTCCAGCCAGAGGAACTGCCTTCTCTGGCCCACGGGCTGCTTGAAGGAGGCTCCTCACCCCACTCACAGAAGTGTGGGGCCCAAGGGCGTTGCCTGATTTCCTCCTCTGCCTCTGAAGCATTCTGAGCTAAGCAAAATCTCCGAATTAGGCACCCAGGAATCCAAGTGCTAAGCTTTACCAAGAAGTGTGTTTCAGAAACCCTCCAATTTAATCAACAATAAAGAATCAGCTCTACTGTGAGAAAGCAGAGGTCTGAAACTAACTGCACATGTTGCTTTTAAGAGGAAATGAATAAAGCAAACGGGAGCTAGAATTCCTAAGTGTGATGGTGATAATCACGTTGCCTTTAAAAATTAATGAATATTATTTTCTATAATAACAACTCTGGGCACTACCCTCAGAGGCAACACAGAGCCTCTGATGGTAAATGTTCTCCATTCTGGTACTGTAAATGAAGCTGCCTTGTTCTGTTGGGACTTTGCTATAATAATCTCCAGCCAAATGCTCCATAAGAAATAAAATATCACTCAGAGAGGCGTTTAAGATTTCGGGGGAAATGACACAAGCCTTCAACTGTCAGACATGAAATGAAGCAATTTATGAGTCAACAGAAGATGAGTTTTGTAAGGAGAAGTTTGATACAAAGAAACCCAAATCATACTGTCAAAATTTCTTTCCTGCCTTTCAATCCACTTTCCTGGAAGAAGGTCAAGTGCACTGAAGGAAGGGACGATAACACTTCTGGGTTGCCGGGAAGTTGTAAATTGAGGTGCCTGTTTTTAACTGCTCTTGAGTTTAGTTGTCGGGGCTCAGGCTAAGCCATTTAGTAAAACCAAAACAGATGCATCCTTGCTTACAAGAATGAGGGCTGTTTCTTCCATGTAGCTCAACAGAGAAATAGGTTCTTCTAACAGCAGTGACCCCTTGGCAGATAAACTGGCACATTTACAAACAGACAAATGGATTGCCAATGGGAAATTTTGTTTTACAATTCTATTTACTTTATTGTCATAGAAATGTTTTAATTAATTCTCTTAGAAAACATGATTTTGGGCGGGGGAGGGGGAAGTCTTCCTCAATAGACAATCTGAATAGGTCTATATCTATTAAGGAAATTGAATCAATAACCTTCCAAAACAGAAAGTGCCAGGCCCAGATGGGTTCACCAGTGAATTCTGCCAAATAAATGTGGAAGAAATGATACCAGTTCTCTACAATTCCTTCCCGAAGATAGAAGCAACAAGAATACTGTCTTAATTTGTTCTATGAGACCAGCACTACCCTAATACCAAAGCCAGACAAAAACATTACATTATTTCATGCAAAGGAACATTTCTGTATAGTATCATGATGTTAGTGAAGTTGTGGCACCATTTTGAGACCAGTCATTCAGGTTTGAAAAAAATAAAAAAATGAATTAAATTTTTAAGTGTAGACGTTATGAACTTTTTAAAAGTCAAAAATTATTATACCTTTTCAAACTAGAAAGGAAAAGGGTACTGAATCACCCTACAGGTTTTAATTTCAAAGAAGGTAAATATAAATTTCTATAATCCACATAAACAAAAAGCACCTTAAAAAAAACAGTAAATGATTTTTAAATCAAAAAAGAGAATATCACTCTGTTACCTCTAGCTGTGATGGGTCCATTTCTTGCTCTGACCTCATAAGGAGCCATTGTTACAGAATTCCAAACTTCTATGTAGGTCCCTGGCTGGGCCAAGATTTTCAGTCAGTCTAGCCCTGGAAGCTAGCTTTTGGTCATCTGAGGGATTTTCATCAAAGTTAAATTTTTTCTTCTTTAGCTTTCTATTTTGTTTACTATTCCCCTCGCCCTCTTCTTTTTCTCACTTTTCTCTATCCTTTTAATTTTTCTAATTTAAAAAATTTCATCCTACTTTTATTTTGTCTTTATTGTGTTTTACTTTTTATTTTCATTTTATTTTTTCTCACATTTTTCTTCTCTTCTAGTTCCCTAATTTTTCTTTATTTTTTTTCTTACCTTTTTATTCATTATGGGGGTGGGCACTGAGCAGAATACATAATATTCCCTTCAACATATCCATGGAGTATGAAAACCTGCTCAAGAAATCCATCACCCTCAACCTCATCAAGGGGGGCTCTTGAGAAGAAATCATAGAGGATTCATGGATGAACATGGGCCATGGGAAGGACTAGTACCTTTCACAGAGCCATTACCTGACTACCAGGATCCCAGGTAGCCTGAGCTGATGGTGTCCATGGGCTACACATGGGAAGGGACCCATGACTTGGAGATGGGCCAGAAGTATGATGAACTGAAATGATGGTCACCTATATGCTCCTAGCCAACAAGATATCTGAGCTGGAGGGCTGTATCATTACCCTGAAACCAGTTCCTTTGGCTAATCTAACCAACAGCTGCCCTCCTTATCTATCCTGCAAAGTATAGCTCACCCAAAGCAGCAGAGCTTCATTCCTACTCTGAGAACAGTCAGAGCAGCAGCACATGAACATCAGTGGCCTGACATCAGGGATCAGCAGTTACGATGGAAGGCCAGCAGGAGCCAAAGTACTGCCAAGCCCCTACCTGGCTGGAGAAGACCACCCCAGCACTGCCCTTGGTAAGGCCCCGTGGTCTCCCCCTGCACCCCCACATCACCAGCAGCACTGGTGGAACCCCCAGATGGAACTAAACTCCCCAGAGGGTTTCCTCCAGAGAAAACTCTGTCTACACCGGGCAGCTTAGACAGGGCTGACCACCAGAGTTTGCCTGACAATGTGGCCCCAGCCTCTCCCCTATCAGCAGCCAGGGGCCAATGGGAAGGTAAAAGCCCTCTACCTTCATCTGCACCTGTGTTTCAGGTCAATCAGAAAGAACCAGCCTGAAGCTGAAAGCTGAGCGAAGACGAAACCTCAAGTAGTCCAGGCAGTATAACCAGAAAGCACATCGGGAGGTCAAGGGGGCCCCCTGCACTTTACAAGGAGCATGATGCTCACAAGATCCATGGAGCTCAAAGAGGTGGTTCAGGAGATCAGATACTGGAAGAAAACGTGCGGGTGGGAGCTGAGCTGGTCCCCGTACCCACAGCAGTACCGGGCCCCTCCTGGAGAGGACTTCGCGTGGTGGAGGATGCAGGTGTGCAATCCGTCCGGCCTTCACTCAGGACTTCAGGTAAGGGGATATCCACCATCTCTATGGCCTTCAAAAGCACAGTATCCAAGATAACTGGCAGTTCAAAGGAGTGCCATGAGGCACTAAGGAGACGAGAGGAAAGGCCCCTGGCTGGAGCCGCAGGCCAGCCCCTGCCCTGCACCTGGTTGAACTTCTGAGGCCAGACGGTTATCCTGGGCATTTCTCCTCTTCTCTGCTCTTCTCCATCCTGTCTTCTATGTTTGTGGGGGAGGGGAAATGGCTCAGTAGAAATAAATGCAATAAAAAAAACATATTTTGGGAGCTTCCCTGGGTAAATGCAGGAGACATAGGTTAGATCCCTGACCCAGGAAGATCCCACATGCTGCAGAGCAACTAAGCCTGTGAGCCACAACTATTGAGCCTGTGCTCTTGAGCCTGGGAGCTGCAACTACTGAAGTCCATGTACTCGAGAGGCCATGCTCTGCAAAAGAAGCTGCCACAATGAGAAGCCCGAGCACCACAGCTAGGGAGCAACCCCTGCTGTCCACAACTAGAGAAAATCCCACGCAGCAACCAAGACCCAGTACAGCCTGTATATGTACATATATATATATAACATTTTGTTTAAACACAATCATTTTGAAAAACTACCCTGCTTTATTGCCACAGCTGTCACAAGACACTCATCAACCACTGGGCAAGAGATAGGCCCTTGCCAAAATTTTCTCATGACCCAGTTGAATAAAAACAAAAACCTTTTTTCTTAGGGGAAACCAAAGCCTGGTAAAACTTTCCGAAGAATGAGACAAAGGTCAGTGAGTTGTAAAGGGGACAACATGCGGAGGCGTGACACTGGCTCTTCTTGCTGGAGAAACAAGACCTGAGGATCACATCTATATGATACACTTTGCTGTGAGGCAACCACTTCAGTATTTATAAACTTAAAACAACACATTTGTATCCTATCTCATGATACCCGGCCTTCTGGGTCCCCAGTCCTAACTTGGGGATGTTCACTGGTCTCTTTTTATTAGCTCCAGACTCACTTTCTAGGACCCTTGTTCCCCTTCAACTTCCTCCTTTCCACCCTGGGTCACATATCCCTCCTCCCTAAAATTATCCTGTCCTTTCTTTTTTCCCTTTGAGTTCAAAGAGCACTCCTTTTTATTTTTATTTTTTTAAGATTTCCTCCCAGTCTTTGTGGAGGTCTGACTGAAGCACACTAAAATGCACATATTTAAAGAGTACAATTGTATCAGTTTTGACATACTAATACATACATGAAACCCCAAACATTTCTAGCCTCCCCCAAAGTTTCCGTGTGCCCTTTTTTAACCCATTAATCCTATCCCCAAGAAACTGCTGATCTGCTTTCTCTGTATATAGATTAGTTTGTAGTTTTCCATGGAATCATAAAATATTTAGTTTTTTTGGGGGGGGTGGCATGGCTTTCTTTCAGTATGGTTTTGAGATTCTTCTGTTGTGGGTATTAATAGTTTTTTCTTTATTACTGAGTAGTATTCTACTGTATGGATGATATACCACAATTTGTTTATCCATTCTTTATTGGTGGATTTAGATTGTTTCTGGATTTTTGCTTTATAAGAAAGTTCCTATTAAAATTCATGTACAAGACTGGGTTTATGCTTTCACTTCTTGGTACTTAGGAATGGAATTTTGGGGTTTTTCTCTGGCAGCTTAGACAGTAAAGAATCTACCTGCAATGCAGGAGACCTGGGTTTGATCCCTGGGTTGGGATGGTCCTCTGGAGAAGGAAATGGCTTCCACTCTAGTCTTCTTGCCTGGAGAATCCCATGGGCAGAGAAGCCTAGCAGGCTATAGTCCACGGGGTCTCAAACAGTCAGATATGAGCGACTAATATTTAACTTTTCACGCTAGATGTATGTTGAGCTTTTTAAGACATTGCCAAACTGATTTCCACATGGTTGTATCTTCTCACACTGCCACCAGCAATGTATGCGAGCGTCAATTGCTCCACATTCTCACCAACATTTGGTATGGTCAATCATTTAAAATTTAGCCATCCTGTTGTGATTTTTGCTTGTCTCCATGCACAGTAGTTTAGCCACATTTTGGCTTCTTTTCTTTCTTTTTTTAGTACTTTTATTTATGTGGCTGTGTCAAGTCTTAGTTGTGGCATGCAGAATCTTTAGTTGTGGCTTGCAAACTCTTAGTTGTAGCAAGTGAACTCTTAGTTTCAGCATGTGAAACTAGGGATCTAGTTCCCTAACCAGGGATCAAACCCCGGGACCCCTGCATTGGGAGCATAGAGTCTTAGCTACTGGACCACCAGGAAAGTCCCTGGCTTTATTGCTAAAAGGTAGAACATACGCTTCTGTTTATAGCAAACAAAACCAGATTATGTCTGCTGTGCCAGTGAATTTAATAGTTTCCCTCTTACCCTCCAAAGTCTTCTAGATTAAACAATAAAAATGTTCCAGCCCAACTAGCAATGCCCCTAGGCTGTCCATCCACAGCCACATAGGCCCATTAAGGCATTCTGATCAACAAAGATTTCTCCCTCCTAAGATATTTTCCGGTTAATTTTTTTTTTCTTTATCACCACAGGATTACAGAAGGAAAGGAGTGGCATAATGTAGTCTAATGCTAGGGTGAGGAAGCAAGTAGAGGAGATAAAGGGGGTCAGACAAGATCCTGTCTGCATGCAGTCATGAGGAACATAGGTAAGATCTATTTCCTAACTTTCCCCCACAAAAAAACAGGAAATGCCCCCCTTTTTTTGTCTAGCTAATTTGACTTAGATTTCTGTCATCTGCAATTAAGAGTTCCAACCAGTATACACAGAAAGGCAACTGTGTTTTGCCAAGTCTTGGTAGGCTCACATTTCACATCTGAAGTACCTCTGCCTTCCCTGAGAGTTGGTTTTTGCTGACCTAGCCTGGGGAATTTAAAGCAGAAGCATCAGTCACACTGATTGGGGATGAAACTTCAGAGGTCACTTGAACACCCAGGATCAAAGTATTCAGTGGTATCACCTCAAGGTTTGTTTGATTGAATACTCTAGCTCCATGCCGCTGAAATACAGCCTACTCTTTAATTTTTAAACTGTCATTTAGTGGCATGATTCAAAAACCCTTCTGAATTTTGGGAAGCCAGCTTCCATTTCCAACTAGCCTGTTCTTCCTCCTTAATAACTAGATTTAATCCTTACAGAAAATATCCATATTTACTTAGGGCGCTAAATGTGCAAACGAGCAACGCAGTAAGTGACCTACGCGAACAAAGCTCTAATCGGCGGTGCGCGCCCTCCCCTAGTAGCATAGAGCTGCTAGGGTTGTATGTAAGCAGGGTAAAGGTAATACACAAGAGGAAGAAAAGAGGAAGACGAAGGAGGGCGGAGGAAGATTAAAAGTTCCCATTCAGTCATCGAAAGTTCTCAGAACGCAGGCTAGGCTCCCGACCCGCAGGTGTGCCTGCCACACAGGGAGTGTCTTCGCCCTGTCTCCACGCCCCAAAGACGGGCTAAATTTGGGCTGACGGCCCGGTAGCCTTTGCCGCACCCTTAGCTGCAGCCCACCGAAAAGCTATCGAGAGTGTCCCGCCTCGGGCAAGACTAAAAACTACCCGGTACAGCCAGCCTTTGGTCCCCGGGAGCGGCCCGAGCTCAGGAGCAGCGCCCCGGAGCACAGCCTTCGGGTGACCCGCCGCTGCTCGGTTGGCGTCGGCCCCGCCTCTTCAGCCTCTAAGCCCCGCCTCCACGCCCCGGGCCCGCCCCCTTCCGCCCAGGCCCAGCTTCTGCTTTCGGGGTTCCGTCACCATCCTCGCGCTGGGGCCAGCTCTCTCGCAGCACAGCCCCGCCTCTCACACTCTCGGACCAAGCATTCCGCCGCCTAGCGTCCTGGCCCCGCCCCCGCGGCCCGCGGCCCCGCCTCCTGAACATCAGGGCCTGCCCCGCGCTCTCGGGTTTGAAGCCCTGGCGTCCCGGCCAGGAGCTCCGGCCCCGCCCCGGAGCTCCGGCCCCGCCCCCTCGTGCCCTCGGAGTCCAGGGGCGGAGTTGGCGCTCGCGAGGGGGCGTGGCCGTAGTGCGGGAGGCGGCGCGGGCCTGGTGGCCGGGACTTTGGCTTTGACACAGACGGCGATCGGCGTCTGTGGCTTTGGTGCTGGGCTCTCGATCCGGTTCTTGCGGATCCCGCGTCCGAATCGGGGGAAGGACTTTTCGTTTGGATCAACGCAACTGCTGCAGCGCCTCCAGTCCTGGTGCAGCCGCAAGACTTGGTGCAGCCGCAGCGGCCGGATTTCACCGCCGCTGCCGCCTCCGCGAAGCCCTGCAGCTCCTGCCGGTTCTGGGAGAGCCACTCAAGTTTTTTCCAGCAGAAACAGCTGGGACTCGCGGCCTGAGGTGGCGTGGGAGGGATCCCGCGGCCAGCCGCTGATCAGCACCTGTGCCGGCGCTGTCCCGGGCTGGGCTCAGGCTTCGGAGCCGCAGGTGGAAGGAGGACGCCCCGGAGGAGCAGCTGAGAGGTGGGGCGCCAGGAACGGCGCCGAATCTGGTAGAGGATGATAAACCCTTTCTCCTTGCCCGCGCTAGTGAGGATGGAATTCCAAAGTTGCTGGTGGTGCCGAGTGTCAGGAGCAGGGGGCGGGGGGAGGCCCACTCCCTTTTGCCTGAGAGCTTAAATGAGAGAGACTGGAGGCGGGGAGATGGCTCCAGTGCTGGGAGAGTTGAGAGGCAAGGAGGAGAGGTGTAGGCTGGTGGGGTAAATCTCCTTCCAGGAGAAGCTGCCTATAGCGTTTTTTGACCCTAACGTGATAAAAATTGGACTTCACTAGAGGAAAATCCTCACAGGACAGCATCCTTGTGTATGTTTTCTGAGGTTCACGGACAGACATCAGCCCTGGACTCCTGGCTAAGAATCCCAGCTGTAGGTAGGGAGTGCTAATGCAAACTGATTAACTGATTCAATCGATTTGTGTTTATTTGTTTTCCAGGTGGCCAAGTGAAAGGTAGTTTTGGACACTCGGGCATAGTTATTTAATGTCTGTCTAGGTAACCATTTCATGCCCTGAATCCTGCACCTTCCTTTCTGTGCCAGTGAGGTTTACTGGAATTCCTCCCTAGCCAAAAGGCTTCCTGGACTCCTGATCCTGGCCGGCCATGGGGAGCACCCTGGGCTGCCACCGCTCCATCCCCCGGGACCCCTCGGACCTGTCCCATAGTCGCAAGTTCAGCGCAGCCTGCAACTTCAGCAACATCCTGGTCAACCAGGAGAGACTTAACATCAACACCGCCACCGAGGAGGAGCTGATGACCCTGCCTGGGGTGACGCGACCGGTGGCTCGAAGCATTGTGGAGTACCGCGAGTACATCGGTGGCTTCAAGAAAGTGGAGGACCTGGCCCTGGTCAGTGGCGTGGGTGCCACCAAGCTGGAGCAGGTCAAGTTTGAGATCTGCGTGAGCAGCAAGGGCAGCTCGGCGCAGCACTCCCCCAGCTCCCTGCGGAGGGACTTGATGGCAGAGCAGCAGCCTCACCACCTGGCCACCGCCGCCGCCGTGCCTCTCACCCCGCGTGTCAACATCAACACAGCCACCCCGGCTCAGCTCATGAGCGTGCGGGGCCTCACGGAGAAGATGGCCGTCAGCATCGTGGACTACCGCCGTGAGCACGGGCCCTTCCGCAGCGTCGAGGACCTGGTGAGGATGGGTGGGATCAATGCCGCCTTCCTGGACAGGATACGGCACCAGGTGTTTGCCGAGAGGTCCAGGCCCCCGTCCACCCACACCAATGGCGGTCTGACCTTCACCGCCAAGCCTCACCCCAGCCCCACTTCCCTGAGCTTGCAGAGTGAAGACCTGGACCTGCCGCCTGGGGGGCCGACGCAGATCATCTCCACTAGGCCCTCGGTGGAGGCCTTTGGAGGCACGAGGGACGGGCGGCCTGTGCTGAGGCTGGCCACCTGGAACTTGCAGGCCTGTTCAATAGAGAAGGCCAACAACCCCGGGGTGCGAGAGGTGGTGTGCATGACGCTCCTGGAAAACAGGTGAGGATAAGAACCTGCAAGGGCATTGGGTATGAAGGCAGCTCTTGCATGGCCTCATCTGTGCATGCAAATAAGTGGATTTGGGGGCCGGTAGGGAGAGGGCAAGATTTTTAAATCAGTGGGCTTGAGGACATAGCCAATGTGGTGCAGTATTCTGAGTGTCTGAGCTCTCCTGCTCCAGAATTTTCTAAATAGAGCTAGCTGAACTTGAGGTCTGTGTCTTGAACATGGTGTATATGAGATTAATTCCTAAATTTGGGGTCAGTGGAGACTGTATCAGTGTTACTGCTTTGGAAAATGTTTGACTCCCAAGACTTCATGGGGTTTTCACCAGATGAGGCACTCAGAACCTGGGAACTGTTGTCCTTCTGTGAAAGAGCTAGTCAAAGTTTTTTTTTTTTTTTTCCTTGGGAGGCAAAGTCACATTTGTTCTACCAAATATGCTTATTTGTGTCCAGAAAAATCTTTGCAAAGACCAGGTATTTGCAAACACACACGCTATGTAAATATATTTACCAAAACGCTGCAAATGAATCACCCTTCATTCTTTTTCCTTATTTAGCCTGAAGGTGGTTTTTTAGGCCCACAGTCACAGCCCCAAATATATGTAAACCTCCCCTGTCCAAGGGCCAGAAATGATTGTATGGTGAACATTGGCTGGATTTCCACATTTGAACCATAGAAGAAGAGAGTTGTATGATGGCTTCTTATCACTGAGTGTTTACCTTATTCACAACGCTATTCTCTGTGGGAACTTCTGTTAACACTGCCTAAAACAAAACAATATTATTGTAGCAGTGACTCCCGCTATTAGTGAAATAGTGCATTATATAACACAATCAACTTTGGGAAGGAAAGAAATATTTCTAATAGTCCCTTCCAGGGCAAAACCCCTCTGATCCTGCTCTGAAGGGAATTGGCCCTGCCACCATTCCACATCACCCCCCACCCTCCCACCCCATGCCCACTCTTGCCTTGAGATGCAGGATGCTTGGGACCATGCACTGTTTTCTTTTTTTACACTGGGTTGTTGGTGACATGAGATGAGTTCTCGGCGGGAAATCACAGTGCATTGTGGCAGAGCATCAGGAAAAATGAGTGAGGAGAAAACTGGGTCTAAGCATTTCCCTGGCACTGTCCCACTGGCGTGCTCCATCACTGAGTGTTAGGAACTTGCACCACTCAGGGAACGGGACCTGGGGAACCCAAATGCACTTCCTGCAACTCCACATCCTCTATTTAGCATCATAACTCACGCCTTTTGCAAAATCATGTAGTACACAGGGGGAGAACAGGACTCAGCCTGGGAGATACTTGTGGGAATGGCTGGACAATTGTACTTTTCATCCATGGTCGCATAGCTGTACATCTGGGCGAGGAGAAGGGAGGGGGAGGGATGACTGTTTAATTCCTATTATGAGTTTTCTTAAGGCTTAGTTTGGGGATGGAGGAGGATTAATCAGGAGCTGAAGTTGCCCCCATGGGGATGACCAACTAGGTAGCCCTTGCCCACTTACCATGAAAGAGATTTGTCAAGTATGGCTTCTGGAAACCAGCATCAGCAACTGCCACAGGAACCTTGGGTTTTCAGCAACCTCTGGGTGGTTCTGATAGGCAATAAAGTTTGCACCCTGTTGTACTGTGTGTTGGCAGTCAGCTGTCCGATGGGCTGCTCTGGGAACATTTTCCCTGAAGTGTCTTTTCTGACAAGTCCAATGAGTCCAGGCAGCGCTTTCTAGGTATATTTTCTTTGATGGTTCCAATCATCCTTGTAGTTATTCAACCATGAGATGGTCCTTCTGGACAGAGTTTGAAGGGCTTACTCAGGTTCTAGAACAGATGAATGTGAAGGGTGGAAAATGGGAGAGTGAGCAGGAAACAGCCGACTTCAGAGTGGGCTCCAGTCTGCGGTGCTGACCGGGGCAACCAGGAGTACCGAGAAAGAGTGGCAACTTGCCCAGTGAGGGATTTTTCCTGGTGTCTCTTCTTTAGATTTCCTAGAGGGGTGATGATTTGTTGAAGACAGTTGACTACTGTCCTCTCTGTCCTTCCAGAGAGCTCAGGAAGAGCTTACCCTGAAGGGTGAGCTTACCCAGAAGAGTGTAGAAGGGAGCATCTGGGAGCTACTTTAAATGTGACCTGTGTCGCCATCATGTTTCTCACACTTGACCACATCTGTTGTCCTGTGGGTTGGTGTTTCTTTTTGTCCAGTGTTCTGGGCACTCTAAGCACCTTGTTAGTGTTTGGTAAACCTGAAGTTTGGCTTAGGGCCTGAGTCCCTGCAGAACTGGAATGGGTCCACTGGTTTAGGGCCCTGAAAGATGCCTGGTTGTGACAGAGTGGGCCACATGTCCTCAAAACAGCAGTGCACATTCTGCAGGAGCCGTGTTCATCCTGATTCACAAAATTATCTCACATTCCAATTGATCCTTTTATTAGCAAGAGGAAAGAAATGTATTTTGAGCAAGAATGGATGCAGGTAATTTTGGGGTGCTCTTTGTATATCTATATATACACATATACATATATAATAAATATAGGAGTTGTGTGACTTTTGAATGTGCCTTTGTATTTTCACAGCTTTCTCAGTAACTCTGGGAAGTAGGTAGTGCATGCTTTTATTATTGAGTCTTCATCTTTAAGTAAGGAAACTAAAACCAAAAATGTTAAGTGCCTTACCACTATCCCACAGCTCACTAATATGTCAGCTGGGACTAGGACCCAGAACCTTCTGACTTTAGACCTGTGCTCTTTGCAAGTGTGCTGTTTTATAAGCACCTTACTTTTATCCTGCCTCTTGTTCAGACATTCCACACTCTGCCTAACCAGGGCCATTTGCCAAATTGTGTACTAGTCCTATTTTCGTCCATTAAATTTATGGTAAAGAAAAAAAAAGAAACCCCGCAACTCCACCTCTTCATGTGTTAAATTGATGAAATTCCTTAACTTCCCGAAGTCTCAGTTTTTCCGTAGGATACATGTAGCTAATGTAAAACACACACATACACACAGAGAAACACAAACCCTTGGGCACTTTTTTTGCAAAGGGAATAGCTGGCTCTTGTTTTCCTCTCTGCGGGTTTGTGTGTGTTTTCTTAGACTAAAACATGCCTGGCTGAGACTCTAAAAGGATAGAGTCTTTTCTGGCCCTGAGATGCTGCTGCCTTGGTGGACAAGTGTGTATGAGCTACAAGAAATCATGTTTTGCACATGCAGCCTGAGATAGAGCAGAAAGCTTGATAATCACACGATTACCAGGAACCTTCAAGGATGTCATGCTGTGACACAGAACTGACAGGTTTCATCAGATTCCTTTGCCGAGTGTCAGTCTTAGGCAATGTTTTTCCTTGTTTTCAGGATTTATGGAGCAAGACTAAAAGATGAATGCTTCTGCTAAATACTCTTGCAAAATCTGATGGTAGCCCACATATGGAATGAAGAAATATTTCTTTCTCTTCCAGTTTTATTGAGATAGAGTTGACATATAGCACTGTAGAAGTTTAAAGTATACAGCATAATGATTTGACTTACAGATGTCATGCAATAATATAATAAGTTCAGTGAAAATCCATCATCTCATATAGGTACAAAGTCAAAGAAATGGAAAAAAAAACATTTTTTCCTTGTGATGAGAACTCTTAGGATTTACTCTCCTAACAACTTTCAGGGATTACATACAGCAGTGTTAATTATGTTAATCATGTTATACATTGTCTCCCTAGTACTTTTTCACCTTTTAACTGGAAATTTATTCCTTTTGACTACCTTCATCCAACTTCCCCTCCCTCTATGCCTCACCTCTTGTAACCACAAATCTGATCTCTTTTCCTAGGAGTTTGTTTTTTGAAGTAAACTTGACCTATATAGCACTAGTTAGTTCCTGATGTACCACATAATGATTCAATATTTCTATACATTTCAAAATGATCACCATGATAAGTCTAGTTATGATCTGTCACTGTACAAAGATATGTATAATTATTGATTGTATTCTCCACACTGAACACTGTACTTGTGACTCACTTCTTTTGTAATTTGAAGTTTCTCCCTGTTAATCTCCCTCACTTATTTCTCTTCTCCCCCCTCTTCCCCTCTGGCAACTGTTTGATCTCTATATCTATGACTCCGTGTTTAGCTATGTTTGTTAATTTGCTTTGTTTTCTAAATTCCACATATAGTAGTAGTAGTAGTTTAGTTGCTAAGTCATGTCCTACTCTTGCGACCCCGTGGACTGTAGCCTGCCAGGCTCCTCTGTCCTTGGGATTCTCCAGGCAAGAATACTCGAGTGGGTTGCCATTTCCTTCTCCAGGGAAATTCCATATAGAGTGTTTGTCTTTTTCTGTCTGACTTATTACACTTAGCCTAATATTCTCCAAGTCCATCCATGTTGTTGCAGATGGCAAAATTTCATTCTTTTTATGGTTGAGTAATGTTCCATTAAGTGTGTGTGTGTCTCTATGTATATCAAACATCTTTATTCGTTTATCAGTGGGAACTTAGGTTGCTTCCATGTTTTGGTTTTTGTAAACATTGCTCCAATGAACATACAGGTGCATATATCTTTTTCTTTGGATTGGTACCCTGGAGTGGAATTGCTGGATCACATAGTAGTTCTAGTTTTAGTTTTTGTGAGGAGCTTCTATACTGTTTTCATAGTGGCTCTGCCGATTTACATTCCCACCAACAGTGCACAAGTGTTCCTTTTTCCTTCACATCCTTGTCAACATTTGTTATTTGTGGTCTTTTTGATGATAGCCATTCTGACAGGTGTAAGGAAATATCTCATTGTGATTTTAACTGGCATCTCCTGATAATTAGTGATTTTGAGAAGGTTGTTTGAATTTTACTTTTTGTTTGTTGCTGAGGATATGTTCAATTTTGAACAGTCCTTTTGGTTTCTGAACGCATAAGCACTGTAGGAGCTGACAGATAATCTCCAGAAGAAATAAGGAGTTTAGCATCCCACTTGCACATTTTCCTATGGTCTCCATCAGAAGGGAATGTGAGTGTCACAGTCTTGAGCCTTTTAATGGTCTGAATCTGTTTTCTTGCCTCATGTTTGTTTGTGATATCAAAGCACAAGGTGAATTAGTGCATGACAGCACACACTCCTTGTGAAAAAAGGGTTGTTAGTTTGTCAGACTTGATTAATAGGCTCAGTATAGACACAGCCCATCTTGTTGTTTGATTCATTCATGGAAGAACATGTATTGAATGGCTGCTGTGTATGTGTATATGTATATGCTAAACTGGGGAGTCAGACTGGCCCTGTTTTTAAACCAAGTTAAGCAAATGTGAATCAGCTTTTATGGCTCAGCCTCAGAACATTTGGAAAAATCCATACATTTTATCAAAAATCGCCGAGTAGGACTGATACCAGGTTGAATTTTTAAAAAGAGTAATGGGCTCATCCCGAGGGACTGAAAATTGGTGGATGCAGCCAGACATACCATCTGGGGGCAAAGTGCCCAGCAGTTGCTTTAAAGTAGAAATTGTGAAATCTATTTTGACAGCTGTGGAAATGGAGGCTCAGAGAGATTAAATAGTGTTCGTGTGGCCTTCAGAAACGAAGATGGTGGAGTCAGGTTTTGAAGGCAGGCGTTTGTTTGATTTCAGAGCAGGGCACCGGGGTACTTCTTCCCAAATTCCGTGGCCTTGACTGACCCTCGCCCACCTGCTGTTTTCTCCCTCTCTCAGGCCTCAGGCTGGCCAGGCATCAGAACTTTACCTAGACTCTCAGGCCGCTGGAGACCTCTGCTCCCTTCCTGTTTTTGTTCCCCTGAAGGACAGGGCTTTGGGCCAGAGGTGGAGCACTCCAGAGGGTGCCAGGTTCCCCCCCTGCACTGGGACCCTCAAATGTGAGTCTGCACAACCTTGGCTCCACTCCAAGGCCGAGGTCCGGTATTCTGAGCCAGGGAGCTCCTGGTTTCCAGAGAGAAAGGTGGTGAGGATTAGTGAGAGAAGTGGGTGTGAATGGAGGGCAAGGCCTGGGGTGGGCAGACACAGGGCTTATTTCACCAAAGGAACAGCTCTTCCTTTTGTCATTCCAGAAAGCCGGGCCTGTTGGGATCCGATTTTTAGTGGGGGAGAGTGTGTGTGTTGAAAGTATTGATTCTTCCAGAAGATATTCATTCCTTTATTATTTATGCATTCAACAGAAATTTTTTGAGCTCTCACTGAGTACCAGGCTTTGGTAATAAAGTGTAGGATAAGACAAAGCCAGTGCTCTTATGGAGTTTCCATTTTAGGCAGGAAGACAGAGAAGTCAGTACACCGATAAATACCTTACAGATAGTGGTGAAAGCTGAGGGTGATGGAGGCTTGCTGAGTAAATGGGGGTCAAGGAAGCCTCATCGGAGAAGCTGAGGAGGCAGGCATGGAAAAAGTTGGAGGAAAGAGTGCTTCACTAGAGGAGCCAGCAGGTGCAAAGGCCCTGAGAGCTTGCTTCAGACAGAGAGCCGGAGTTCCGGGAGGGGGAGGTGGCTACGGTTGCTGGGGGGGGGGGGGGGGGGGGGGGGGGGGGGGAGGCAGGGCCAGGTGTGTGGGGCCTTTTATTCTAACAGCAGAAACCGGCTGCAGAGGATTAGAAGCAGAAGTGGATGAATCAGCTGTTATCAGATTGTTCTGTCTGCTGGGGGGCCTCTTGGAGTGTGTCCTAGGAGTTGACTAAGTGAGCCTGTTATAGAATAAAGACTGAAAAGGATGGTGGCAGGGGAGCAGAAGTGGGTGGCGATAAGAGGATCTTTTAGAGACAAAAACTGGAAAGACTTGCCTGTGTTTTGGATATTGTGGAGATTAACTAGGTAGATTCCTAGAAGACAGGCGCAGAGGCATTTAAGAAATCTGGAGGCCGACTCACATGCCTCTGCATTATGTCGGCATGATGCAGCTTGGTGACCTTACCCCTCCGTCTGCTGTTGCCTCACTCTGGTCAAGTGTGGGATCTTGGTCCACAGTGGATAGAGAAAGAGGCCCTGAGGTCCTCTGTGTAGACCAGGTGCTGGACTGCACCCCATGGGCCAAGAAAGAGCCTGAGGACATTGACAGAGACATCAGTGGATTATTGGACAAGGATCTTACACAAAGGGTCCTGGAGCATCACCCACCTTGTGTGGCAGACTGCGGGGCAAGGCATGAGAGCAATCTTTGGTACTTAGGGGAGAAGGAGGCTACCGTTATAGGGAGGAATTGAGGTCAAGTGGGCTCATCAGTTACCAGGGACTAATTGTGTCCCATAATTAAGAGGATTGGGTAGACACATGAGTGAAACAGATAGATCGAGCTGGGATATACAGAGCAAGAGAACAGCTATAGTAAATGGCCTAACCATATATTTGTGCTGTGCTGTGCTCAGTCGTGTCCAACTCTTTGCAACCCCATGGACTGTAGCCTGCGAGGCTCCTCTGTTCATGGAATTTTCCAGGCAAGAATACTGGAGTGGGTTGCTATTTCCTCCTCCCAGAGGATCTTCTTGAACCAGGGATTGAACCCATGTCTCTCGCGTCTCCTGCATTGGCAGGTGGATTCTTTACCATTGTACCACCTGGGAAACCCTAAAAGACATTTTCAGAAGTTAAATTCAACATGGATTGAATTTAAGTGCACTTACTTGGTGAAGTCAGAGGCACAGGGTGATGTCAGGGAGCTCACAGTCTCACAAGGAGACACATTGCCAGGTACTTACCAGGTCCATGTCTGTTTTGAAGAAAGAGGTCAAGCTTAAGCCCAGGGGTCTGGTACCTGTCTGCCTGGCTCTGGAGGCAGATGGAGAACTCAGCACAGGGAAAGGATGTGGGGACAGGATCAAGGTGGCTGGAAAGGAATTAGTCTAGAGGGGAGGCCTGGGTCCGAGCAGCAGGAGTGGTGGCCCATCAGGGTGAAGGTGAGGATCAGCAGCTCCCCACGCAGCCATCGGGTGAGGAGCAGGAAGTCAGCTCCCAACATGCACAGGCTCAAGGTGTGAATCGTGCAGACGAGGAGCCCCATGGTAGAGAAGAGCATTGAGGTATGTGTTATTTTTATTTCAAAATTACCCAGTTTTACAAAAGATTTTATCCCAGAGTTCTTAACAATCTCTGCCAGTAACAAAATCATGCATTTCACTGATACTTGACATGTTCCTCGTGGACACCCTGGTCTTTGTGTTGTCGTGTACAGCTGAGTGGAAATTCCACACCTGTGACTCTCTTCAAAACATCCAGGATATTATGCAGAAATGGCCTGCTCTGCTCGCAGGCTTGTAGTTCTCAACAGAGATTTAGGAACCTAGAAACTTGCCTATCCTATTCCTGATGACTGTACACAGGCCTCATCTGGACAGCAGTTCTTAGTGCAATGTTTTGATTGACAGCTGCCAAACCACTGGACTCCAGCACTAGGAATACGTGCTCAGAGTAAGCAGTTAATTACTAAGAAGTCTAGACTCCTACTGAACTATTGGGGAAAGAAACCCTGAGTTTTCTTTACTGAGTACAGCTCTCTACCTCTGTTGCTTTGTTGTTTGTTTCCAACAAATCCTTGTTTCTAGCGAGTTCTATTTTGATTCAGCCATTACCTGATTAAGCTGTTAAGCTGGGCCTTCAATTACTTTATCTAGAGGCTGCTGTAAACTCCTGAAATGCGATGCCAAAGCCAAGAGAATATTGTTACGTGGCCACGTTGAAGGTTGTGTGTGTTTGGGATGTGGTTTTATTGTGTTGCAGGGATCTGAATTCTATTTGCTCACCCAAAAGCTAGAGAATGAAATTAGTACTTAGTCTTTCTGAGCTAATGCTGAAATCGTGGTGTCTTTTAAAATGGGAGATGTCAGATAAAATTGCTGTTTTTAAAAATACTGATCCAATTATCTATTACCAAAAAAAATTCTCTAGAATGTGTTTTTATTAAGCAAATTGAGTCTGACTTAAATACTTTTGTATTCCCTCTTTTCTTAAATGAGGAAAAAGTAAAAGTTTTAGTGGCCTCTCAGTACCAGTGATTGGGCTTCCCACATGGCTCAGTGGTAAAAAAATTCACCTGCAGGAGATCTAGGAGACTTGGATTCGATCCCTGAGCTGGGAGGATCCCCTGGAGGAGGAAATGGCAACCCACTTCGGGTATGCTTGCCTGGAAAAATCCCACGGGCGGAGGAGCTTGGTGGGCTCCAGTCCACAGGGTCATAGAGAGTCAGACATGACTGCCAGTAGATTCGGGGCTTTGTCTTTCTGTGTTTGGTGGGTGACCTCTGCAGCTGCAGTTCATTGTGTCATTTTACTGGTGAGTTCTTTGCAAAGTTGCAAAGTCGTTTTTAGCTTGAGGACTCATTTTAAACGTCAAAATACTGCATGCCCCTCCTCCCACATAGTGGTAACTGTGTTAGCAGTAGTTGTGCTAAGAACAAAAACAGTGATAGTTAACACCGATAGTTACTGTGGCTGATGTCCAGGGCTAAGCAGCTTTCCTTTGGGTATCATCATCAGTCCTCCTATACAAGCAGAAGTGACGGCTCAGGGAGGTTGAGTAATTTTCCCCAGGGTCACACAACTTTTAGGTGACGGAGCTAGGATTATAACCTAAGCAATCAGATTCCAAGGTGTGATGATAAAGTACTTAGTTCACTAATGCTTTCCCACAACTTTGTGTTTTATTCATCACCCCAGCCTTTTTACTGGACTAAGTGCTCTCTGACCAACTTGGTTCGAGTTTCATAGTCATGATCTTTCGTAAGTGTGCTGACAACGTTACCATCGTGTGTGTATATCCAGTATTTCTTTGTTCAAAGTGGAGCAAGGATATTTGCAAAGGAATCTGAGTGTGGAATACTTTATTTTTACGACTTTTCAGTCTTTTACAATCATCTTGCCCACACCTGTTTTTACAGCAGTTTCTTCAAACAATTTGCCTTCATAGAAGCTTTCCAAACATTCATCTTCCTTTTCTTAGAAGCAACTTCTCCTTCTGCTCAGACTCCTGTTTCGACAGCCGATGTCACAGTTAGGAGACCATAGCAGTATGCACAATGGGCGTGAACAAGTCTGGGGACAGACGCAGCTGAACCTGGGTGAGCATGTGAGAGAAGGGAACTCATCAGCTGGGAGAACTCAGTGTGGCACGGGTGCCGAGCTCTCAGCGTGTTTGATGAAGGGAGTGAGGACAGCCTGCTGAGTGGGTCCCTTGAGTAGAGGCTGGTTAGGAGACTCTCTTTTGTGTTTTTAAGGACACTAGTACCTGGCCCAAGTTACATTACCTCTGTAGTCTAGAGACTGTATTTGCTGTGGATATATTGCATTGGCCAAAAAATTCGTTCAGGAAACCTGAACCAACATATTACAGACCCCTGGTGGTAACTGAGGGTTGTTTCTGATAGACTATTATTTTTTCTAGATTGACCCCAAAATATAAGGCCAAGAGTTCATTGGTCCAATTTCTTTCCCCAAATCTTTTGCAACTTTCAGAAATATGAGGTGGAGGAGTAATTAGCTTTAAAATTTTTCTTTGACTTCAGACCTGGACTAGTCAGCATTTTCTGCAGTGCGGTAGAGAGCCTGCTTATGAAACTCACTAATGTGAGCTGGGAGGGATTTAATAAGCAGGTAGACTGGAGTCAGTGGTGTATAAAACATCTTCCCGAGTTTGTAACTCTGCACCATCTTTTGAAACTGTTCTAGATTTTATGTTCAAGTTTGATTTTTAAATTCATGTTCATACATGTGAAACTGTCGGACACTGTGGTGTCATAGTACTCACACGCTGGGCTCTGTTAAATGCCAGGCAGGGCTGTTTGGAGTGGACTTTTAATCTTAAATTGAGTTAGTTTTGTTGCTTCCAGCGTTGACAGTACAAGTGCAAGTACTATTTGGATACTGTTAGTTTGAACTTATATATTATTGGAGTTTCAACTTGGAAATACAAGTTGCTTCTGTCCGTTCAACTTTTCAGTAATTGAAGAGCATCTGAAACTCTAAGACGGTTGTTCAAAATGTTAATATTTTACATATGTTAGTGTATATGCTTCCATACTACTTTACATTCATCTCACCCTCTCCCTGGCCCTTGTCCATAAGTCTGTTCTCTATGGCTTCCTCTCCATTGCTGCCTTGAGAATAGGTTTATCAGACCCTGGGGACTCAAAATGGGGTTCTGTAACAACCTAGAGGAGTGGGAAAGGGTGGGAAGTGGGAGGGAAATTTAAGAAGGAGGAGACATATGTACACCTCTGGCTAATTCATGTTGATGTATGATAGAAATCAAACCAATATTGTAAAGCAACCATCAGTCAATTAAAAAATATAGTTAAAATGTTACTATTTGCAACCATTTATCTAATCTATGAAAATCAAGAATTTCTTGATCTACCAAAGCGAGATATAAAAATAAACCAGATAATGAGTGAACGATAAGGATGTATGATCACCATAACCCCTGATTTCACATACAGTATCTGTGTATCAAAGCAACTGGGGCATTTTTCTTGACTGATTATATTGGTAAAGGCTATATACTTAAATGTACTCAGGTCTTCTGAATCACAAAAGTCCCTTCCAACCGTGAGAGTTTTTGTACAGAGATGGAAAATGGTCACTATTTCTACCAAATGTCCTTCAATTCAGAGAAGGAAAAGTAGTTGTTTTTGCAGGTAGAATTGTATTAGTTTACTAGGGCTGTCATATCAGAGGAGCACAGATTGGGCAGCTTAGACAAAAGAAATTTACTTTCTCACAATTCTGGAGCCTGGAATCCAAGATCAAGGTGTCAACAGGGTTGGTTTCTCCTTGACTTATAGATAGCTGTCATCTCCCTGTATCTTCATGTGGTCTTCCCTGGGTACCTGCCTGTGTTCAAATTTCCTCTTTTTTCCCCTAATATTTGTTTATTTGGCTGCATCAGGTCTTAGTCGCGGCACACAGGATCTTTGATCTTCATCGTGGCATGCGGGGGCTTTAGTTGTGGCATGTGGGATCTAGTTCCCTGACCAGGGATCGAACTGGGCTCCTGCATTAGGAGCACAGAGCCTTAGCCACTGGACCACCAAGTAAGTCCCCAAATTTCCTCTTCTTAAAAGGACATCAGTCTTACTGAATTGGGGCTACTCTAATGGCATCCAGATGCAGTCACACGCTTAAGTACTGGGGACTAGGACTCCAACATATGACTTTTGGAGGACCTAATTCAGCCCGTAACAAGAGGGGGTAAGAAAAATCACTCAGGAACTTCCTCTTTGGCTACTTGTGAGAAACCTGTTCCTCTTGGTTTTTCTTGGGGCAATGATGATTTCATGTACTTGTTTAACAAAGAGTTTAAAGCTGGAGAAAGCTGCCTTGGAGTTACTGGAGTGATAGTCTACTGGACAAGAGAAATGGCTTTCTGGCCGGGCAATAGCAGGTATGCACCAGCAGTTAAGGACTAAGATTTGTTTCCTTTGAACTTCTCTCCTTCCAACTTGCCAGTCCTCTGTTTTCTCCTGAAATGCCAGCAGAGACCGAGCCTTCTACCCACCCCCGCCTAGGCAGCAGCTCCAGTTTGCCAAGTTCTCTGTTTGCTCTTGGCTACAAGGAATGGTGACACATGAGCTGATCTGCCCATCAGAATTTTAGTGCCCTTGAGCATTGCTGTGGAGAGGCATGATTCAGAGGGACCTCTGAAGCCTACTCACCTTCAGCTGTCCCTGACTTATTGTTAAGCATCCCAGTCACGGGCTCCCCATTGGCCTGTGTTTCCCCTCCCATTACATCATTCTGTTGTCATTGCCTGCATGATGCCTTCTGCACTCCCAGACTGTATATACAACCTAGTTTCAGCACAATAACACTTTGGAATTTGTGGAAAGGAGAAATGACCCCTGGCATCTACTATTTACTTTGCCCCATGTGCTGTTGCTCAGCCTTTTATATTCATTAACTAATTTAATCTTTGCACCATCCCAATGAGGTTGGCAAAGTATTCCCACCTTACACATAAGGAGACTCAAATAATTTAAGTAAACTTGCCTGAGCCACATAGTTGGTGGGTGTAGAGCAGAAGTTCAAAGCTGGGCAGAATTATTCAGAGCCCAAACTTGTTTACATTCAGATGTGGAGAATCTGTAAACCTGGAGGTGGCACCAGGGTCTTAAGGAAGGGGACATTTCTTTCCTAGCCATTTTGTATATAGGAAGTGTGAAAGACAGGTTTCAACGGGGGTGCTTTCTGGAATGGGGCTCAGCTGGCGCTTTAGGAGGTCATCCAATTCCATCATCCAGTGAGGTCAGGGTTTGGGGCTTTGGCGACACAAGATTTTTTAAAAACTGAGATATAATGTTCATACAGTGCAATTCACCCTTTTAAAACATACAGTTTGGTTTTTAGTATATTCAAAAAGTTGTGCAGCCCTCAGCACTGTTTCTGAACAGTTGTATCACCCACAAGGAAATTCCATACTGGAAGTCACACCCTCCTCCCAGCCCGAGGCAACCACTGATCTACTTTCTGTCTTTGTGGATTTGTCTGTCCAGGACATTTTATATAAATGGAATTACATAATATATGGTCTTTTGTATCTGGATTTTTTTTTCTTTACTTAGATTCATCCATGTTGTAGCATCTGTATTTCTTTTTTATAGCTGAATAATATTTCATTATAGGGATGTACCTCATTTATGCCTACAATGTAGGAAACCCGGGTTCAGTCCTTGGGTCAGGAAGATCCCCTAGAGAAGGGAATGGCAACCCACTCCAGTATTCTTGCCTGGAAAATTTCATGGACAGAGGAGCCTGGCAGGCTATAGTCCATGGGGTTGCAAAGAGTCAGACACGACTGAGCAACTAATACTTTCATTTTCAGTTACCAGCTGATGGACATTTAGATTGTTTTTACTTTTTAGCTATTGTAAATAATGCTGCTATGAATCTTGTGCACAAGTTTATGTATGTATGTTTTCATTTCACTTGGGTATACACCTAAGAGTAGAGTTGCTGAGTCACATGGTAATTCAATGTTTAACACTTTGAGGGACTTCTAGACTGTTTTCCAGAATGGCTGAACCATTTTGCATTTCCACCAGCAATATCTGAGGGCTCCTCTTTTCTGCACATCCTCCCCAACACTTGTTATTCCTTCTTTTTAATTATAACCATATTAATTGACATGAAGTGGTGTCTTGTTAGGGGTTTTAGCTGCATTTCTGTAATGACATGATTTTTGGCATCTTCTCATGTGTTCATCGGCCATTTATGTATCTTCTTTGGAGAACTGTCTCTTTAGAGCTGGGTCACCTGTTCTCAACACCTGTTTCCAAGCTGATAAAATATAAGATATCTTGGTGCTAACTCCCTTTTCACTCCATATTTCCCTCTTCCTTGCTCCTTAGTCATAGAATCATTATACCAGAGCCTAACCTGGAATAATTGTTTTGTAACAGAAAAACTGCCTGTCGTCCTACAGAAACAACCCCCCTATTGAAGAAGGAACCTGGAGAATTCCATTTGGTGTGCTTTGTTACATATTCTACTTGGAGAAGTACTTGGTGTCCTTTGATTTTCACATGCAAGTTATGTGTTTTGGATGGAACTTTAGTGCTTGTTTTACTTTTTCTCGAAGTCAAAAGTAATATATGCCAAGATTTGCTGTGAAAGGTGATCTGGATATGCATGCATGCGTACCTGAGTGCTCAGTTGTGTCTGACTCTTTTCAACCCCGTGGGCTGTAGCCCACCAGGCCCCTCTGTCCATGGAATTTTCCAGGCAAGAATACTGGAATGGGTTATTGTTTCGTACTCCAGGGGATCTTCCTGACCCAGGGATCAAACCCGCATCTCCTGCATTGGCAGGCAAATTGTATACCACTGAGCCACTTGGGAAGCCAATTTGGAGATTGTTGCTATTATTCAGTCGTTCCATTGTGTCCAACTTTTTGTGACTCATGGACCATAGCATGCCAGGCTTCCCTGTCCTTTACTATCTCCTTGAGTTTGCTTAGATTCATGTAAGGTTTTCTTCCAAGGAGCAAGCGTCTTTTAATTTCATGGCGGCAGTCACCATCTGCAGTGATTTTGGAGCCCAAGAAAATAAAGCCTGTCTCTGTTTCCATTGTTTCCCCATCTGTTTGCCATGAGGGCTTCTCAGGTGGTTCCAGTGGTAAAGAATCCATCTGCCAAAACGGAAGACAAAGGTTTGATCCTTGGGTTGGGAATATCCCCTGGAGAAGGAAAAGGCAACCCACCCCAGTTTTCTTGCCTGGAGAATCTCATGGACAGAGGAGCCTGTTAGGCTACAGTCCATGGGGTCACAAAGAGTCAGACACAACTGAAGTGACTTAGCACACACATTTGCCATGAAGTGATGGGATCAGATGCCATGATCTTAGCTCTTTGAATGTTGAGTTTGAAGCCAGTGTTTTCACTCTCCTCTTTCACCTTTATCAAGAGGCTCTGTAGTTCCTCTTCACTTTCTGCCATAAGGGTGATGGTCATCTGCATATCTGATGTTATTGATATTTCTCCCAGCAATCTTGATTCCAGCTTGAGCTTCATCCAGCCTGGCATTTCACAAGATGTACTCTGCATATAAGTTGAATAAGCAGAGTGACAGTATACAGTCTTGACGTTCTCCTTTCCCAGTTTGGAACCAGTCCATTGTTCAATGTCCGGTTCTGACTTTTGCTCCTTAACCTGCATACAGATTTCTCAAGAGGCAGGTAAGGTGGTCTGGTATTCCCATCTCTTGAAGAATTTTCCACAGTTTGTTGTGATTTACACAGTCAAAGGCGTTAGCGTAGTCAATGAAGCAGAAGTAGATGGTTTTTTTGGAATTCCCTTGCTTTTTCTGTGATCCCACAGATGTTGGCAATTTGATCTCTGATTCCTCTGCCTTTTCTAAATCCAGCTTGTACACCTGGAACTTCTTGGGTCACATATTATTGAAGCCTAGTTCATGACAGTGTCTGCAAATTCCACAATGCTGGGCCAGGAAAGAACCTTGGAGGAGCACCTCTCACAGGACTGAGTCCCCCCACACAAATGAAATGACATGTATAATGTTTACTTCCATATTCTTTTGAACCAAGCTATAGAGTGTTGAATCATTAGATTCTGCAGTTTATGGCATCCTATCTTCCATTAGTGCTAGGTTCCACTTCTGTTTGGTTTTATTTAAAAGTTGTCTTTCCTCCTTCATCTCTATCCTCATTCATTCCCCTTCCATAGCTTCAGTGCAAAGTGTTAAATATATGTCCTTAGACATATCTTTGAAAAATGTAACAGTTTCATCTACAAAGAAAAGCATGTGTTTTTATGGTTTCAAGCTAGTTCTTTGTTCCTGACTGCTGCTTAATCACTGGCCACATGGACGGGTAGGTGCTCCAAGGAGACCAGGCTGCCTTGCGCTTCCTGCTACCAACAAGGCCACTATGGCCTTCACATACTTTTCCAGCCATTTGGAGTCCCTCTTTGGGGGACAAGTTTTGCCCATATTATAAAATTTGAAGTTGCCTCCCCACCCCTACTTGTTTTGAAATGTTCATGCACCTTCTAGATGCCAGTCCCTGTTTTGGTCTCAGAGATTGCAAAGCTCTTCTCATACTTTATCACCTTCTGTTAACTTTGTGGTGCCCTACACACAACAGAAATTCTTAATCTTGCTGTAGTTAAATCTATAAAGGGCTTCCCTAGTAGCTCAGCTGGTAAAGAATCCACCTGCAATGCAGGAGACTTGGGTTCAATCCCTGGGTTGGGAAGATCCACTGGAGAAGCGTTAGGCTCCTCACTCCAGTATTCTTGGGCTTCCCTGGTAGCTCAGACGGTAAAAAATCTGCCTGCAGTGCGGGAGACCTGGGTCTGATCCCTGGGTTGGGAAGATTCCCTGGAGGAGGACATGGCAACCCACTCCAGTATTCTCACCTGGAGAATCACCATGGACAGAGGAATCTGGTGGGCTATAGTCCATGGGGTCCCAAACAGTTGGACACCACTGAGCGACTAAGCATAGCACAAATCTATCAGTTCCCTTTTGGATGCTATTTAACAAATCCATCTTACCCCAAGTTCACTCTTACATTTTCCTCTTAGCTTCTCAGTTGTGTAGTTTTATCCTTCACATTTAAATTTTCACTCTGGAGTCTGTCTGAGTAGGTGTGAGGTACAGATACAATTTTTTTTTTTTTAATTTTTCTAGTCCCAGCCACCAACCACTTGTTCTTTGCCCATTGATTTGTCCGGGACCTTTATTATCCTTGCATATCACATTTGATGTTTGTCAACTCCTACGCTTGGGTGTTGTGGCCACATTGTTGTTAATATTGTGGCATCTGGTCAAGTAACTCTCCTTTTGTGCTTTTCTGCTTAAAAAATTCCCTAACCATAGAGAACAGGAGTGGCTGCCTTGGCTCTGGATTCCTGGGGCCGTGAGTGTCTGACCCCGACTGCAGGCGGCTATGAGATGAGAGCCTGGCCACTGAGCCTGGCAGGGGATATGGGCTCCAAGGGTGGTGCCAGTGAGGAAGCAGGCATGGGGCAGAGATGGCTGGGGCCTTGGGGCCATGGCCTCACTGGGACCACTTTCCCTGGGTTGGGCCCAGGCTCTGAAAAGCAGCCCGGGACCGCTTAAGATTCCTGTCTGGGGAGTGAGGTCGGATGGATATGGTGTATGGATGGGTCCTGTGGGAGGAGGGGGCTCATCCACGGAGCTGCTCCCCATGTCAGGCTCTGAGCAGAGGGGCAGTGAGGAGAGTCCACTTTTTGTGCGGGCTCCTGTCAGCTCCTCCACCAGTTGGAGACTTCGCCCTCTTCCTACACTACAGGCACAGGGCCAGGGTTGTGTCTGTTTTGTTTGCATCATCCTGCACACCAGCGACAGGTGCTCACCAACAGTAAAAAGAAAGAGGGAAGCAGGCAGAGTCTGGAAAGGGCTTTGGAGCCAACTCTACCAGAGACCCCGCCCATTATTAGCCTTGTGGCCTGGGGCAGGCTGCTTAATCAACTGAACTTTGACCGCCACATTTGATAGGGGCTGTAACACTGCAAGCTGGCTGGTCAGTGAAGGAGGAGAGGTGTATGCATAGCATCTGGGCTGCACATGGTAGCTGCTCAGTAAGTGGGAGTTGTCAACTGGGGGTTATCTCACAGGAAAGCTCTCCAGTTCATTACGCATGTCTTCTGCCAGGCTGTACCAGGCTTTCAGACAGAGATGAATGACCTAGCCCTGCCCTTTGATGAGCTCACAGTTCAGCAGTGAGATAATTACAAGCAGACAATAGCTGACTGATGCTGAGATCAAGGTGTAAACTCCAGAGGATACATCTTTTCGCCCAACCTGGAGGACCTCAGGAGGCTTTCTATAGGAGAAGAAGCCTGAACTGAGTCTTGAAAGGTGACTGAAGTTATTAATAGCTGAGGAAATAAAGGTAGAAGGGCATTCCACACAGAGGGACTGGGAGGAGCAAAGCCTAGAAACACGGAACTAGTATATGCTGGGAAATAAAAAACACAAAACACCCAAACATTTAAGTTTTAGAATCAGTTTGAGTTTCTCAAATATCCTTTTGGAATTTTGATTGGAATTGCATTGACTTTACAGATGAAATTTCAGAAAATCTGATATCATTGCAATGATAAGTCAACCTTTCCTAGAACATCTATATTTTCTTCATTTAGTTACATTTTCTTTTGGAACTTGTAATGAAGCTTAACATTTCCCCACGAAGGTTCTGTGCATTCTTTGTGAGGTTAGCTCTTAGATACTTTGATTTCCTGTTTTTAAAATTTCCAGAGAATACAATTCTAGAGTTTTCTTTGTTAGTCATTCCAGCTTTTAACTGTTATTATCACAGGGCTCTTCCTTCACCTACATCCCTTATTTGTAATTTATGCCAATTTTTCTGAGTCTTTGCTAGTAGAAGTTAAAACCTCTCTGAGGTTCTCTCTTTATGTTTGGAGACCTCAGTTCAATCTCCTTCCACCTTATATTCTCACCCTGAATAATGTTACTTCGTTTTGCCTTTCTCCATGATTTATATTTTTCAAGCATAAATCGATGCTCTGGCTTTAAATCACAGGTTGTCATTATGTGAGTAGATACACAAATATGAGCATGCCTGGTGTAAGAACCAAAACACAGCTGCTGGTTTATACAAAAAAACAAAAGTCCCCAAAAGTAGTGGCCATAAATTATAAAATGTTTAAGTTTAAAATTAATTTTCTTTGCACAGGGCAACCCTCGCAGTGAATCAGACTATGTCAAATTTGAGATCAAAGAACTCGGAATTATCTTTTGTAGTTCAAATATCATTTATTGAGTCTCATTTTTGCAAATCTTTTTTGCATCTCACGTGTCCATAGATTCCTGCTTGTCTGACCACAGACAAATGTCTGTACATGCCTCCACCCACAGAGTGTCTGGGTATGCAAGAGTTATAAATATACCCATCTTTTAAATAGATCTTTTTCTTTAGTGTTACTTGCGTCTTTGCTTCTTCCACTTTCTCACTGAGTAAGTCTGGTTGGGAAGACCTGTATGCATTTGGCTACACACTGCCTTCTAATTATTTGCAAGCTCTCCTTTATGGTTAGTTATCAGTTAAGCTGAGTGGTAGTGGCATTTTATTTCACCTAGAAACAACCCAGGTGGAAGTTAGAAATTTTCTTTTTTCCCAGGTTTCCAAATAGCCTGGTGGCTGCCCCCATGACCTTGGTTTTTTGCATAGTTCTAGGCCTAACTGTGAAGTTTGTTTTCTGGTGTCCAAGTAAGGGCCTATAGTTTTGATATGAAACATACAAAAAATATAAATAATACTTGGGTTCTTTACCCCCTCTTGTCAATGTATTTTGCTTTCTTAAGGACTCAGAGCACTTATATCTTGCTGTCATTCTTTTAGATCCCTCCCACCTCACACCTGTGCTTGGAAAATTTGCTTCCTTATGGACCTGGTGGGCAGCAGAGTCCACCATCCATGGGGAAAGCTGGAAATACAAAGGTTTGCTTTCTCAGCCTACTTTGGAGCTAGAGCCTGGACTCAGCAGGTCATTGTGTCTAATCTCTGAATTAGGAGCCAGTGGCACTAACAGTTTATGAAGAGATCACTCTGTAATCTGTAAAAATGTCGAGTCTTTATGTTGTACATCTGAAACCAATGTGATGTTGTAAATCAACTATGTTTTGCTGTGCTTAGTTGCTCAGTCGTGTCTGACTCTTTGAAAGAATCCCCATTGACTCGAGCCCTCCAGGCTCCTCTGTCTGTGGGGATTTTCCAGGCAAAAATACTGGAGTGAGGAGCCGTTTCCTTCTCCAGGGGAGCTTCCCAACCCAGGGATTGAACCCAGGTCTCCTGCACTGTAGGTGGATTCTTTACTGTCTGAGCCACCAGGAAGCCCAAGAATACTGGAGTGGGTAGCCTACCCCTTCTCCTGGGAAACTTCCTGACCACGAATTGAACCAGGGTTTCCTGCATTGCAGATGGATTCTTTATTAGCTGAGCTACCAGGGAAGCCTAAAATTATACTTCAGTTTAAAAAATTAAATATCTAAACTTCAGATAATTCATAGGGTCTTTATATAAAGAAAGTCCAGTGGTTAAGACTCCATGCTTCCAATGCTGGGGGGCAGGGAGCAGGGGGAAGGAGAGAAAAAGAAAAAAAAATGTTGCAATTAAAAAAAAAGAGCTACCTCTGGCCACAGGGACAATTTGCTCCGGGGCTGGGAGGCAGACTATCCTGTCCCAGCAAGGTTGAAGAAGTGTGGGTGACTTCTTTTAGCTGGAGGGCTGGGGGTATGGAGGCTGGGGCATGTACAGTTTAGCCATGGGGTATAAAGTAGCAGGAGCAGGTAGTATGGATGAAGTTGAAACAGAAGTAGAAGATGTAGGCTGAGGAGGTAAGGCCCAGGGACTGCTCTGTACCCATGCCGCTTGTTGGGCTTCTGAGTAAAGGAGGAACTTAGGAACCACAAATGGACCCACCTCCCTGGTGATGAGGGTGAGCCCAGCACAGGGTGAGGTTGGGGCTGTGAGAAGGGCAGGGAAGCTGAGCAAAGACCCCATGGAAGGAAGTTTCCCCAAAAACATCAAGCCAAGTCTTCTCAGCGGAGGTCAGTGCACTTGCTTGATGGCAAATTATTTCAAGAATGGCCTGGAGAAGCCTCTCTCCCTCACGCAGCCCAGAACAGAGCAGAAATTTGGAAGAAGGAGAAAAGAGGTAGGGCCCCTTATCCCTGGGCCTTGTTTCACATTAGAAAAATTGGGTCTCATGGGAGCCCAGTAAATGCAGCAAGTGTTCTTACTGAGTAGCTACTTGAATAAAATTTATTCAAATTACAGAATAGAAAAAATATTAATATTTCCATTCAGATGCTGGGAGGTACCACTGTTACAGTTGTGAGCGTATAGGAAAAACGTTAGCGGAGATTGAGATACTCAAGTATTAATGTTTGTATTTCTGTGGGAGACGTTATAATATTGCCTTAGTAATGGCTTCCCAAGTGGCTCAGTGGTAATGAATCTGCCTGCAATACAGGAGATGTGGGTTCAATCCCTGGGTTGGGAGAAGGAAATGGTAACCCACTCCAGTATTCTTGCCTGGGAAATCCCATGGACAGAGGAGACTGCCAGTCTACAGTCCATGGGGCTGCAAAGAGTTGGACATAACTTGTTAACTAAACAACAACAACAACACCCTTAAAATAAAAATGAAAACCTAGTTGAAATAAAACATTGTTTTTTTGTGTAGAGAAACATCTCAAGTTAATAAATAGCTGTGTTTAATTCTAGATCATGCTAGCTTGACATGTGCTTGACTCCATTATAAATATAGTCCTAAATAAACAGCTAATGCCAGAAAGCAGAATAAATCATTTTCAGTGAGGAACAAAGAGGTGGGAGGGACAAAGCATATGGTGTAAAATTGTACAGCCTAAAAATAAAGCTGCCTGATTCTCAAGCAGCTCTTAGGAGCTTTGCATGTCTTTTTTGGAAGGAAAAATAATAAATCCCCAAATGATTCAATGTATTTTGACTTAAAATGTCACTGCACACACTTTTAGAGACAGAAAGTGGATTGGTGGTCTGGGCTGGGGGGTGGAACAGGGACTGACTGCAAATGGGCTGAAGGAAACTTGGGGAGGATCGAAGTGTTCTAAATCTATACTGTGGGGATGAGTGCACAGCTATAGATTTTCTGAAAATCATCGAATTGTACACTTAGTGGATCTTATGGTATATAAATTTTACCTCACTAAAGCCATCACAGAGTTTTTGCTCTAAGCTTTAGGATGACATCCTATTAAACATCTCTTTGTTTCACTGGTCTTTTTAGGAAATGCCTGACTTAGAGTGTCACATAAGCTCCCCATGCCTCATTTTGTCCTGGAAAAGGAGAGTGATGGTGGACCTACCCAGAGATAGTTGGAATAAGTAACTGAATCAATCAGTGTAAAGCACTGGAAGCAGCTGCTGCTTCCTAGTACCCTCATCACCATGACCGCCATCTGCATCATCATTTGTGGCTGTGGTTGTTTTCTCTCTCTCTGGCCGAGGCCTTGCTCTGGTCCAAGCCTCCTGCAGAGCCTCCCACCGGCTCTGCCCTACATCCTGTAGTCAGAGGATGACTTCTAAAAGAAAGCTCTAACCTTTCGGAAAATGCTACCGTGGCGGCTCCCCACAGGGCTTTCTGTAGATTCCACAAGCTCCATGCTAACAGGGAGCCCTACCACCATGCACACAGTCACCTCCTCTTTGTCTCCTGTCTCATCTCAAGCTCTTTAGCCATCTCTCAGTCCTTGAGGATCCTGCCAGTAAGGAATTCTTCCAGTCCCCACCTGGGCTCTGCCTGGAATCATCTTTCCTCCCTTTCTTTTCCTGTCAGTGATAGCCCAGAGCCCGCATGAGGCCCTCTCTATCTTGGGCCCCAAGTTTTGGCTCATGGTGGGTACATGAGTAATTATAAAAATTACAATTCTGGAGGATTTGAAATTACTGTAATTAGTCATGTATCCACCGTGAGCCCCATGAGGTAGGGCGTGCCCTGCTCCTTGCTGTTCGTATTAATAGCTTCCTGCACAGTGCCTGGCACTTGGTCAGCAGCCCTTGAACATCAACCGTCTCTCTGGAGTGCTGACTTGCCTTCCTGCTCAGTCGCCCCAGGTGTTCTGTTCCTCTCAGGAAGCCTTCTCTAGAAGGTCTAGAACCCTTTCTCTCTTTGTGTCTTTGCTCAAGAGAAAACTCCTTTTTGTCTTCCAGAGGTTTAACTTAAACTGGAAAAGAGATTATAG
This sequence comes from Antilocapra americana, assembly GCA_007570785.1. Lineage (NCBI taxonomy): Eukaryota > Metazoa > Chordata > Mammalia > Artiodactyla > Antilocapridae > Antilocapra > Antilocapra americana. Next base: position 26,377,706 of record ML660772.1, read on the forward strand.
GCTTGGCATTTTGCCTGATGGTACTTTTCTAAGGGGAAGATCCTTTTTCCATCTGATCTCTTGGGATCTTAAAGCCCTAAATTAGAAATGCCTTCTTTGCATGAAATGAAAGAGCTTACCCATTTACCATCTGTTCACCTGCTTTTTCCTGTGGAGATAGATCCTCTTTCTTTTTTTCCACATATGTGTCTTTAAAATATATCTAAGTGAAGTAATGTTCCGGGGTTTTAATCTGAGAGAGTCCATGGATTACCTCCCACCCTGGTAACCAGCCTTTCCTTCCCCCACCACTGCTGGGCCAGTGGGGGCTGGCTATTCCTTGAACTTATATTATCTCATCTATTTAATATTTCCATTTTAGCTGTATCATATAATGTTCATACTGTTACATTAGTACTTCTATATAGTTTATATATATAAATGTAATATTTAAGTAATATATGAATGGGTTGCATGCTCAAAATTACTGAGAGTGCTGCTAGGATGGTTGAGATAGTGATGCCTTATTTTAAAATTAAGAACAGAATTATGATTACAGAGGAAATTATCTGTATGCAGTAGTTTTCAGGCTTTAAAAATCAGCAGAAGCTTTCCTCAAAGGAAGTAGTAGGTAAACTCCAGAATCTAGCTGTAGACTCACTGACAGAAGTGCCGTAGGCTGAGACTGGGGGTCTCACCCACTTCACTTCCCCAGGCAGTGATGCTCAGCTCTCCACTTATTTCCCATGCTTGCTGCCACCAAGATGCCCCCCTGCTGGCTTCAGGCCAGGCATGTGTACTCCTCAGAGCTCCCCGCAGATTCTGAGCACAGGGGGCTCTCCCCAGTGTGGGGAGCACAAGAAGCTTCTCCCCAGCCTGGTGAGCAATGGCTCCTCTTGAGACTCTAGGCCGAGCCACCTGGAGACTAGCGCTATAGCACCACGGGGGACTCCTCAGAGACTCTTCCCCACCAAAACTACATTTATAAATGTAGGAATCAGGTAGTTGCCAGGGCCCAGGAGGCTTAGGACAATTCTGCAACGCTTGGAGGAAGTGATTCTGGGTCATGCTCCGCCTGTGCCTAGGTGTTCCCCCTTTGTTTTGTCATCATCAGGTGTCACATTTCATTGTACCCTTTTCTGTTTGGGGTTGACGAGAGGTTATAGGGCAGCAGCTCTTTTCTTTTCTCCTTCCTGTCCCAGCCACTCGCTTACTCCCTTTTCTGAGTATGTGCAGGGTTGGAGGAAAAGTGTCCAGAAAGGTTGCAGGGTCTCCCCTTCTATCCCATTCCAAAAACCAGGGCTGTAGTGCCCTTCTCTGGCACAGCTGTTGGGATATTGGGGATTCTGTGACTATATCCATAGCTATAGCTTGTCCCAGACCAGGGCAGTAGGCAGGAGAAAGTTTAATAGACAATGCTCAGGGCACAGTGTGGCTTTGTGGCAGTCCCAGGAAGTTTGGGCAGATAGCTATAGAACACTGGCTCTGAATTTCAGGAGCCTGGGTGCATCTGCCTGGGTATCTCACTAATGCCAGCTCAGATCCCAACTTAAAATCCCTTCCTCTGGGAAGCCGGCCCCACCCTAGGCCGATCAGGCTCCTTCCCGGCTCTGCACCTGTTGGGACAGTGGGCATCAGTCATAAGTCAGTTCTGCTCTGACTCTATCTTTTGCTCTACAAGCCCCATATGCTCAGCCCCATTATTGTGTACTGGCCTCATATAGCACCATCCCCCTTACTGGTCTCCCTGAATTCCTTCTCCTCGTAACTTTCTAGCTCCAGAGTGACCTGGATCGTTAAGGCCTGCCTGTCATCCCGGTCATTGCACACCTCCATTGCCTTCAGCAGTGGAGCTTCCTAAAGTCAGGTTGGATGATCTTCAGAATTTACTGAGAGCAATTTTTTGGTGTGGATTCCAGAGCCCACTTAATACCTATGAGATCTGACCTCCTTGGGTGGTTCCCCAGGAAATGGGCATTTGACAAGCTCTCCGTGATGCTGGTGCAGGCAGCTGAGGACCACTGAGTAGGACTCACCAGGTGGTCAGCCGTTACCTGTCCACATGGCTTCTTCGTTTTGTGACCCTGCTTCGCCCCCTACATGCCACGGCCACATTCTGCTGCCCTGATTTCCTTCCTCACCTGGAAACTCTTCAGTCAGTGCCATACAAGTAGGTCAGGTAGCCTCTCCTCGCTGAAGCTCTCTACCTGTGTCCTGTGCTCATCACTGTGTTTTGGTAACTATGAAATTGAACTGCCCATCCTAGGGGTGACTTTTTGTAGGTTTCTCAAGATGAGAGATCACAGAACTTCCCTGGCAGTCCAGTGGTTAAGATGCTACTCTTCCACTGTAGAGGCCATGGGTTCGATCCCTGTTCGGGTAACTAAGATCCCACATGCCACATGGCACAGCCAAAAAAGAAAAAAAGAGGAGAGCTCATATCTTTGCACTTCTAATGTCTCACACAACCTGACATGGAAGAAATAAAAAGTTTTGAGTTGAATTTGCTAGTTGAGGGTGGCCAGGATATCTCGTGGATCCTTCATGCTCCTAGCCCACAGCCACCCTTCCTCATTTCAGAGGGCAGTGTGGGTATATGTGGAAGTACATTGGTGTAGGAGATAAATAAATGTGACAGCAGAGTTAGGAAACACCTGAAGTTCCTCTTGGTGCTCGTTCAACCTCAGTACCACAGATCAGCAGGGCAGTGGGGCTCAAGCCTTCCCTTTGCATAGATTTGTTGGAGTGTTTATTGCTATATCCCCTATGATATGATCCCAGGTTTTTCTTTTTTCAGCTCCTCATTTGTCAGTGTTAGTGAGGAGAGGGAGGAGAAGGCGCAAGACAGTCTTGCCACACAATATTGTTCTTTCTCTATCATTGCCAGCAAAAAAAAGATTCCAAGACTTTTCCTACCCCAGTTTCCATCTTTTATGTTTCTCATCATTGACTAAAGCCATTGCGAAAAGCAAAGGAGAAAAGGAAAGATATAAGCATCTGAATGGAGAGTTCCAAAGAATAACAAGGAGTGATAAGAAAGCCTTCCTCAGAGATCAATGCAAAGAAATACAGGAAAACAATAGAATGGGAAAGACTAGAGATCTCTTCAAGAAAATGAGAGATACCAAGGGAACATTTCATGCAAAGATGGGCTCAATAAAGGACAGAAATCGTATGGACCTAACAGAAGCGGAAGATATTAAGAAGAGGTGGCCAGAATACACAGAAGAACTGTACAAAAAAGATCTTCATGACCCAGATAATCACGATGGTGTGATCACTTACCTAGAGCCAGACATCCTGGAATGTGAAGTCAAGTGGGCCTTAAGAAGCATCACTACGAACAAACCTGGTGGAAGTGATAGAATTCCAGTCGAGCTATTTCAAATCCGAAAAGATGATGCTGTGAAAGTGCTACTCTTAATACGTCAGCAAATTTGGAAAACTCAGCAATGGCCACAGGACTGAAAAGGTCAGTTTTCATTCCAATCCCAAAGAAAGGCAATGCCAAAGGATGCTCAAACTACCGCACAATTACACTCTTCTCACACGCTAGTAAAATAATGCTCCAAATTCTCCAAGCCAAACTTCAGCAATACGTGAATCGTGAACTTCCACATTTCAAGCTGGTTTTAGAAAAAGCAGAGGAAACAGAGATCAAATTGCCAACATCTGCTGGATCATCAGAAAAGAACATCTATTTCTGCTTTGTTGACTATGCCAAAGCCTTTGACTGTGTGGATCCCAATAAACTGTGGAAAATTCTGAAAGAGATGGGAATACCAGACCACCTGACCTGCCTCTTGAGAAACCTATGTGCAGGTCACGAAGCAACAGTTAGAACTGGACATGGAACAACAGACTGGTTCCAAATAGGAAAAGGAGTACATCAAGGCTATATATTGTCACCCTAATTATTTAACTTATATGCAGAGTATATTATGAGAAACACTGGGCTGGATGAAGGACAAGCTGGAATCAAGATTGCCAGAAGAAATATCAATAACCTCAGATATGCAGATGACACCACCTTTATGGCAGAAAGTGAAGAGGAACTAAAGAGCCTCTTGATGAAAGTGAAAGAGGAGAGTGAAAGGGTGGCTTAAAACTCAAAATTCAGAAAACTAAGATCATGGCATCTGGTTCCATCACTTCATGGCAGATAAATGGGGAAACAGTGGCTGACGCTATTTTGAGGGGCTCCAAAATCACTGCAGGTGTTGATTGCAGCCATGAAATTAAAAGACATTTACTCCTTGGAAGGAAAGTTATGACCAACCTAGATAGCATATTAAAAAACAGAGACATTACTTTGTCAACAAAGGTCCATCTAGTCAAGGCTATGGTTTTTCCAGTAGTTATGTACGGATGTGAGAGTTGGACTCTAAAAAAAGCTGAGTGCTGAAGAATTGATGCTTTTGAACTGTGGTGTTGGAGAAGACTCTTGAGAGTCCCTTGGACTGCAAGGAGATCCAACCAGTCCATCCTAAAGGAGGTCAGTCCTGGGTATTCATTGGAAGGACTGATGTTGAAGCTGAAACTTCAATACTTTGGCCACCTGATGTGAAGAGCTGACTCATTTGAAAAGACCCTGATGCTGGGAAAGATTGAGGACAGGAGGAGAAGGGGACAACAGAGGATGAGATTGTTGGATGGCATCACCGTCTCGATGGACATGGGTTTGGGTGGACTCTGGGAGTTGGTGATGGACAGGGAGGCCAGGTGTGCTGTGGTTCATGAGGTTGCAAAGAGTTGGACATGACTGAGCGACTGGACTGAACTGGTTGAGAAAAATAAACAATAAACATAATTTATAAAATAGTAGCCTGGAGGGAATGGGAATTAAAATCTCTGATATGCTTCTGGAATTTATCTTACAAAGAAACCTGTGCCCAGAGAGTGAGGTTCAGATAAGGTTGCATGTTGTCCATGACAACAGGGCCTGGAAACAGCCTGTGTGTCCACTGCAGTACATGGGGGCCAGCCACGCAAGAGGACACTGCAACTGTAACAGAGGAGAGAGAGGGCCCACATGGAAAGATCTCCTTTCTGTATTGTCAGGGGAAGGAGTAAGGTAGAGAACAGCATATATATTTGTGTGTAAGAAAAGGAGAGAAAAATAAGGGTGATTATTCATATTTACTTGTAAATACATTAAGAAAAGTTGAAAGTGAAAAGTTGCTCAGTTGTGTCCTATTCTTTGCGATGCCATGGAATTCTTTAGGCCAGAATACTGGGATGGGTAGCCTTTCCCTCCTCCAGGGGATCTTCCAAGCCCAGGGATCGAACCCAGGTCACCTGCATTGCAGGTGGATTCTTTACCAGCTGAGCCACAAGGGAAGCCCAAGAATACTGTAGTGGGTAGCCTATTCTTTCTCCAATGGATCTTCCTGGCCCAGGAATCGAATTGGGGTCTCTTGCTTTACAGGCGGATTCCTTACCAACTGAGCTGTCAGGGAAGCCCCAAGAGAAGTTGGGTGAACATCAAAAATCCAATAAAATGATCATATATTGTGGGGGGATGCCTGGGGGATGGGGTGGTAGCCAGATTTCTCAGTGTGTCTCTCCATTAGCATTTTGATTTTTTGAACTGTGTGCTTCACCTTCCAAAATTATATAGAAATTAAATAGCTGTAATATCTTTTAAAATGTTATAGAAATGAACTGATTAGTCTTTTGTAATTACATTTGTCTCCTTGTATCCATGGGTTCCACATCCATGGATTCAACCAACTTTGGATCAAAAATCTTTGAAAGGAAAATTCCAAAAATATAAAATTTGAATATACTGTGTGCCAGCAGCTATTTACATAGTATTTGCATTCTATTAGGTGTTATAAATTATTATAATCTAGAGACAACTTTATAAAGGAAGATGTGCTTAAGTAATATGCTAATTTTTATAAGGAACTTGAGCATTCTTGAAGTTTAATATCTAAGGGCATCCTGGAACCAATCGCTCCCTCCATGGGTACCTAGAGGTGATTGTAAAACCAAACTGGTCTCAGCAGATTTTACCCTAAGTTCTTAGCAAGCTTTCAGGGCAGGATTAGAACTGTTGAACCTCCAGCCTGAGGCTCCATCTGTGCCATTGTACAATGGAAACAAAGAGGCCCCTGTCCTTCAGCAGTTGATTGCAGGACCACCATGCAGGGCAGGCACTAAAACAGGCCCTTGACGTTAAATCCAGCATCTTATACCTTTTCACCCTTTTAAAGGTTTGCTTCATGTCTCTCAGATGCCCTTTTGGGTGTCCACATCCCTTTAGTCTCTACTCTTTATGTCATGTTGATCTTTCACCTCTTGCCTCTTCCTTCCTCAGTGGACAATTTAGGTTCCCATAGCAACCCTAAAGCACCTTTGGGGGTGAGTCAGGGCTTGTAGGTGGATGGAGTCAGGCAGTCCTCAGAGATGAGGCCCAGAAGGGTAGTAGCCCCTGTTCCTAAGCCCCGCTCCTGAGCCAGCTCACATGGCAGCTCACCGTGGGCTGTTCTGAGTATCTTAGGATGTGCAGATGGTACGCACATTTCGTCTTGTTCTCCACGGGCACCAAAACCTGGCTTGCTTGGCACAAGTTTTGTACTTGGCAAACACACAGTCTAGCTGTGGTCCTGGGAGAGGAAGAAGGTGACGGAGACCCAGTAAGCCTGAGTGTGGTCTCTTTTTGATAAAATCCAGTCTCATCTACTTAGGCCCACCTGACCAAGAGCTCCACAGAATTGCCACTTCCCTGTTCAGGTGTACAGTCGGCTCAGGTCACAGGAAGGGTCACTGTGGGGATGTTGTCAGGACATCACCAGTCAGTGCTATGACTTCACACCTGATGAAAGAACAGCTTTGCTCAGAATAACTTACGTTTTTGTTTGTTTTCCTCAAACTGTGTGACTTTTTCTGCGTTGGCACACCTTTCTGCTTTGGCTGCTCATAACACAGATTGGTATTCCAGTGGTGATAGTTGTATAGATCTCATGTCCTGGATGGTCTTTCCCTCTGGGCTCCTCTCCCCATTCGAGCCAGATTTTCCCGTGTTTTTTAAATTTATACTGTAATTTCTTACATATTCTCATAAGCCACCATGTATTCCATATGAAATGAGGTCACATATAAGCACAGAAGCAAATTTTGTGGTTTAGGTTCTGTACCTGATCTGGTTTAGTCTTTAAATGTTTCTTTAGGACAAGGGTGGCAAGCTTTTTCTGTGAAGGGTCAGGTGGTAAATACTTGAGCCAGTTACTCCCATTTTCTGCTGTACATGAGAGCAACTACAGGTAAATGAATGTGGTGATGGTCCAGTAAAGATTTATGGAGAGTAACATTTGAATTCCATTTAACTTTCTGATATAAAATATTGATCGTTTTGATATTTTTTAACAATTAAAGTCAAAACTATTTTGAGTTTATTGGCTGTCCAGAAATCTTTTTCAGGCTGGATATGGCACCTGGGTTTGCAGTTTGCTGATACTTGTCCCAAACCACTGCTGTGTTTGGTCATTTCTAACAAAGGGGAGGGATTAAGTGCACTCAGCAGCCTCCAAACCATGTTTAACCCAGAATCCATCTTAGGTGAGTGACGGTGGCAGAGTCTAGAGTCAAATATACCCTGGAAATATCAAACCCAGGACTGTATGAGGACAGGAAAAAGCTCTGGAACCATAACCTTTTGGTTCTTCCTTCCATTGAAGATTTTCAATCCCTTCAGTTTGAGGTATGAATGATTCTATATGAAGTTTCTCTCTTATAATCAGGAAGCTTTTAAAAATAGTAGTTTTGTAAAATGAGTTACTAAAAAACCTTCACAACATATGTATAAGATATAGAGAATAAGTGATTCCAGGAAAGCTCATATGCCTACCATTCAACTTAAGAAAGAGAACACTGTTATTTTGAAGTTCCCGTTGTGCCCTACCCACACAGAAATCACTACTTGCTGGAAATTTTGTCATCGTTCATTATTTCTTTGCTCTTCTGGAGAGTTTTAACACACGTGTTTGTATCCCTAAACAGACACATTGTTGAGCTTCATGTAGATGGAGTAACAGGCCTTGTATTTCTCTGCACCGCTCTTGTTTACTCGGTCTCATGCTCCTATCGTGCACAGAAATGCATACGCCTGGTCTGTCCATTCCACCACTGTACATCCCTCTGTGTGGGTGGTGGGTATACCACAACTGACTTATCCATTCTACCACTGATGGACATTCAGGTTGTTTCCAGTTTGGGGTTATCACAGCAGTACTGCTGCTGTGTCTCTTGGTGCATGTGAGGAGAATAGGCTAGAGGAAGAGTGGCCAGCTTTTGCTGTCTGATTGCAGAATTATTTCATTGATCACACCATCATCAAGCAGCCCTGTGCCAGACATGATGTAACAGTGGCAAGAATGTGGATCCCCAGATCCCTTGCCCTAACTCCCATGGGCTGTGGTCCATCACACTGCTGCCCTGGAAAGGTGCTGCTATCTCCAGCTGATGAAGGTCACAGGTAGGATACCAGCATCATGAGTTGGGGATGGCTCCTGTCAGGGAAATAAAATCATGCCTTTGTGACTGCTTGTAGTTCCTAAGTAGTCTTGATGTTTCCTTTGTGCCCTTTGTATTGATGGCAGTGTGTTTGGTGTGTCATTAAGCTTTGCAGGGATCATGTGTTCTATATCAAGTTTCTTATAAGCTCCATAGACTTAGCACAGATGTGTATCTCATAAATTAGAATATTCCTTTACCAGCTGGAACAAGGATAACTGACTGTTATAGATACTTGAAGTGCATTTGCCTTCACTTTTTCCTTCGAGGGATGTATTTATGTTGCTTGGTAGGTTGGTTCCTTCCCAGTGGATGTAGAAAACCAGCAGCATGGAATCCCAGCTCTGCCTACCCCAGGGACCCAGAGGCCAAGTGGCTGAGACTTTTTAGCACCTGGACCTCGCTCCAGCACCTCGCAGGGCCCTCCCCCTCCCCACCATTTTCCTTCTTTCTGTCTTTTGTCCTCCTCTCCCTCAAAAGTCTAGTCTCTTATTTCCTTTGAGTTCACAGTGAAGGTTGATAGCAGCCACTGGGGAAAGTGCTCTGTGGCATGTTGGCTGTCTGACCCCCAGAAAATGTCTCCCAGGTGGGAGTAGTCTGAAATTCCAATTGTGATCCCCTGGAGGAGAAGCAGCATCTTCTCACCTCTAGACTTTCAACCAGAATCTGCTGGGCTCCAGAGAGGGTTCTATAGCTTTATTTAGAGATAACAAGGACTTCCCTGGTGGTCCAGTGGTTAAGACTCCATGCTTCCAACGCAGGGGGTATGGGTTTCATTCCTGGTCTGGAAAGTTCCGCATACCATGCTGGGGGGAAAAAAAAGACAACAAAAAAGATGCATTACCACATCCTCCTATTGAGGTTTGAAATAGCAGCAGCCTACTGGAAGGACTCAATAATTATCTGTTTTCCCCTTTATGACTAAATTAAGATGTCTGCATTGATCTGAGGGAAGTAAAACGATTCAAGGTGAGCAATTAAAAGTAACTAAAGATAAAAATATAAAATTGAAGATGTTCAATTTACAAAAAATAGCTCAAGATAAATGTACAGATAAGGATGAATGGGTACGTACTTGTGTGGGTGGAAGTATAGGCAAGGTCATTGTCGTGGCTGGAGTAAATGCCAAATTTGGACTGACTAAAATTTAATACACTAACCATTCTTTCAGTAGTCTTAGGAACTATTGTTGGTGGTGTGAAATACCGAACATTTTAGCTGCAATGTGTATTTCTATAACACAGTTAGCTCATATGCTATTATGATTATAAATATGGGAATGATGTCAGTATAATGTGGAAATCAGTTGTTCCCGGAGTATTAATATTTTGCAGCAGTGCAAAGTAATGAAGAACACAGAACCCATTCCCCTTGTTCTTGGTTCCTTTTGGCTGCGTGTTCTGATTTTGCGTGGCTCTGTCTAAGCTGTCTGCATTTTACCCTTGACTTGACAACTCAGCAGCCTCAATTCCTCTGTACCTCCTCTTCAGTCAAGCCACCTTTACCTTTAAGAATTTTAGGTGGATTTTCCTTTTTCTTTAATTTTAAAAATTGTGGTAAAATATACATAACATAAAATTTACCACTTTAATCATTTTTAAGTATATCAGCATTAAGAACATTGATGATGTCGTGCAGCTGTCACCACCATGCCTCTCTAGAAACTTTTTATCCGCCCAGACTGAAACTCACACTAACTCCTTTTCCCTTTTCTCCCTACCTCCTGGCAACAACTGTGATCCTTTCTGTCTCTGTGAATCTGAGTACTCTTAACTACCTCATATAAGTGGAATTATACAGTACCTGTCCTTTTGTTTGACTTAATATCACATCCTTAAGGTTCATTTGTATTGTAGCTTCTGTCCAAATTTCCTTTCTTTTTATGGCTGAGTAATATTCCTCTCTATGTATATACCATATCTTGTTTATCCATTAATCTGTCTGTAGACACTTGGGTCATTTCCACCTTTTGGCCATTATATGAATAATGCCTCTAGGAACATGGATGTACAAATATCTATCTGCTAGTTCCAATTCTCTACTTATTCATAGTTTTACTTGTTTCTAACTGTGCTATTAATTTTTAACTTGTAATTGTTACTTGGTTTGTTAATTTTCTGGGTACAAATTTGCATCAGTCTTGAACGGTCTGTCTCTTTTTGTCAATCCTGTTATTTTTACTACAGGATTTTTAGAACATGTATTTTTTTTGATAGTCAATATAGCAAAAAAAAAAAAAAAAAATAGGGCTTCCCAGGTGACTCAGTGGTAAAGAATCCGCCTGCCAATGCAGGAGACACAGGAGACATGGGTTCAATCCCTGGGTCAGAAAGATCCCCTTGAGAAGGAAATTGCAACCCACTGCAGTATTCTTTCTTGGGAAATCCCATGAACAGAGGAGCCTGGTAGGCTATAGTCCATGGGGTCACAGAAAGTCAGACATGAGTTAGCAACTAAGTATACCCGCACATAGGAAAAATGATTGTATTTGAGGATGAGGCTAGAAATGAGTAAGAAGGGGCACTTCCTGTTCTCCCCACCATCTGTCAGTTATAATGATGTCATTTTATCAGTCTTCTCATTTGTCTGGCACCTGCCGGCACTCTGCTGGTATCAGTCTGGATGGTGTGGTAATGGCTTTCGATTCCCACCACACTTTGTTGAGAGGTAGGATGCCACAACCAGCAGCTTTTTGACTGCAACTGATACAGACAGGCTGGGTGACTGTCATCCAGGTCCTGCGAGAATGGAGGGCCCTGTGACCCCATGGGCTGTGTATCAATTTGTTGTTCAGTCACTCAGTTGTATCCAACTCTTTGTGACCCCATGCCTGCAGCATGCCAGGCTTTCCTATCCTTCACCATCTCCCAGAGCTTCTCAGATTCATGTCTATCCAGTCGGTGATGCCATCTAACCATCTCATCCTCTGTCATCCCCTTCTCTTCCTGCCTTCAATCTTTCCCAGCATCAGGGTCTTTTCCAATGAGTTGGCTCTTCACATCAGATGGCCAAAGTATTGGAGCTTCAACACCAATCCTTCCCGTGAATATTAAGGATTGATTTCCTTTAGGATTTACTGGCTTGATCTCCTTGCAGATCAATAATCAGCTTCAGTTAAAAAAAAAAAAAAAAGCAAAATGTCCATCAGGACCTTGCCTTTGCTCAGATGAGTTCTCCAGTCAATAGTTGAAAGTTAATTCTGCATCCCTTTCTTCGTGTCCTGGTTCCTAGTCATCTGCTGAAATAAGTGGTTTGCGTTTAAAAACCTGAGTTCTGAAATGTGTAGAATGGATGGCTATTTAAAGACATTTATTTTTAAATGTATTTGGAAAATGAGTAGATGAATGCTTATGAGGCCCATTAGTTACTTCTGATGTTTTGCTATGAAAATGCCAAAGGTTATCAAAGATTTAAGTAATTTCATATTTAGCAATGCTTCATAGCAACTAATTATCCAGTATTGGCTCCCACATTATAAAAGTATCTGTTTAAGGCATGACAAATTGAGCATCATGTACTGGGTCTGATTTGACAGATGTCGGGCATCTTGAGTAGTCTGATGTAGTGACCAGTGCTGTTGAGACATCCCTGCCTTTCACTCTGGCCTCTGCAGCAGGTAGTGGGTTTCTGACCATCGCCATCACCCAGCCCAGCATGTGAGATTTCAGTGAACAGCACACTGCAGGGTTGTGAGGGGGTGCCAGCCCAGTGCCTGGCACTGTGTGCTTCTCCAACCTATATTCGCTGGTTCCTTAACTCAGTTTATAGAAATTTCAAGATGAGTGGTAATCTAAATTATGAAGCCTGGAACGTTTCTCTGGTTGAAAAATATGTTGTAGTTGTTTTAAATATCACATCCTAGCAAAAGTAAAATCCATGAATAGTTTTATTTAGCCTTGAAATATTAAGACTGATGTTATTATTAAATGTGCAGATAAATTGAACTTCTTTAGGTTATCAGCAGACATTAATTTCCCAAAATCTTTTTGGAGTTATTTGGTTGTATTAACTTTCGGAGGTTAATTTGAAAATGTGAGAATCTTTAATCTTGAAATCCAACCAGTCAGTCTTTACTGAGTACCTGCCCTGAGTTAAGAGCTCCAGTCAACAGAGGTGCTTTAGGGATTAAAAAAAAATGTGCACTCCCCAAAATGACCGAGAAAGAAGGCTTCTGCGAAATGACCTACCCACGTTTCCTTCCTGAGGTTATTTAACTCTGGATAGCAATAGAGGTCTGCAATTAGATTTGGTTCATGTCCTGTACCCCAGGCTAGCTGTGTCTGACAGTTTGGGAAAATTCCATAACCTTTCTGTGCCTCAGTTTCCCCATCCATAAAATGAAAGCAGCAGGTACCCCTTTGCTTGTGGTGACATGTAGGTGAGAGGTGCACACAGGAAACCTGCAGTCCATGATGACCACCATTTTTAGCTCAGGTGACTCTTGGTATAGCTTCAGTGTCCATCTTCCACTGTCCATTCCTGTGACATACTCAGAAAAAAGTCAGTCAGAGAAGAAGAAATATCGCATGACATCCATTATATATGGAATCTAAGAAGTGATACAAATGAACTTATAAAACAGGAAGAGACTCTCAGAGAATGAACGTGTGGTTGCTGGGGAGAAGGATCGGGGGGGAGGGATAGTTAGGGAGTTTGGAATGGACATGTACACACTGCTTTATTATTATTTTAAATGGACAAACAACAAGGACCTACTATATAGCACATGGAACTCTGCTCAATGTTGTGTGGCAGACTGGATGGAAGGGGAGTTTAGGGGAGAATGGATATATGTGGCTGAGTCCCTTTGCTCTCTACCTGAAACTATTGCAGTGTTGTTAATCGGCTCTACCCCAATACAAAATAAAAAGTTAAAAGAAAATATCAATCTGATCCTGACCGAGAAATGGTCCTTGCATTATGCAATAAAGGCTGTGCATTATTTCATCCTTAAGCCCAGGATTACTTCTGACGGTGACACGATGGGAACAGGCAACCAGCACACGGGGTGGCCTTCACAGTCTGGCAGACGGGAAAGCACCTGGCCCCTTCCACCAGCCTCCTTTGTTCTTTGAGGTTTATTTTAGTCCTCTGGGTCTGATACCTAATGGAAGCCTGGCACGTAAAAATAACTCTCATCGAGGAGAGTTGTAAAGCAGCTCGCCCTTTGAAAATGAGAGAGTCGGGGATGAAGCCTGTGGCTTGATCATCGCCATTGTTTCTAGAGAGAAGCCCACCCTGAGGTGCCCACCCGTCCTTCCTGGTCCCTGCCCCCTGGGGTTGATCGAGGCCAGCTGGGAGCATGAACTGAACCCACCCCCCACCCTTCATCCCCCGTACCCTGCCAATGCTCCGGCTTCCTCATTTTGGTCTTTTGCCAGCTGTCTTCCCTGAAGTCATTACCGGTCATTGACCTCTTCCCCAGAAGAATGCTCAAGAGGTCTCTGAACTTGAAACACAATTTCCACATTTGCTTTTACACAGAAGCACATTCCCTTGTTTGGGCTGGGTAGTCTGAAACCAGGCCACGCGGGGAAATAACCCTGGCGGCACCAAGTCACAAAGTGCCTGTGGCTTGTCAAGGAAACAGTCTCTGAGACGAGCTGGTGTGTGCCAGAGCTCATTATCTTGGGCAGCTGGGTTGATGGTCCTCAAATTAAGTGCATGGTTGGACCGACAAGAGCGAGTTAACAGGATAAGGAGTCGGGGCCCCAAAGTCAGCCAGGCTGAGATGGGTCTGTTTGAGAATCTAAAACCCACTGTGTCAGCCTAGAGCCCCTGCTGCGGGTGGAACCTTCCTGGCACAGCTGTAGGTAAGCGTGGGCGAGGGTGTGTACTGCGCACTGGAGAGATGGGGGTGGAGGAGCCCGGGGGCAGCTGTCACCGGGCCTGCTGAGTGCCCCTTCTCTGTTAGGCTGAGACAAAGGTGGCCCTAGCAGGGGCTGGCTTTCACTCACTTTCCACACTGAGACTTGAGCCCACACTGAAGGAGAGCCACAAGCACTCCGACCGGGAATGACTAGTGTCATGTTCAGCTGCCCGGCCTAGTGTGCACCATTCAGGAGGTGTAGATCCAGGCACACAAAACCATCCCAGATGCCAGTGCTGGGTCTCTAACCAGACGTGCTTCATTTTGTGACTCAAGGTTGCGCTTTTTTGTTAGTCTGAGGGAGCTTATCCTAGGGACGGTTGTGGCCAGAGACTGCAGCCTTTTCTAGCTTGGGATCCAGGATCCTGAGGCTGTTTGTGACCCCTGCCCCATGCCCTTGAGGATGCATGGGCAGGTTGGGGAGGTAAAGGTTCGGGGCACTGAGATTCTTCCAGGTTCAGAAGCCTGCAGGTTAAAATGCCTTGTCTCTACCAGCTCTGCACAGGCACGTGGGGCTGAGTTGTATGGACAAGAAGGCGCTGGGCACCCAAGTCTCTCTTCAGTTCAGTCTAATCGTGTCCGACTCTTTGCAGCCCCATGGACTGCAGCATGCCATGCCTCCTTGTCCATCACCAACTCCCGGAGTTAAACCCATGTCCATTGAGTCAGTGATGCCATCCAACCATCTCATCCTCTGTCATCCCCTTCTCCTCCTGCCTTCAATCTTCAACACTTTATAAAATCAGAGTGCGTGAGTTTTGCATTGCAGATGTGATACTTATTTTTAAACGCTGTGTGCGAGCAGTGACGCATCCCCTGCCAGCTAATCTGTGTTGTGTAAAAGCACACAAACCACAAATTATTGTTAAAGGGGAAGAAAGCCAAAGAACAGATGCCGTGAACCCCTTGTGTCATGTGACTCCAGGGGAAAACTCTGCAAGAGGCATTTCTGAGAAGCAGCAGAGGGAAGACCCATGTGACTGGAACAAACAGGCAGCAGATTCTGTCCACTTGTCTTTTCTGGGGTAGCTGACACCTTCCTTTGTCTCTGATTTTCAGGGAACTAATGATGTTCATTTCTGTGTG
Source organism: Antilocapra americana (assembly GCA_007570785.1). Classification (NCBI taxonomy): domain Eukaryota; kingdom Metazoa; phylum Chordata; class Mammalia; order Artiodactyla; family Antilocapridae; genus Antilocapra; species Antilocapra americana. Next base: position 26,393,157 of record ML660772.1, read on the forward strand.
CATGTATTCCTTATTGCTCTTTCATTAAAATGAAGTGCAATAATTGGCTTGTACATGCTGAGAGAAAAAAGTCAGGAGTATAGAGCTTGCACTATCATCACAAAGGGAACAAATGTGGGACTTGAGTGGGAGAATCTTACCAGGCCTGCATCTCAGCACTAGGTGATACTAGGCAGGCCTGGTTTGCTTAAGTCAGAGATTATCATATAACCCAACTCCTCTTGTATTAAAAAAAAAAAAGGTATTAAAATATAAGAGTAGAAATGATACTCTTTGGTCCACTAGTAGGACTATGTTGTATTTCCATGAATGAAATTTGAGACCTTCTAGATCAAGAAACGAAAAACATGAGTGGGGGGAGTTACTTCTTCCCTGTCCTGAGATCAGGGCTGGTTGGTCTGCACATTCTCCCTGAGGATAAGTGACACCTTGATGCCCCTGGGTGGGAACAGAAGGCTGTGGCCCAGGGTCCCTTCTGTCCCTGATTTCCCTCATGGGGTTCAGGTTGCTGGAGGGAGGGGACCTGGGGAGGGACCATGAGGCCCAGGCCCTTTGCTCTGCCTCTCCAGATAGTCGCGGCCTGGCTCTGCCCAGCCCTTACCCCATCCCTTCTCTGAAGAAATTCCAGGTCCAGTGCACGAGGCAAGCAGGACACAGGATTTGAAGTTAGCAAGAGGGATGCTAGTGAGTCTTGGGGTGAATTGCGTGTCAAGAAATGGTCCCGGAAGAGCTGATGATAAACGCCAAGATCCGAAGTGTCCACCAGGAGAAGTTAGACGAGGAGGCCCAGAGCTCCCGAGAGGAAGAAAGTGCAGGGGTGTAGAGTAAGAAGGCAAAGTATGGCTGGAGTACAGAGAGCAAGTCTCAGGGGAAATAGGGAGCAATAAGGCTGGGCAGGAAGAAAGGGACCCCTTCAAGCATGCCTTGACTGGCCACCCAGAGGTGCGGAGTTATGCCGAGGGCAGAGGGAAGAACAGAGGAGGGGCAAGAAGACCAAATGAAACTCTGGATTTTTCATGTGTTGATGGAGCCCCATCCTGAGGTGGCAGATTCCCTCTCCTAGTAGAGAGTGTCTAGAAAAGCTTCAGAGGCTGCAGCTTCTAGAAAGCCCTGCCTTTGGACACTGCGGGATATTGTTTCATGTTCCATAAGGAGCAGTCTTGTTAATGTGTGCCCAGGGTTGTGTTTTCTAGGAGGAACTTAGGAATCCAGGCCAACACTGAGTGGATGACCCAGTGGCAGAGCAGCTTCGCTCATCCTGGTACACTGTTCTTAAGGTTTTTTCCCCAAATCATCATCATCTTCCTCTAAGGTGGCCTTTAGGGCTATATCACAGCACTGGGGAGAGCTGACAGCAAAATTAAGCCTTGTACAAAGCATGAGGGGTTTGGAGAGTTTTGCCTAGAGCCTCTGGCTCTACCTGAGTCCTTGGGCCAAGCAACCTTCACCAATCCTGAGACTCCCCAGTCCTGGATTTATTTTGGGTGGCCTTTGAACTTCATGTTTTGAGTCCTTTTCATTCCAGAAGAACCATGGCTATTTCTGTTGCGAGGTCAAGAAAAGATCTGAGTTCATATATGAGGGACCTTCAGGTTTCTGGTTCCATGTAGGAAGATGAGGATGTCTACAGTGGATGTCATTGATTGGGCATGATTTCCAGGCCCTAAGGTCTTCCTTGGCAACAGCTTGGGTATATGTGGAGCCAGATTCATTCTTTAGGGTCTGATCTGGGTCCAGGCATGTTAATCTCATGTTGAAGGAAGAAATCCTGGAATGATGAGTGAAAGAGTGAATGCATCAATGAATGAATGCCAGTTCCAACCTGATGTACAATTTTCAAGTTGACGATTTTCACCCCAGTAGTTCTTTTGACCTCCCTCTCTGTCCATTCCTTGTGGCCCCCTCCAAGGTGAGTATCCCCTGGGGCAGGGGCACCTGACAGGACTTCTCCAGGCCTGGCACCTCTTGCTGCCACCTTCTTTCTGCAGCTTGTTACCTCTGCATTTCTCTTGCATCAAAACATAAGTCTGAATCACATCCCCCAGAGCTTGTGAAGACTCAGTTAAGATCTTATTCTCATGGAAAGAGCCCCTGTGTGGCTTTCCAGGGATACTGTTCCAACCCAGGGGTGGAAAATGGGACAGCCTCCAAGTGATTGTTAGTTCTTGCCAGAGCAGCCATCCTCGGTGTCCCTCTACTGAAGGGCCACCTGGGCATCTTTTTAGATGCAGATTCCCTAGCCCCAGTCTGAGTGAGTCTGATGAGCGTGGGATGCCAGCCAGTGGTCATAATCCCTAACAGAATCCTAGGTGTTTCTGGGTCAGGTGAGTAGCAGGATGGACAGTGCCCATAGCGCTGGGTGGTGGGGTCCTGGCTACATCTGGACTGGCCTGGGAAGAATACTGGGCAAGACTGACGGCAGGAGGACAAGGGCACGACAGAGGATGAGATGGTTGGATGGCATCACTGGCTCAGTGGACATGAGTTTGAGTAAACTCCAGGAGATGGTGAAGGACAGGGAAGCCTGGTGTGCTGTAGTTCATGGGGTCGCAAAGAGTTGGACACGACTTAGTGACTGAACAACCACAATGACAGCCATGAGAGAAGTGAATGAGAGAGGTTGCATTGGGTCCTACATCAGCCCTCCTCGACCTAGCTCACCTAACTCTTTAGCTTAGAAGTACATGTTTTGTAAATGTGGGCACGTTATCAGAAATCCATGTATCCCTGTATGTGCTAGGATTTGTTAGTTGATTCCATTGGTGATTTGGGTGTATCTTTACCTGCTCTCCAATTACTCAACATGAATACTCATGTCCCTGGAGACAGCTAAACTTTCTTTTTGAAGCTAATCCTTCCTAATGCACCAAATGGGACTCCTGATGCAGTGGCTTGCTGACTCATTTCTTCTTTTGCCCATGTCTATACTCCTTCAATGATCAGGTATTATTGACTGCCTGCTCTACACGAACCTGACCAGTCCTGGTGATACAGTGAAGCTCAAGGGATAGGGCCCTCTTTCCAAGTACTCTAAGCAGTTACCCTATTTGTGTGCAGTGTGAGATGGGAGGGCTAACAGGGTTGGCTTGTTGGAGGGACACTGAGGCCTGACAGACTTTGAGGCAAGAGGAGGGCAGGGGGAAACATGTGATTTGCTCATGAGAGATAAGAGGTGACGCAGAGCTGCCCTGACCCATGGCACCCGGGTCAGAGCCAGGCCTGGTACCCAGCTTCCCTAATGGGATACTGTTACCTGCTCCTCACTGTGAGATTAGGGGTGGATCTGAAAAATGCTTCCCCTCTTAATGACTCACAAAAGAAGCTGAGAAAGCCATCCTGTAAGTCCTGATGCCTTTATGAACTGAGTTTGTAATGTCTTTTCCAATTTTAGTTAAAGACCTCTGACAAAATGTACAATCAGTCATGAGCAGGAAACTCTCTGGGTCTGCCCACAACGTGTAGAGCACTTGAATGCTGTGACGTCAAGGACCTTCTTCCCTGAAGATAAAAAGGAGGCTTTACAAGATTAGACATCCTGCATCCTTCTGTGTGGGAACACGCTGGATGCTGTGTTTCATTAAGGCATGGCTATAAAACTGAAGAGTGCTCTGGTCATGACTCTCTCCTTCCCAGAGCCCCAGTCAGACACATTTTCCTAAGAGCGTGCTCATGGTCACTTGGGTGGAGCCCACTACCCCACCTCCACTGACTTCCTACTGCCTTGTGGTCTGAGAGGGAGGCTGGTAGAATAAGAGTGCCCTGCTGGCTGTGCTGGGAGCCCTCCTATGAGGGGAAGGACCACAGGACCAGGGCGGGGGGCAGTGGGCTGGCAGGGGGAGCCCCCTTGCTGTTGCTCCAAAGCAGAGGAGCACCTTATACCTCAATGAGAGTCTCAGGACACACAGCTTTGTATGGTGTCTTTGACTGACATTCCTGCCCAGAAATGCAGGCTTGTTCTCGGAGGATGGGAGCTCTCTTTTCTCTGAGAAATCTTAAAGAAACTTCTGCAAAAGGTGTAGTGTGTTGCCCACATGCAGCACATTCTGCCTCAGATCCATTTATCTAGGTACTGCGCTTCACCAGCCGTTTCTCATTGGGTATCAGGAAACTGAGTTGCCTTGGTTTTCCAGTGCAAGGGCTATCTGAATGATAAGGATTTTCTAGGAAGGACGGGTTATCATTATTATCATTGTTGTCAAAAGCTCATCATCCCCTCCCTTTAGAATTTTGAAAGAAAGTGTTACTCAGTCTGACTCTTTGTGATCTCACATACTGTAGCCCACCAGGCTCCTCTGTCCGTGGGATTCTCCAGGCAAGAACACTGGAGTGGGTTGCCATTCGCTTCTCCAGGGGATCTTCCTGATCCAGGGATAGAACCTGGGACTCCTGCATTGCAGGCAGATTGTTTATTATCTGAGGTACCAGGGAAGCCTCTAAGCTTTTCTGATAACTGGCATGGCCCTCGGAAGGAAGCGGGGAGGATGAGGATTTGCTGAGAGATGGGGGGAAATTTTGGTTATAGGAAGGGAGGCCTCATGTTTGGGATTAATTGTAAGCAATAATTAATAGTAATGTTTGGGGTTAAGAACTCCACGACTTCTGAAACTTCCAGGACTCTGGACCAGTTTTGCAGAGACTCTGGGGGGAAAACAGAGGTAGAGAGACAGCCTGTCATTGGATAGGCCTGGTCCAGACTCCCATTCTCCCTCTCCTGGTTGGATGATGGCATCCTCTCTGAGTCTGAGCTGCTTCTTCCCTAAACTGGGGCCCATACCCTCTTTCTCAAAGCCATGGTGCCCCCAGAACCCAGAAAGAAGAGGGAGAACTTCCCCTGGGGAAGGGAGCTATGAGCATCAGAAGGACCGGAACCCAGGGGACTGGGATAAACTCCCCCTCACCTGTACAAGGTTGTCACAGGGACCTGCCCCAACGCATGACACATGGAGCACCTGGCCCTTTGCAGCTGTTTGTAAATGACAGCCATTGTTTATCACCTTGTCAATCTTGAGTTCTTAGTGCTATTTAATAAGATTTATGGTTTGTTTGTTTGTTTTTCCCCAGCATCATACTTCTTTAAGCGAGCCCAGTTTTGCTCCAGAGTAAGAGCTCAGTTCCAGAAGGAAATGCCCACTTTTGGGAATCACTGCCTGCACACTGCGTTTTCTAGGTCAGATGCCATCAGTGTGGCATTTGCCCTTCAGAATAGTCCTGCTGGGAGGTTGACACGGAGGGTGTTTTCGGTTTATGTTTTTGGATTGTTACTTTGTTACTGAGATTACCAAATCTCCCAAGCTGGACTCATGCCTGAGGCTGTTGTTGGAGGTTTGCTGAAGTCTTCTGTCGCTTGTCTGTTGTACCAGCTGGTGGTCACCGTTTCTTGAGTTCTGTCTGGCTCTCCTCATGGCTCCTCCAGCCCCGCAGCCCTTGAACATGAGCCTGCCCCAGAATCACCCGTTCAGACATTTGGGCTGTCTCCAGGTAACTCCTCTTGGGGTGGTTATTCGTAGCAAAGGGGAAAGCAATAACTCAGTAGTGGAAACACGTGCAGACAGCTCCCTGCGGGACATAGCAGCCTCAAGTATCTTCTGATATGACGTCCCCCTGGAAGGGTACAACCTCACTTCTGTGGCATTTTTGCCAAAATGCGTGATCTGAATTTAATCGCAAGGAGACAATGAACAACCCCAAATTTAGAGACTTTCTTTTTTTTTTTTTTTATTATTGAATTTAGAGACTTTCTATAGATAACCAGCCAGTACTCTTAAATCTATCAGAGTCACGAAAGACAAAGACTGTCACAGGTTGGAGTGGACCCCAGGGGCATAATGCACTGTGGGCTTCTGAAATGGAGCGGGAAGGAACCTTAGTGGACACTTGGCAAAATGTGAATAAGGTCCTTAAAGTAGGGTAGTTAAAGCTTGATAGTATTAGGTCACCTAAGGCCCTGATTTAGATAATTACCCTGTGTTTCCTAAGGTATTAACTTTTTGAGAAGGTGCATGAAGGGTCCCAGTATCTTTTTCACAACAGGGTGTGGAGTAAAGTGCTTGCAGTTTGGAGCTGGAAAGGCCTGGTCTGGGTTCAGATCTTGCCTCTGATAACTATTAGCTGAGCGACACGGACAGGTTGCGTTTCCTGTGTGAGCCTCTGTTTCCTCACCCCACCCTCCCCACTGGAGTTCTCTGAGGATAAATGTGTGTGCAATCCACAGCGTGTAACATTCCCTTCCCCAGTGATAAGGAAGGGATTTGTCTTCTTTCCTGCCTTCCAGCCTTTCCCTGACCTGCCCTTTATCTCTTGTCCACCTTCACCGTGCACCTTCTCTCGTGGTGTTTTCGGAAACCTACATGTGCATTTACACCCAAAGTCTAGAAAGCAGTTTGTTGTTGTTGTTCAGCCGCTATGTTGTGTCCAGCTCTTTTTGACCCCGTGGACTGCAGCATGACAGTCTCCGGGATTTACTCAAACTTATGTCCACTGAAGTCAGTGTTACCATCTATCCATCTCATCCTCTGTCACCTCCTTCTCCTCCTGCCTCAGTCTTTCCCAGCATCAGGGTCTTTTCCAACGAGTCGGCTCTTGGCATCAGGTGGCCAAAGTATTAGAGCTTCAGCTTCAGCATCAGTCCCTCCAATGAATATCCAGGGTTGATTTCCTTTAGGATGGACTAATTTGATCTTCTTCCTGTCCAAGGGACTCTCAAGAGTCTGCTCCAGCACCACAGCTCAAAAGCATCAATTCCCAGGTTGTAGAGATGAGAAACTCTCTGACTGGCTCTTGCTGTATGAAGCCTGAGGCTGGATTGAGTCCTGGTCAGTCCTGCTTCAGCAGCCCTTTTGCTATCTCAGGCATCCTTTAGGATTCTCAGTCAAAGCCTTCTAGACTCTAGGCCAGCAGCATTGGCATTACCTGAGAGTTTGTCTGAGGCCCCACCCCAGACCCAGAGACTCAGAATCTGCATTTTACCAGATGATTTGAGATTCAGAAAATCCTCTGCTCGAGGACTTGACCTAGAAGGACTTGACTTGCAGGAGAGCAATGTCTCCTTGTCTCTGTCTACAGAGGGGCTAGAAGAGAATCGATGTGAGAGCTGAGAAATGTGAGCTCAGAATAGAAAAGTCTTCAGAATACATCATTCAAAGTCCATCCTTGTGTGGACTTCTCTCCCCTAAAGACTTTAGAGGCCTGAGGTCCTGCCAATAGCTTGGGATTCCAGCTGGAGCCTCTACATGGGATTGCCTGGCCTGGGTCTTGCCTGGAAGGGATTGTTTGTTTTCTGTGGGACTTGGGTTTCTTGTTCTGTTTACTCGCCTCTGCCAAGCATGCCTAGAGCCTCCACACAGAGGCTGGTGGCGTCCAGCTGCAGAGGGTGCCCACAGGAAATAGACAGCAGCACAGGCTGCTTCTAAGTGACAGAGGCTTTGTTGCAGACCAGATTTCTCTCAGCTGGACTCAGGTGCTGTGTGGGCTGTCTTTTAAATGAAGTTAGCCTTTATTGGATGATCCAGCTTTAAGTGCCTTTAAGTTTAACCATCACTAGGCTCTACGAGGTGAGACCACCACTAGCCCCATTTTGTAGCCTTGGACTCCGGGACTTAGGAAGGCTAATAGGAGCCTAAGATCATGTGGCTTGTAAGTGGAGCTGGGATTTGAACCCAGAGCTTCCTTCAAGCCCAGTTCTTGAACCTTGTGTTGTACTGGCCCAGGTTCCCTTCAGTATCTGAAGCAGGATGGCCATCCCTGTGCTCTCTCATATGCAGCGTGGAGGTGGTGATCCTGCAGTATCCTTCCTGTCTTTTTGTGCTTGCCCTGGGTGGACCACTTATCAGGCTCTCTGACTCCACTCTCCAGTGGGGCTGGACACGTTGACGGTCACTCTTGGTACACTGGGGACAGACACTGGGTTTTGGTTATACAACTGCAATTCCCAGAGAAGGAAGAGTGGCAGGCTGGGAGACCAGGCAGAATGTAGGGCAGTCAATGCTCAACATGGTGCAGCTCCTGGTGGCAGGGCTGACCCAGCATCCAGGCTCCGCACAGTGACTTTGAAGTGTGGCCATTTCAACAGGGTCTGGGGCGGTCAGAGGGTGGGCTGCACCTGGGCAGGAAACAGCTTAGGGGAGCACCACAGGTCGAGGCTGTGTTGTGCAGTCGCTATTACCATTCTATAGTCATTTTCCTTCCATTTCTTCCCCATTTCTAACAGATGAGCAGAGGAAAGCAGAAAACCTCCAGAAATTTTAAATTAATACCCAGCCAGTTTGGCTCATCCTTTCTCCAAGACTCCAGTGAGGGAGAGGCTGGTGTTTTTAAAAATCTGATTCTCTTTCAGATGCAACTGAAGGGCTCAGAGGTAATTAGTTGTTCTAGAAAGACTGTATCGTCACCTTAAAAAGCTGCCTCGTGGGAGTAACCATTATCTGTAGTGTGATGGGAACATAGCTATAAAAATAGACTGTGGACCCTCGTCTGCAGGAGCTGAAGAAAAGCAACCTATTGGTTTAAGGAAAATTAGGCAGTGGGCCAAAAGTTACCATTCTCTCATTTTTTAATTAAAAAAAAAATCTCTCAAAATGAGTACATTTTACTATGAAAATTTAGAGGAGTCAGAAAAGCACAAATAATAAAGAAAAATCACCCTTAATACCACCGTTTGGATGAATTGTTCTGAGCATCTTGGCAAATACACCTCCGATCTCCTTCATTTGTTCATAAATGAATGTTTATTTATGAACAAAAGAAGGAGATCGGAGGTGTATTTGTATAAAATTGGGATCATGCTGATGCACGGTGTTATAAAGCACTTTTTCCCCCCTCAGTATTGTTTCAGTCTTTCCCTCATGTTATTAAATGCTCTTTTTAGTAGTGAAATGGCTGTATTAGGTAAAAGCATCGTAATTCATCTAAGGATAGCAGCAACCAGGATAAGGATGACTGTGGGTAGGATTTGTATAGAACTTGCTTTGTGCTGGGCACTGTTCTGAGCTTTGTTCTCTTAACTCACTTTATCATCATACAGTGCTATGAGATAGGTACTCTTGTTATTCCCATTTAGCCTTTGTTGTTTGGCATTTAAACTTTTCCTTTTAAAAATATATGTTTTAAACAGCTCTCTACTAAGCATCCATATTTAAGCACACTCTTGGTTACCCATAGGTTGCTGCTGGGTCAAAGAGTCTGCATATTTTAAAGCTCTGATGCCTGTTGCCCAGCATCCTGAGTCTCCACTCTCTGTCTCTGTTCCTCTTCCCACTAGTTTGGTCTGGAGGTGGCCTTACAGTGGCCTGTAAGGTGAGAGTGGATGTGTCTTCAGTGTCTGATTGTTGGACCTTGTGGCTGAGGTGTCTGCAGAGGGAGCGAGTCTTTAGTCCTGGTTCTTCAGCACCAGTCACGTAGACTGCTTGCCTGCTCTTAGCTGTCTCGTGTTGTTGGTTGACTCCAGTCTCTTGATTTGGTGTGTCCCAGTTAGACTGAAAAGTCCTTGTGAGCAGAACCATTTCTCAAGTGTCTGCTTGTAGCTCAGCGTCCTGCACAGGGTATGTGTTCTGTAAACATCGGCTGACTGAGCAGAGAGAACAGTGTTAGTAAACAGAGGTGGACTTTACTAGCAGCTGAAAGAGATTATGCAGGAGGTGAGATCTGACCACCCCACAAGGCCAAATCTGCAGTGAGCTGTCCTCCCGCAGAAGCCGGTTGAGTTGAGTAGGCGTGGGTCATTTGTCCACCTGAGGGAGGCGACCTTGACTCATGGTGCCCCCATGAGACTCAGGACTGTCTGGTCTTCAGGGATTTGCAAGGCCTGACAGACATGTGAGACCACCTGGGCCACAGAGGCTGGGGCTGCCATGCATCTCCCTGTCCCCGTGCTCTGGAGAGCCTCCATGGAGTTCCTGAAGTGACTGGATGCTACTGTGTAACAGTGGTTTTAAAAAGGTGTAACTTGGGACAGTGTGTTGTTGTTATTCACTTGCTAAGTCATGTCCGACTCTTTGCGACCCCATGGACCGCAGCACACCAGGCTTCCCTATCCTTCACCTTCTCCTAGAGCTTGCTCAAACTCATGTCCATTGAATCGATGATGCCATCCAACCATCTCATCCTCTGTTGCCCCATCTCCTCCTGCCCTCAATCTTTCCCAGCATCAGGGTCTTTCCATCAAGTTGGCTCTTCACATCAGGTGGCCAAAGTAATGGAGCTTCAGCATCAGCAAATGTCTATTGATACCTTCCTGGGCACCAGAACCCATGCTGGACACTAAGTGTACCAACGAATGAATCATGGCTCTTTAATCTCAGGAACTGGTGGGAAGACCATCTTGGGATGGTTATTGACTGGATGAAAGGTCAGCTATATAAAAGGCCAGGAACAGTGGTTCAGGCTCATTTCTGTTCCCACCGGTGGCCTGTATACACAGGTTACCTCTCTGGCTCTCAACTATGCTGATTCTCAGCAAGAAAGGGTCAGCTGTGCCTGGTGTCCTGGAACTCAAGGCAGTGCAAGGTGGGTAGGAGAGAGGGATGGCAACTGAACATGACACACAGACATCAAGTTTCATCAGGAACTAAAGCCGAGAAAAGGGTGGTAGTGGTGTGAGCTTCTGTCACTCACTTCTGTGCTCCTGGGAGATTAAACAATGGGAAAAAATTAACAGTCTTGGACTCCAAACTTTCCAAAGATGCCTCTCCTTTGAAAGCTGTATCGTATGTAAGTCACTGCCCCATAATTATCTTGCAATGAGGAAGACATGTCCCATATTTCACAGGGGAGGCGGGGAGTGGCCTACAGAATATTTCTGGCCTCTCTTGAGCTTTGCAAGGGGGTTCAAGTTTCATAGGCAATGTGGCCCTTTGATTCTGGGTCCTGGCGCTGTGTGGGGAAGTGTGAAGGCATTTGTCTCCAGTTTGATTTAGAAAACTGAGCTGCAGGTGGAAAGCATGTAATGTGACTCTTTTCCCCCAAAAGATGTGGGTTTCACATGTTTCACTTTTGAAAATGGTTAACAAATTCCTGAAGTGAGCAGGCGATTTTATCAGGATGGCAGACTACATAGCACTTGTAAACCAGTTTTCCAGCTATTTTTTATAGGTTTAACACCTGCAAAGTGGCATTTTCTGCAAAGACGGGACAAGAATTGCAAAGAGTAGAAAGACAAAATCCCGTAGAAACTTTCTCCGACTCTGGGGTAACGGGGCCACGGACCTAAATAAGAGCGAGAGTCCTCCAGTATGATGAGCTCACACTGCCAAGACGGGCTGAATTTAGGCCGTGGCATCCTCCACTCACACGCCAGCCCCACATGCAGTCAAGTCCCAGGCGACACGCAGGCTGCTGTCTAGAGACAGCCAGGCTGCCCTAGACCCTCCCAGAGAGGATTTCTGGCTCCAGGACCACCCTGGCTGAAGGCTGGATGATAACAAGGCTGTATCTCTGGATGGAGACACTCACTAAGGAAGAGAATTTTATCATAAGAATCCCAGGAAATGAGCAGACCTCTGTCAGGCTCCAGGGTTGGGTCGGAGAGAAGTGTTCTTGGTGGACTATCCAAGAAACAGCACAGGGTCAAAATACAGCGCCACATGTGGGAGCGTGGCATTTAGTTTTCTGTGAGCACAGTTTAAAAAAGGTAAGAACAGGTGGCATTAATTTTAATTTAACCCAGTTGATCCAAAATAGTAACATTCAATATTTATGTACATAATCAACATAAAAATCACCAATGAAATAGTTTACCTTCTTTTCATGTACTCTTCGAAATCCAGTGTGTTTTACCCTGGATTTCATCTCACTTCATAACCATCACGTTTCAAGTGCCCAGGAGCCGTATGTGGCTCATGACTGCTGTCTTGGACAGTGCAGGTCTAGAAGCTGTATCACTCAGCATCTTATGAGTGAGACCGAAAGGCCGCTAGGATGCAGTCTGGGCCTGTAATGATCCCTGTAGCATGTGGTGTCAAGTCTTTCATAGCATTCTTCTGCCACTGGGGGGAAAAAAAAAACCTTTCAACCTTAATAACTTAAACTGTAGATTGTAATACTTTCCATTTTCATAGGGCTTTTCCATTACAGGATACTTGAGTATGCTCTCCTAAAACTATGAGAGAGGCCAAACAGGAACCATGCCTTTGGCACATGTTCATTAAGGGTATGCTGGGTGCTAGATCCTGATTGGCAGATGACTCCTGCCTTCTTGGAGCTCAGATTCCAGTGGAGGGGAAAAACATCATGCATCACTGTAGTTAGAACTGTAGTGGGTATGATCAGGGGCTATGGAAGCACAAGAGAAACACTTCTAATTCTGCCCAAGGTGTCAGGGGATCCCTTGAGAGGTGAGAGATTTGAGCAGAAAGAAGGAATGATACCTTTGCTAAGAAGATAAACTGGAGTGAAAGGGAGATGCATTCTGAACATCATCCATTAGGGTTAGAACTTCTGAACCTGGAAATGTCCATTTTACAGCCCAGACAGGTGACGGCTAGGTCACCTGTTCAAAATCCTACTAGATGTCCATAGGTAATAGATTCTGGAAGAGTTCCAATTAGCTAGTTCTGGAGCAGGTTTTCGTCTAAAATGTGTTCCTGGACGTGGTCTTTAGGAAGGAAGGAAGTGGTGGGAAGATTCCAGCCCTGAACCTTAATAATCAGCTGACCTCCATTCCATTGTCTTTTTCTGCCTTCAGCTACCATTTTTTTTTTTTGTTTTGAGATCTGACACAAGAACACTTTGTATACAATTCTATAAGATCGCTCTGTTAAAAAGTGAAGTCGCTCAGCTGTGTCCAACGCTTTGCGACCTCTTGGACTGTAGCCTGCCAGGCTCCTCTGTCCATGGGATTTTCCAGGCAAGAATATTGGAGTGGGTTGCTATTTCCTTCTCCAGGGGATCTTCCTGACCCAGGGATGGAACCTGGGTGTCCCACATTGCAGGCATACTCTTTACCGTCTGAACCACCAGGGAATCCCTTCCCTCTGTTAAAGTTCCTGCTCTAAGTGCTGTTTGCAGTATTTCTCTTGTAGTTACTGGGGAGTCCTGGGGGAGATAGCACCATTTCTGTATGTTTCCATTCCCAAGTGAACCAACCACCTCTCTGGAATTTCAGTGCAAGGATTTTAACCCACACAAGGAGCTGGGCTCTTGCATTTTGTCCATACAAGGCCGTTGGCCACCACTAGGGCAAGACAGAGCACCCACACGCCTGCCTGGGGCCTGCTGCCCTCCAGGAATGGTGAGCCTCCTCTGCACTCAGCAGTTTTTATTTTTATCTCATCAGCGTGTTCCTCCTTTTAAAGTGTGAATCCTAGTGACCCGAATGAGCTGTCTGTCTGGGCCTGGGCCAGCAGGCCTAGGTTACTCCAGTTCAGAGGCGGCGCTGGTCTGCAGTGGCAGGGATGGGGGTTCCCAGTGTGACTGGATGGGGCGGGGCAGGGAGCCAAAGTGGCCTGCCAGAGGGACAAGTTCTCAAACTAGGAGAAGGTATTCTTGAAGTAAACTAGACCCTGTAGTCCTCTCTCCCTCATCCCCTTCGTAGCACCCCTTTTAAAAGAACAAGCAAAGTTTGCAAAATTCTGATGTTAATATTTAGAAACACAAAATCAACTGGGCATACCTCTTCCAGTTTGGTTGTGGGTGGAATTCAGGCCTGTTGGCTTTGGCATCCACACATGAGGCTCTGCTGAGATTTCATCCATGCTGATGCATCAGAACAGCATGGTTTCATACTTAGAGGTGTAGGGCATGGGAGTTGGGGGAGGGGGTTGCTCTTTCCCTGGAATTGAGTGATGGCTGCCCCAGGCTCACAAGGGAGGATGTGGTAGAGTTTTAGAAACAGGAAGACAGAAATCCTGCCCCACCCCACTGCTGGCTCACGAAGCTGGCATGAGTCAGAGGGAAGAAATGTAATATTTCTGGGCCCCTTGTGCTGTACCATGGAGAAGGAAATGCCAACCCACTCCAGTATTCTTGCCTGGGAAATCCCATGGACAGGGGAGCCTGGCAGGCTACAGTCCATGGGGTCGCACAGAGTTGGACACAACTGAACGACTAACACACACACACACACACACACACACACACACCTGTGTTGAGTGCTTTTGCTCTATAGACACACACACACGGACCTGGGTTAAGTGCTTTTGATCTGTAGAGACACACACACACACATACCCCCCCACCTACGTGTGTTAAGTGCTTTCCTCTGTAGAGAGACACACACACAGACCTGTGTTAAGTGCTTTTGCTCTATAGACACACACACACGGACCTGGGTTAAGTGCTTTTGCTCTGTAGAGACACACACACACACACCTGTGTTAAGTGCTTTTGCTCTATAGACACACACACACGGACCTGGGTTAAGTGCTTTTGCTCTGTAGAGACACACACACACACACACACACACACACGGACCTGTGTTAAGTGCTTTTGCTCTATAGACACACACACACCCACATGGACCTGTGTTAAGTGCTTTTGCTCTATAGACACACACACACACCCACACCCACCCACCCACCCACCTGTGTTCCGTGCTTTCCTCCCTAGGCTCATTGGTCCTGCCCAGCTGTTCTGTGGGCTTATCGTTACAGAGGTAGTTTTGCTTCCACAGGGCAGTGGTTCTCCAAGCGTGGTAACAGGACTAGCAGCGTCACCTGGGAACCTGTTAGAAATGCAGGTTCTTAGGTCCTACTCAACGCTTTCTAGCATGAGGACTCTGGAGAGGGGCCAAGCTATCTGTGTTTTAACAAGCCCTCCAGGCAAGCCTGATGCACTCTAAAGCTTAGAAGCCTCTACCCCAGAGGTTAAAAACACAGGCCCAGAGCTAATCCGGTGCAAACCTCAGGCAGATGGCTTTTGGCAAGTTGGGCAACCACTCTGCTTTGGTGTTCTCATCTGTAGATTGGAGGTGTGTGGATTACATTAAGGAGTATATGGTGGAACTAGGGCAGTGCTGGCACGTGGTGAGCACACCCTGAGTGTTTGGTCTCCTTCACTCGGAGTCTGCCAGTTTTGATCCCAGGTCTGCTGGACCTCAAAGCCATCTACTCATCTTATTGGACCAGCCGTCCCTTAGAAATCAAATTCAATTAGCCATCACCATGTCTCATTCTGCAAACACTGTAGGCTGCTCTGTAGGCCTGCTGGCCAGGGGGGCCTCCTCTCTCCCTGCCAGCTCTAGTTCCTTAGTAGGAGCTGCTTGAACAAGCAGAGAAATATTTTAAGACCAAGGCCGAGTTTAGCATGTGGCTGCCTTTATTGATTAGTGTGTCTGTATTGGATACACAACGGGTTCTTTCCTCTTGCTGTTGCCGGTCATCAGGCAACTTAGTGTGAATTTCTGAGCCTTTTCTGTTACTGGGCTTTAATGGAAGGCTGTTAAGAGTGACTGCTTAATGTGGCAGGCCAGAGGAGTTGTGTGGGCTGTACATGTTCAGGGTGGGTCGGCAGGAGGCTGCGTATGGTTTGTGGGCCTTGCCTGGCCAAGGAATTGGTCTGGTGCTGTTGCTTTCAGGAATTGTGGGTGGCTGTAGCCTCGGGAAAGGGCTGGTTGAGAATCAGTATATTCTGAATCCTGGCCACACATCTTTCCATTTTATTATGACTAATCGGAGCTTTTAGCCCCATTTTGCAGCTATGGGAAGGACTGCCATAACAAAGTACCATAGAATGGGCAAATTAAACAACAGAATTTTTTTTTCATGGTTCTGGGAAGTAAAAGTCTGAGATCAAAGTGTCAGCAGAGTTGACTTCTGAGGCTCCTCTCTGAGGCTTGTAGATGACTGTTCTGTCTTCACATGGTCTTCCCTCTATACTCAGCTGTGTCTAAATTTCCTCTTTTTTTTTTTTTAAGGACACCTGTCATATTTTATTAGGCTTCCCAAGTAGCACAGTGATAAAGAATCCACCTGCCAATTCAGGAGTTGCAAGAGATGCAGGTTCGATTCCTGGGTCAGGAAGATCTCATGGAGAAGAAAATGACAACTCATTCCAGTATTCTTGCCTGGAAAATCCTATGGACAGGGGAGCCTGGTGGGCTGCAGTTGAATTTTAGGGCCACTCTATTGGCTTCATTTTACCTTTTTAAGGACTTGGGTGGGGTGGGACACTATTCAACACCTGGCCTTGACGCCTGGCCTCAGATCATCCCTGTGGGTCTTTCAGAAGAGGGAATGCCTTGACAGGTTGTCCCTGAGGCGACTGAGTTCACTGAGGACAAAGAGGAGGGAGGAAGGGAGCGGGTGAGGTGTCCTGTGCACAGCGAAGGTTTACCAAGCAGAGGGGTAGCTGGAGGGCAGGCCAGGGGGTGGGGGCCTGGAGGGAAGGGAGGGCCCCAGTGTCAGGAGGTGATTGGTTTAGCAGTACAGGCAAGTGACAGGGTTCAGAAACAGGTTGGATCTTGAAGAAAATGTCAGCATTTATACTGATCGATTTTTGAATGACTTGACTATGAGGAAAGATAAACTAGCTTCCTAGTTTCCCGAGAATATAGCATTTTGCAAAGATGATATTCCTGCCAAAGTCAGTGCCTAGAGTGTTTAAGGATTCCAGTTAAATCCCAGTGGGCTTTTGGGAAGATGGCAGAATGAGTCTAAGATTCTTTTGAAAGGATAAACAGCTGAGAATAGTCAAGACATTTTTTTTCATGAAGGGAGGTAATGGTATCCCTTCTAGTTTGTTGCCCACACACTGTCCAGAGTGATCTTTTTAAAACATGAGTCAGGTCCCATCTGATGGTGTCATGCTCACACAGAATGGAGTCTCCCTCTGTGCCGGGACCTGCAGGCCCTCAATGGCTGGCTTCCCGAACTTTGCCTCCCGCCACCCTCTCGCTCACTAAGCTCCAGTCACACTGGCTTTCTCCTCGTTCTGGGGAACACTCCACCCTCAGGGTCGCTGCTGCCTGCACACAGAACTGTTTCTTTCTGGTCTGGACTGTCTCCTGCCTCACTCTTCCTTTCGACTCAGGTTTATGCTCAAAAAGCACCTCCTCTTCAGGGGAGCCTTCCCTGATCACCCTGTCTGAACCACTCTCTCCTGTCATTCACTCACCTCTGCTTTTACCTGGATTATGCACTTTATTGACAGTGAGATGGGCTCTAATCTACACTGCCTGCATTATTGTCCAGCTTTGCCCCTCATTGCTATGTGGCCACCTGGGTGTCAGTCTTCCTCATTTGTAAAATGGGAACGACACTGCTCATGTCAGGTACTGTTGGGAGGATTAGATTTGATGCATAAAATGCCCAACATCTGAGTCCACTCTGGTTGGCACACAGATTAAGTATTCAGCAAGTGTTATTATTACTTATTCAATGTATATTCCTCCAATAGAAAGGGAAAGCAGACAGAGGAACACTTTGCCTGGTTCACTTGTGTGTATTCAGTGCCCAGAACTGTGCTTGGCACACAGTAGGGGCTTGATAAATGTTTGTTGAGTGAATACATAAAAGCATGATGGTAAAACTATTATAAATGCACAGTAATTAAAATAATGTTTGGTGTATGAGTAGAGACAGATTAAAGGAATGCAAAGATAAAGAAATACAATAATATCTCAAAGCCAACCCTAGTGTTTATGAGAATTTAAAATGAGATGATGGAGCATCACAAATCAGAGGGGAGAAAGGATGGATTATTTAGTAAGTGATTACTAATGCAAATGATTATATTCTTTCCCACAGCATACACCAAAATAAATTCCGATTTGATGTTTCAAGTTAAACCATAGAAAAATAAGGGAATATATGAGATTATCTTATTTTCTAGGTAAGAGTTGGTTTTCTAAGACAAAGCACTGGGGAAAATAGACAGGTGGCTTGGACTGTTTCTACAAATCAACTTCTGTGTATCATAAGTATTAAAACTTTATAGTCAATGTAGAAAAATGGCCACATATAACAGAAAAAAGTCCTTTACTATATAAATTGTTGCTTACGTAAATCTGTAGGGGGAAAACATTAACATCTCAGTAGAAAAATTATCCAAAGGGAAGATATAGATCATGCACAGAAGAAAAACATGCAGGCATACGGGGCGGGGGTGAGATATTTAACTTATTGGTAATCAGAGAAAAGCAAAGTGAGATAGCATTTTTTTTCCACTCAGGTTACCCAGCAGGGGTTGTGTTGAGAAAGGTACTTTTCTAAATTGCTTGTAAGAGTATACCTGGGTAAAACGTCTCTGGCACAAAGTTTGAAGAGGCTTAACTATATACATACCTTTTGACCTGGTAAAGTCAACTCTAGAAATCTAACCTAAGGAAACAAGTAGAAATGCATGTGATATATGTAGGAATAAAGATAGTCATTATTCATAAATAATAAAAATATAGAAAAGATCTGCATATCCAACAATAGAGGAAATAGTGAGTTATGATACATATACACAGGAAGTATCATCCAGACTTTAAAAATATGTTTTCTAAGGTTATTTATATATCCATTCTTAACCAGAACCTTTTTTTTCATTATGCTCACTGATGTCCCATTGGCCAAAGCAAGTCATATGACCAAACCATTGACTCAGGAAGAGCAGACCACACGAAAGGTGACTATTGATAACCACCTGTATAACCGTCTACCATATATATTCATAATGATTGCAGTTCCTAAACATGAGACACATAAAGACATATGCACATATACAAATATGACAGAATGTTACCAGTGGTTAGTCTCTAAAATTCTGTATATTTTCAAAATTTCCTATAATGAGTATATATTTTATTGTCATAAATAAAAAATATATGTTAATTTTAGAAGAGTGGCTGTGGGTTTGGAGATCCTAATATCTGATAAAGGGCAGATTCAGGAGAATTATTGGATGAACAGAATTAACTGGTATTAGTGACTTTTTAGATGATGGATGAGGCTGAGAGTAGGTGGGTTCGAGAATAATATAGCTTGATTAGATGGCCTTGATTGGATGGTGTCCAAGTTGGAGGAAGGGATGTAGGATATCTTTGTGGGGGAAAATCTCCTCTAACAAATTGAATTTGAGGTCCCTCTGTGGCATTGTAGTTAAAGAGTCTGGCAGATAATGGAACTATAGATAGAGCTGGCATTCAGAAGGGAAGTGGGGGCTGGAGAAAGGAATATTTTTTTGAATCAGTGGTGGTCACTGTGAGAGAGAAAATATGATTCAGTTCTTGAGCTCACTAATATTTAAGGCCTTGGCAAAAGCAGTGCCAAACCAGTTCCAACCTAAGACACTTCTTCCTTATCCTTTCCTGCCCCAGGCTGAATAACTCCATCCCACCCCCATCATTTGTGGTCTTGGCACTCTGTTTTTCTCTTTTGGAGCACTCGACTTGTTTGTAATTAAGTGACCACTTGTGTAATTAATTGATCAGTGGAGATGGCCCCCACTGGATTGTCAGCTGCATGAGAGTGAGGCGGGGTCTGTCTTGTCCACTGTTGTTAATCAGGGTTGCCTGACATAGGTCTTCCAGGAGGATGAGTGAATGAAAACAGCAGGCAACCCAAAGAGGTAATGGATGAGAAAGATTCAGAGAAGGTTCAGGGGACCCAGAAGAGTTTCAGGAGAAAAATTTCAAGGAGAGAGCAGGTACCAAGTGCCAGTGGCGGCAAGAGACCGAAAAAGAAATCAGTGGAGAAAGCAGTGTTACAATGGGGGTGCAATGGTCCTGGGGGAAAGGAATATGATCAGTCATTCAAGCCAAGGTGAACTGTTTCGTCTTGGAAAAGAGGACTTGATCTTCTGAGTGGAAGGATAGTAAGGAGGGCAGGACAAATACAGTTTATCTCTTAGCATCCATGGGACATTGGTTCCAGGAACCCCCGTGGATTCCAAAATTCAAGGATGCTCAAATCTCTTATATTAAATGGCCTAGCACAATGGCTACAGTTGGCCTTCGTATCCACAGACACTGGGATTCTCTCAGCTCTCCTCCTCAAGTCTGGTCTGGAGATCTTAAATGTGAATCACGTGAAGTTGGCTGTGTTGAAATCATGAAAGTGGTATTCTTAGCTATTATACCCTGATTCAGGAGTTCTCAAGATATGGGTCCCAGTCTGACAACTGTCTCTCCTGGGAACTTGTTAGAAATGCAAATTCATATTTAAATAGAAGACCCTGGGGTAGGGCTCAGCAATCTATTTTAACAGCCCT
Source organism: Antilocapra americana (assembly GCA_007570785.1). Classification (NCBI taxonomy): domain Eukaryota; kingdom Metazoa; phylum Chordata; class Mammalia; order Artiodactyla; family Antilocapridae; genus Antilocapra; species Antilocapra americana. The sequence goes on from ML660772.1 coordinate 26,413,281, forward strand.
CCAGGTGATGATCACTAAAGCTTGAGAACCACTGCCCTAACCCCAAAACTACAAGCAAGTGGTTGTTGGAAATTTACTTGCTCCCCTGATATTTATGCAGGAGCCAGCAACAAAACAACTCCAAGAGCAGGGATGTCTGTTTTCTTACTGCCTGCTTTCTGGAAGAATTTTTTAAGTTGTCAACTCAAAACCTGCTTTGGAATTCCCTGAGGTTAGATAATTGGGCTGATAAAATAGAGGCCAATGTCTTGCAGAGGCTTCTTCCCTGTTGCGTGGTCAGCAGTTTCTGCAGGGATTCCTGGCAGCTTTTCTGGCCTGACTCTGAGCATGAGTTTCTGAGCCAGCCTGTTAGGGGAGTGGGGGTGGGGAAGGGGAGTCTCCTGGGCCTCCCTGAATTTGCTGTTTTAAATTGAAGACAGTGAAGGACCCCAGGGGTTACAGACTAGAGGATAAGGTTTCACACCAAGCAGCTGGAATTCATAGCCACCGTGTCTGGGATCTGTAGCTTTGAAAACTTGGTGAGATGCTGTTGCTTAACAAAACCCAGCCTCAGCCCACTGGCCTCCATCCTTGCCAGGACTTGGCACCATTCTGGGTCACCAAGCTCCTGCTGCACCTTGGGATTCCCCAGAGATGAAAGCTAGGCAGCCTTGATTACTGCTGTTACTTTCAAGAGGCTTGACTTAGCTGCAGCTTGCAGTATGGACACTCAGCAGCAAATGTTAATTGCTGGAGGCGTAGAGTAGATTTTTTCCTCTTTGTAACTCAGAGGGACAGATATTCAGACACCAGCCAAATCCCCACACATTTGAAGGTGACCCCACAAACCAGGGGTTGAGATTTCCCAGATAACCAAGGCTCTCAGGAAAGAGTAAGTGCCCGTTTGCCCCTGCAGTGGGGTGCCTACTAGCATTCTAAAAGCCTGTGGACATGATGTTTTGGAGGCTTTGCTGCCTGGGATTTGTGTTCCAGTCTGTTCTGCATTGTTGAGCACAGTGTCACGGATAGATTCTGAGGAGCTGGAATCTGCCCTGTCGTCCCATGTTGGGACTGTTAATGGGAGGGAGGCAAGAGCAGGTAGGTACCGCCACTGTCCCCTCCTGGAAGAACTTTGGGCTTCCCTGCAGAGCACAGACTTGTGGCCGGTCTAAGTTCTTTCTCATTTTGTGCACTTGTAAAGCTAAATCTTCCTCTGCTGCCAAAATCCCAGGAAAGATGAGAGCACTTGGTTCTGGTTCTAGTTTATTCGTATAATTTTGAGAAAATGACTACATCCAAATCCTTTTTTTTTCTCTCCATGAATAGGCTTTAGTTGTACTTTTTTCCCCACCAGTGGGCCTCTATGTAAAATATTGGGGGCAGAATATTGAAAATAATTATTTATCAAGAGTATTTGGAAATCTAAAATTCCTGTACCCACTGCTCTGGTGTCTCCAGAGAAAAATATCCAGTTAACAAAGGAGAGGAAGGAGAGCAATAGTTCCAGAACTTCAGTTAAGTGACAGAGGTCTGAGTGTTCATTGTACAGGACTGCTAAAGCTCTCGTGGGCCTTCCAGTGTCACTCATAGGGGCTGGAAGACATTTCCCAGGACTGACACACTGCCCCCCATCATTCGCTAGTTCTGATGAAAGAAGGGTTGAAAATGGCCAATAAAATGGTGGTCAAATAAATGTAAATTTGAGTAGCATAATAGCACCTTTCCCACCTATTGGATTAGGGAGGATGTGTAGAAATTACCCAGGAAAGGGGAATGGGTTGTAGAACTACTGGTGGAAGTCTAAATCTGCCAAGCAATTTTGCAAAACTTATTTAAAACCTTAAAAATGCACATAGCCCTTGACCTCCTGGAAATTTTTTGTTTGAAACAAAGTTATGCAGAAAGTAGTATGTTCCAAGTTTTTCACGAAAATGATAATTAGAACAGTAAAAAATTAGAAACAGCCTTGATGTCCAACAAGGATTATTAAATTATAGCATATATCTATATTTATATCTGTATCTATATGTATATCTTCATTACAGTTACCTCAGACAGTACTTAATGGCATGGAATCATATCAGTTAATAAAAATGACAATAATTTATAACTTAACAGTTTAAAAATAATAGAAATAACATTATGGTTCCAATTTTATAAACTATATGTTATCACTTTTTTTTTAAGTCTAAAAGGATATATATCAAAATGTTAATGGTAATCCCTAGGTTGCAGAATTATGGTTAACATTTCCTTTCTCTTTCCTTTTTTTTTATTTTCTAAATTTTCTGCAATAAATATGGGCTTAGTCAATTATTTCTTTTAAGAAATAAAAGATTCCTATGAAATATGCCCTCAGGTTTGCTGCTTTAAACAACTTCCTGCCCAGAGCATCTAATTGGCTGGCTTGCATTACAAGAAGGAATAAACGTTTGCTTTTTACTGATTAATGAGGAAGGAGGCCATCGCCTCTGACAAAATGCAGAGGTGAATTTCATCTGGCCTAAAAGGAAGAGAAGCCTTGGTAAGAGGTGAAAGTTCAGCCCTCGAAAGCCAGATGAAGAATTCTGGCTGGAGCATTAAGCTGGAATCACAGACCCTATACTGTGTTAGATAACTTTCTGATTTCCAACGTATTCTGAAAGTGGAGGTTTTTTTTTCTCTTGCACGTTCAGTTAACGGCTCTTACTCTCTCCCAGAAAAAAGAAACAAGTAACTAAATTCCTGGGACGGTGGCAGTGACGGTTGAAAGCAGCCGTAGTTAAGTCTCACTGGGCACAAGCGACACTGTTGTTTCGAAGGGTTGGGCGATGGGCTGGAGGGGCCGAGAGCAGAGCCAGTCACGTTTCCTTGTGAAGAACAACTGGAGGGGTCATTTATACTGAGAATTGTGTGAAGATACCACTCTTCTTGGCTGAAAATACGTGATCAAATGTAGAGTTGGGCTTTAGAAATATTCATTTCATGGTAGCTTGACAGGCTTAGAATGGAAACATTAGATGGTTGAAGGGGAGAGAGGGTGAGGGTGAATGGTGATTTCATCCCAGTTACGAAGGGCTAACAAAAGCGTCAGAGAAAGCCCCAGACAAAGGCCCTGAAGGAGAAGCATTAATCAGGTCTGCAGTGGAGTTGGAAGCTGGGGTTTCACAGTGGGACCTGGGGTCTGCAGGGAGTGGGTCAGTTGAAAGTGAGAGGAAGAATTATTTTGAGGCCAGCCTTTGTGTGAAATATCAGAGATCAAATCGTTGGGCTGTAGCATTACTCTGAAATGTATCAAAAACATATATATATATATATATATGCAAATGTGGATTGATAGATGGTTAGAGGGACAAGTATGTGAGAAAACAAATATGGTAAAATACTAACAGTTGTGGAATGTGGGTGGTAGGTGTGTGGATGTTCACTGTACAGTTCTATAAACTTCACTGAAGGTTAAAAAAATAATAATTAAAATATTGGGACCAAAAAGAGCAACTAGATGGGAAAACCTAAGTTCATGACATTTACAGAAAAGATAGGTAACGTGGAATCCCACAGGAATCCCCAAATACAAAAACCTGGGATCTAAAAAAGCCCCAAATCCTTGGTTATTGACCCAAAGGTTGGCCAGCACACATTTAAAATGTGTGTGTATATGTGTGTTACCTCCATACTCACAGGATTTGGTACACAGAGAGATCCTAGTGCAAAAGATGAAAATGTTGGAAGGAAGCCTAATGAATGGAAAGGGAAGAAAGGAAAACATGACAAGATCACCCCGGAGACACCTCCCATGGCTCTGAACAAGTTGCTAAGAGAAGACCACAGGAAAGTGGAAGTACGGAGGGAATAGGCTCAGCTACAGCCCACCTTTTTCCAGGTGAGGCCATGCAGAATGGGGACGCAGTCCCCACTGTAGATACAACAGTGCATTTGATCTGGTTGGTTCATGTACCACACCCCCGGCCCCACCGCCACCATGAAAGCCAAGGAATAACAAAAAGGGTTCAGGAAAAGCAGCTGGAGGAACGTGGTAAAAAGGGTTTCTTCATCCAGGAAAAACTATCTTCAAATGATATTTGCAGCATTTTCTGATTGTATTAGCCAGATGTCTCCTTCTTGTGTAAACATGTGTTGAAAAAAATTGAAGGGGAGGCCTCAAGTTCCAAGAGATCAGAGAGAGGAATGATAACAACTTGAAAGCCTCCTTGACTTAAGGATGTCTGGACCTGTGTTATCATAACCACTTGGATTAAGAATGATCAATAAGAACCTCATCCAAGGTCTACGGCTTCATCTCTTAACAGTTAGGTATGACACTGGGGAGGAAGTTTAGGATGAAATCAGGAGGTACCAGTTACGGCCCTGAGCCGAGTTTGAATGACCACTTTGCTTTTGAGAAGTGAGAGTAAAGATTTTGTTTTGTTCATTGCTCTGTCTCTGGTACCCAGAGTCATGCCTGGCATGTAGTGAGTGCTCCGTAAATATTTGTCAAATGAATTTAAAAAAAGTGAGTCCTTTTAAGTCATACGGACCTGGGCTCAATCCCTTCAGTTTCTAGCTCTTATGTGGACCTTGCACAAGCCAACTAATCGCTTTGAAGCTGCAAAATAGGAGTAGAAATTCCTGCCTCTTCAGTTGAGAATAAAATATCCCAAAGCCAGGAGTAAGAAAAACTAATTTTGTAGCATACAAATCAAATAGCCATTCCCTGAGTGCTCTTTAGTTTTGGGATCTGCGTTTGTTACCACTGTGTCGTTGAGAAATTTTGAGATATGAGTGAAATAGAATAATGAAACCTTAGCAGAGAACCTGACATCTGGAAGACACTCAATTAAAAGCATCTTCTTTCTCCCCTTCATTGGTTCTGTCCTCATTTCAGTCTGTTCCTATGTCTTTTCTTCCAAACTTTCCAGAGATAAAACCACCCAGTCTACTGTAATTTTCTCTCTTGCTGTTAAACCATGCCATTAACTTCCTAATGGGCTTTCTTGTGGGGCCTCAGACCTTAGATTAGGCCAGATGTTTTAACCTTTTTAAAAAATGGCATGAAGTAGGCAATTTGCTGCTGCAGAGGAGAAGTGTAGGTTGGAAAAACCTTTCTCAGTCTCCACCGGGAGCCACCCTCCCCTCCTCTGTCCACTGTTCGGCCTGCTCGTCTTCAGTCATTTTCAGTTAAAGTTAATTGGCAATTCCCGTGGTTTGTGACTGAGGTGATTTCCAGAGGGCGCTGGCCTGATTGCACACAGAGGGGCTTCCTGAGAGCCAGGATCTGGGATGCCTGCCACGTATTCAAGAGCCTGGAGGCCTGAAGCCCCCCGAAGCTTGACTGAACCTGCCTCAGGAAAACGGGTTCTCTTTGGGGAACTTCTCCTCATGTGGAGGATCCAGAGCCTTGCAGTTTGAGGGGGAGCCTGTCTTCCCATCTGCTGAACAATCCAGTTGCTAAAAACAGGAGACCAGACATCATCTTGCCCTTCAGAGATGCTATCTCTGGAAGCATTTGGCTGTTGCCGAAACCATCTTCCTGTTCATCAGAAAGACACAGGCTCCACCCTGGTTCCAGGTGCCCTGTGGCTTGCCGCTCCTCCTGATTTCTCCCTGATATACTCATGATGACACAGAAAAATAACGAAACTCACAAGTCAGCAAAAAACCAGGGACTGACAAATGCCAGGATCTTGAAAGTGTCAACTGATGATGTTGAGAAGACAGAGCTGGGCCATGGGGCTCTGTCCAGGATGTAGTTGATGATGTGAAGATTCACGGAAAGGAACCCCCAACCCGACCCACCCCAAGAAAAGTCAGAAAGTACTTTATACCTTTTCTTTTGTTTAGTTCCCAACTCATGAACTTGAAGTAAATTCTAACTGGTTGCCCACCCCCCCCAGCACACACACTTTATTTTTCCTCCTCTCAGCTGCAGGCCTCAGATGTGGTCTTTTGTAAATTCATCTCTCTCTTTCTTTTATTACCCGCTATATCCAAGTAGAGAAAGAAAGCATGGGAACAAAATCAGATGGGGAATAGGGGAGACTGGCAGGACTTCAGTGCATTCTAGTAAGTATGTTTCCCCAAAGCAAAGTGCTGTAAGGAGGGTGCCCTGGGAGCTATGCATGCAGGAAAATAGAAAGCTTTCTGTCTTGAGTTAAGTCTCAGGGAAGGAAATGAACTTGGTTAGAGCAAGGGTTCTGAATCACTGGAAGCCATGTCTTTGCCCTGTCCTCTCCCACAGCAGGTACAAGAAGGAGATCCATTCTTTATTCAGGTGGGCAGAAAATAGAACCAGTGCCAGCCTACTCATAACATCTGTTGAAATTTCATCCTGGTCTGGACAAAATTTTCCTTATTCAAGGATGAATGAAGACAAATAAAGGGCTTCTCAGGTGGCTCAGGGGTGAAGAATCCACCTGCCAATGCAGGCAATGCAGGAGACACAGGTTCAATTTCTGGTTCAGGAAGATCCCCAGGAGGAGGAAATGGCAACCTCCACTCTTGTATTCTTGCCTGGAACATCCCATGGACAGAGGAGCCTGGTGGCCTACAGTCCATGGGATCACAAAAAGTCAGACACAACTGAACAACTGAGCATGCACGCAAGGACAAAAAAGACTGTGGGGAAAAGTCCTCCAGGTTAAGGTCAAGGCAATAGCTTCTAAAGACCCAGAAGCCAGTCTGTTTTTGGAAAAGTCACCTACCACAGGCTCCAAAAGAGCATTTGGGGGAAATGTGTAGCATTCCCAGTATGTACAAAAAGACATGGCCTCCCTGCAGTAGGAGCAGAAAAATGTAAGGCAAAGATGGATTGATATGAAAAGGCAACAAAAAGAAAAAAAAAAAGATACAGATTACATGAAGAAAGGTTTTGAGGAAACAAAGATCCAGCTGTAGAACTAAGATCCAAATCTGCAAGAGTATTAATAGAAGAGCACTAATATGTGAGAGGCTGAATAATGGACCCCCAAAGATGTCCATATCTTAATCTGGAAATCTGTGAACACTATATGCAAAAACCAACTTTGCCAATGTGTTTAAGGTGAGGGTCTTGAGAGATGGAGAGGTTATCCCGCATTATCCACATAGGTCCTAAATGCAGTTACACGCGTTCTTGTGAAGGCATAGGCAGAAATTTGATGATAGAAAGCAGCGTGACCATGGAGGCAGAGATTGGGACCATGCGACCACAAGCCAAGGAATGTCAGCTGCCACCAGAAGCTTGGAAGAGGCAGAGAGCGAATTCTCCCCTGGAGCCTCTTAAGGAAGTGCAGTACAGCTGTCCTGACAACTTCATTTGGTCCGGTGACACTGATCTTAGCGCTCAAGCCTCCAGAACTATGAGAGAATAAACGTCTGTCATGGCAAGTCACTGAGTTTGTGATAATATGCTAGGGCAGTCAGGGAGAGCTAATACAAATGCTGTGGAATATCAAATCGGTGATGCGGGTGAAGGAAAAAGAAACTTGAGAAACTCTTCTGGAAAATAGAAGATAGAAAACAAAAGACAATGTTTAGATACAGAAGATGGAACTGACAGCCCACATTTGGCATATTGGTATTGGTGACTATTGGGGTTAGTGCCCTGGACAAGCCTAGACAGCATATTAAAAAGCAGAGACATTACTTTGCTATCAAAGGTCTGTATAGTCAAACCTATGGTTTTTCCAGTAGTCATATATGGATGTGAGAGTTGGACCATAAGGAAAGCTGAGCACCGAAGAATTGATGGTTTTGAACTGTGGTGTTGGAGAAGACTCTTGAGAGTTCCTTGGACTGCAAGGAGATGCAACCAGTCCATCCTAAAGGAAATTCAGTCCTTAATATTCATTGGAAGGACTGACGCTGAAGCTGAAACTCCAATACTTTGGCTACCTGATGCGAAGAACTGACTCATTTGAAAAGACCCTGATGTAGGGAAATATTTTTTTTTTTTTTGAAATATTGAAGGTGGGAGGAGAAGGGGATGACAGTGGATGAGATGATTGGATGGCATCACCAACTCGATGGACATGTGTTTGAGCAAGCTCCAGGACAGGGAAGGCTGGTGTGCTACAGTCTGTGGGGTCACAACGAGTCAGACATGACTGAGCGACTGAACTGAACTGATCAGATACTTCCCTGAGCTAATGAGAGACTGTGTATAAATGTAAAGAGCTCACTAACCACATTCTAAACAAACTCAGGTGAAAGAGGCCCATATCTGGGCATACCCTGGGGCACATACAGAATACAAGAATAAAGGGGAGGAAAAAACACATTTCATAACTGCCCAAACAAAAGAATCATAAAAATCAAGATGACTTTAGATCTGTTCTCTATACTGAACCTGTCAGATTAGAATACCAGGGAGTTTTTGTGTTTTGTTTTTTTAAGTTTAGATATATTCACACCTATCTGGGTTGGGAATCTGAAAGAGTAAAAGTTCTTCTGCTTATCAAGTAAGTTTGCGAACCATCTATAAAGTTTTTTTGGGGGAAGGGGGGATTATGTTGTAGCCCAACTACTTTATACTTACTGAAGTGTCTTCTGTGTATGAAGCCCATCAGAAGGGCATTCTCAAACATGCAAGGGCTTAGGAAAATAAACATGTTCCTTTCTTTTAAATTTTAAAGATATATTGCAGAAGCTGAAGTGATAAGGAAGAATAGAGCTCAAGAATAGGTCGCATAGGCACTGTAATCAGTAAACCTACAGAGCAGTTCAAATTATTATTTAAGTCTGGTTATCCAGCAAATACAAATGTCAGAAATTGTTCTTAAGATAAACTGTAGAATGGAAAGTCAACAGTGTGCCTGTGTTCTGGGTCTAAACCCTAGAGTGTTGTTAGCAGAGATAAACAGGGGAAGAGGAGGTAAAGGTTTGTTGTGTTATTTATCTGAAATAGGTTAGTACCAAAAAAAGAGTTATTTCCAGTATTATTTTAATCTTTAGAGAGTTGTTACTGGCTAAAGAAAGATTCTGAATAGTATTGGTACCAGTAACTGCCATTTACTCTGGTAAAAGGAGATTTTTACCTGGTTTTTACCTTTTACTAGTAAAAGGTGGTTTAGTCTGAGCTAAGCAGCATGCTAAAAACTCTGCCTTCATCATCTCTGCTCAAGGCCACAGCTGTGGTTGCCAGGTCCTTTCCCTCCCACGCACTGTTCTTAAGGTTCCTGAGATCCTGCACCAGTAGGTGGTACAGCTTGAACCCCAAGCTGGCTGATCCCAGAGCTCTTCTCTATCCCTGTGCTAATATGAAAAACTTACAGGTAAATCCTGGAAGATTCAAAAACAACTGGAACTTCTCAAACACTGGAAACAGAAACACAAAACTCATCATAAAGTAGACCAAAAAAAGCATCAATATATTTTTAAAAGCAGAAAAGGCACAGGGTACTTTCTTTAACCACAGTGCACTAGCATTATAGAAAACAAAAAATTATAAAATTTAAAACCCAAATACTTAGAGATTTTAAAAAAAAAAGCATAATCCAAACACTGTGGAGTCCATAAGAGACCAAAGCAGACTAGACAGAAAGTAACAAGAAGGCTCCATAACCAGATTTGAAACAAGGACAAATATTTACCTGTAGAAAAATTCATGGCTTTATATATATATATATAAGAAATCATCTAGGTCAATGAATATTTAACTCAAGAAGGCAAATAGAGAAACTAAAGAAAACAATGGAAGTTGGATAAAGAAATCAATAAAGATAAATGTTGACCTTAATTAATTAGAAAATGATGTTAGGCTTGATAAATCCTGTTGCTGATTCTCTCAGAAGACCAAAAAAATAGACTGATGTCTCAGAAATCTAATTTTTTAATTGAGAAAAACTATCTATACACATTAGTGAGGAAGAGGGCCTGGCCACAGAATCAGAAGTTGTTTTTAAATTAAAAATGATTACTAGTTCATCTGGGCTCAAAATTTGAAAATCTGAATGGATTAGACAGCCTTCGAAGAAATGGAACTTGCTATAATTGATACAAGCAGTTGAAAACCTGAATAGAACAAAAACCACAGGAAGGTCATCAGAGAAGTTTCCTGCCCACTATTTTGCAGACCAGTTCTTGCAAACTTGCCAAGAGGAGTTACCCAAGCTAAATCCACATAGACTGTCCTAGTCCTAATGTGCTGATTCAGCACTGAGCTTTGGAGGGGAAGGGTGGGATGCAAGCGTGTTTGGCTGTGATGGGGTTGAAAGGTCCCATGTGAGAAGAACCCCTCCTTCCCTGGTCCTCTCTTCCCAAGTACGTGCCCACTTGGATCCAGAGGCTGATGACCATTGTGTTCTCAACCCTCAGCCAGTGGTGGAAAATAATAAAGCATTAGGGAAAATGAATCTGAACCTAACACCCACGGCAACTTCTAATATTCGGTGATCAAAAGGGGGAACTCTTCCTTACTTTTGCTCAGGGGAAGATAATGGGGAGCTTTCCTTAAAAGGGAAGTGTTCAGACAACAGGATTGATATGCTTTCTGAATTTGACTTTTGTGAAGTTTTATAAGTGCCCCTACCCCATCCTACATGGGACACGTGAGTAGAGAGCAGCCAGGTCCTGGGACCATGGCCCTGCTTACAGTTCTGCCCTTCTCTCCATCCTCTCCTCCTGGAAGTCCTCTTCCTTGCTGGAAGGCTGCCTGTCTCCACCCCACTAGTTTATTCTGCTGTGGCCAAGACTCTGACTTCCTGCTGAAGGTGTGCCTGGACACCCTGCTGTTCTCAGTGGCCTGCCTGCAGTGCAGGCAGTTTTCGCTGCTGCACTGGCACAGAACTTGCATTCCCAGGAATTGCACACTCCTTACCCTTTTTCTTGCAGAAGAGGTTGTGGAAATACTGTATTACCAAAAAGCAAAACAAAGCCACCCAGGCGTTGTTTAGGACTCTCTTGACATTTAGTGTGTTAGTCATTCAGTCGTGTCTGACTGCGAGCCCAGCAGGCTCCTCTATCCGTGGAACTTTCCAGGCAAGAATACTGGACTGGGTTTCCATGTCCTTCTCCAGAGGATCTTCTGGACCCAGGGATCCTGGGCTACAGTCCATGGGGTCACAAAGAGTCAGACAAGACTGAGTGACTATCACTTTTTCCCCCATATTTATATTTATATATAATTATAAAACTAAGATCATGGCATCTGGTCCTATCACTTCATGGCAAATAGATGGGGAAACAGTGGAGACAGTGACAGACTTTTTTTTTGGCTCTAAAATCACTGCAGATGGTGACTGCAGCCATGAAATTAAAAGATGCTCCTCGGAAGAAAAGTTATGACCAACCTAGATAGCATATTAAAAAGCAGAGCCTTTACTTTGCCAACAAAGGTCCATCTAGTCAAGGCTATGGTTTTTCCAGTAGTCATGTATGGATGTGAGAGTTGGACTGTGAAGAAAGCTGAGCACCAAAGAATTGATGCTTTTGAACTGTGGTATTGGAGAAGACTCTTTTGACTCTTGAGAGTCCCTTGGACAGAAAGGAGATCAAACCAGTCCATCCTAAAGGAAATCAGTCCTGAATTTTCATTGGAAGGACTGATGCTGAAGCTGAAACTCCAGTACTTTGGCCACCTGATGTGAAGAACTGACTCATCTGAAAAGACCCTGATGCTGGGAAAGATTGAGGGTGGGAGGAGAAGGGGACAACAGTGGATGAAATGGTTGGATGGCATCACTGAAACAATGGACATGAATTTGAGCAAGCTCCAGGAGTTGGCGATTGACAGGGAGGCCTGGCATGCTGCAGTCCATGGGGTCTCAAAGAATCAAACACAACTGAGTGACTGAACTGAACTGATATTTATTTATTATAGTAATAATTATGTGCACTTAATACGGTGAGGAATTCTTGGCTTACCTTCTGCCCCTGAGGCAGATTATGCTGGGGACCTACCACCCTGCCTCTTCTACCTGGAATTTAATGTCACTGTTTTCTCTTCTTCACCTCCCATCCATCCATTCCTCACCCTGTGAAGCCTGGTGTCTACCACTTTCTGAAAGCTCTCTCTTCCAGAACACCAGCCCCAGCTTCCCTGGCTTCCCCAGAGTCAGAGCCAGCAGCCCCCAGCTTTGTGTGTTGTGCACTCCCCTTGGCTCCTGGGCCTCGTGCTCTGGGTTTTCCTTCACCTTCCTGTCCCCCCAACAGGCCCTGCTCCTCTGCCTGCCTCTTATGTGGCGGTGGTCCTTGGGCTCTGTCCCTCTGCACAGCCCCCTGGATGACCTGACTCCTCAGTCACCGCCCTCATGCGCCCGGTGTCCACTGCAGAGCCCGGAACTCACAGAGGGACAGTCTGCTGCAGTTCACACCCCACTGAGAGTTCCCACAGGCCCCAGCGCCAGTGTGTCCAGGACCTGACTCACTGTCTACAGGCCACTAGCTGGCCCTTCCAGCCCCCACTTTCACAGGCTGGGAGCCGAGGGGCTGTTTCTCTCCCACACCGCCCACAGCTGCTGCTTCCTCAGGTCCTGCCAGCTGCCGACCTGTTTGGAGATGGCCCGGCACATGCTCCCCACACCAGCCTCCGTCACCTCCTCCCAGGACCTGTCTCCGGTCTCGCTGCCTCTAGTCTTGTCCTCCATCCCACTCTGCCCCCGTGGGTTCCCCACACCAGAGCCACTTTACACGTTTATCGGGCATCTTCTGTGTCCTGGGTCCTCTGCCATACCACACCCTAAATCTTCTGGTCGCTCCTTAATGTGGCTTCACGAACCCTCTCAGAGGCCTGGCCCTGCTTGTTTCTGCAGAAGAACCTTTCAGCACTTGTGCCACACCCCAGACACCCCATGTTCCCTGGTCATTCTGCAGTCCCTGTGGGGGCTGTGCCTGACCTCCCACCTTGGTTATTCCTGCCACCCCACCTCTCTGCCTTGCAAGCTCGCAAGTGTCAGCCTAGGAGCCACTTCCAGGAAGCCTCCCAGCTGTGTGTTACGTTCTTCCAAAAGGCCTCATAGCAGCCGAGTTTGCCTCTAGAGAGCGCTCTTCACCTGGCTGATGCACTAACCTGGTTCCTCCCTTAAGCTTAGAAGTTTGAAGGCAAAGGCTACATTGTATCATTGTACATCATTGTTTCCTCTGCACACATCATTGTTTCTTTGGCATCCAGTAGTGCCTGGTACATAATACTTACCCCTTAAATACTTATCTGGGCAGTGAATGCTGGATCCATTGTATTATACCCTTTCTGCATTATTGAAACCTACTATATCTCATGCACTAAGCTATGGCACTTAATAAATGCAGTGGAAACTCAAAGTGTCAGAATCTTCAGAGAAAGCGGCCCAGAGTAAATTCTTGATTCTGGTGCCATGTGAGTCATAATTTGTTCTGGAAGCGAGTTTCTGTATAGTTGGGAGTTTATTCTTTTAAGTGCTTTTGTGCATATACATAGTTACCTTTTATCTGCCTTTACAGGGGTCATTGAGGTTCATTCAGTCTGCCACCCTAAGCAAAGGGATGCCCTCCATTTTCTCTTTAACTTTGCTTCTTCTTTTCCTTGCTGTCAGTGTCTACCTGACTCGTTCCCCTTTACCACTTCAAATTCCATTACAGACCTCACTGTGTCAGCCACTAATGAGCTGAATAAGACATCTGCCCTCAAGCGCTTCCCTTCCTTGTAGTTTACTTAGCAAACATTAATTGCATGTGTTCTAGGTCCTTCTAAGTGTTGCCCACCTTGACTTCAGAACTTGGCCTTGAAATGGCCATTTTTCCAAATAAATCATGGCTGTCAGCTGCTTTTGTGTGACTTGCCTCTCTTCTCAAAGTCAAGTGTGAAAAAGAAATTGCACCTTCCATCTGATGGGAGCTCTGCTGTTTTCAGAGGATGCTGACCCAGCACCAGGTCACCCCACAGACATGCCCTGTTTAGCCCAGCTCTGCTGGTCCACGTTGGAACTTGGAGAGCCTCAGAGAGTCATGCCTCCCATAGCTTGTGCCCCAGCAGCATCCTAGCCCCTTTGAGGTCAGAAACAATAGTGTGTTCATCTTTATTTTCCTGGTGCCAGTGTATGTTTGTGGAATTAGCAAAAGGATGGAAAGAGGGAAGGAAGGAGAGAGACATGGAGAAAGGGAGGGAGAGAAGGGGGGCAAAACTGAAACTGAGAGATGAGATTCCTTCCAGGGTAAGAAGTTAGAGGTGTCAAATGGAGGATTTGGTAAACGAGTTCATTGTTTCTTCGTGTGTGTGAAATTTCCTCCCAGGGAGTATCTGATGTGCTGGAAGAATCTGATACCATAAACACTGAAACAAATACTCCAAACCTGGACAGTTTCCAATAAGGTAAGAACTAACAGTAGGATAGGTATGTAATGGGAAAAACCTTGAAACTCCTGAAGATTACAACTCTAAGGAGAAAAAAAACCTGAGCTTTCTGAAGAAATTCACTGTTATGAGCAGCTGTAGCAGTAACTTCTGATTAACACGTATTGTTTCCATTATGAACCTCAAGCCATCTAGATTTGAGTGTCCTGTTATCTTTTCTCCACCTGCCCCTAAAGCAAGCTTGTTTGTGTTGCTGGGTTTTAGTAGTGTGAAAAGGTATCTTTATTTTTTTCTGCTCCCATTCAATACACAAATCCTATTTGGTATTGATTTTAGAGCAGAAGCTAAATTGGTTTCATCTCACATGCCAACTTCACTGGATTGGCTGTGGCTTACTGGAGCGTTCAGAAGGATGTTGAAGCTGTATATAACCTAAAGGCGGGGAAGTTCCATGAAAAGAGGTGAAGAGGGTTGGAGAGTGTGCATGCCAAGTATTTGCTATCTCTGTTCAAGAGGAAAGTAACCTGGTGAAAGCAGGAAATAGCGTCCTTCAGATTTTGACTCTGAAAAGAGTCAATAGAAATTGATTTAATTTCATCTTCATTCAAAGCCTGAGACTGTTGGTTTTCAGATCGTGTTCTACAATGGTTTGAATATAGCATCTTTGTGAACAGGGAGAAAATGATAGTTGAGTATATTAACAGTGTTTAAATCTTTTTCTCTAACCTGTTGATATCTGATCCTAAATTGGACTTCATGGCTGTAGAGAAGGGCAGGAACAAGAGACTGTTTTAGAAGTTCCTCCAATATAAATATTTCCCAGTGGTTATTTCAGAAGCAGTCTAAGCTTCTGAAACTTGAGTTACAGCTGGACCCTCCTTAGCCTGTAACTTGCTGTCCATGTTGATAACCTGGGATCTAGATGTGTGCATTGGGAAATAGAGTGTGCTGAGGAGTGGCTGGTAGCTCTGACCTGCCACCAGATCGAGCAGGCATTTCTACAAATGTGTGTAGCACTGTCCACCCCGAGGAATACACAAAACACACACAGTCATCTCATTGGAGGCCTTCCTTTTCAGATGGAGAAACTGAGGCTTGACCAGTGATTTTAGCGATCCATACCAATAGCGACTTGGTCTGTAAGCCCCTGGGCCCTCATAGGCGGCCAGTAAATAAGTATTCTTGGATGTCTTTCATGTCAGTTATAGACACCGCAGATATAGTAAGAAGACCCCTGGGCCTCCTGCCTCAAAGAGCTTTCCTGCTAGCAAGAGGAAACAGACAAAAGCAACCTGACAAATAAATGCTTTAGGCTTCCCAGATGGCTCAGTGGTAAAACCCACCTGCCAATGCAGGAGACTCGGGTTGGATTGCTGAGTTGGGAAGATCCCCTTGAGGAGGAAGTGGCAACCTGCTCCAGTATTCTTGCCTGGGAAATCCCTTGTACAGAGGAACCTGGTGGCTACAACCCATGGAGTCGCAAAAGAGTCAGACATGACTTAGGGATTAAACAACAAGAACTAGTAAGCACACATAAAAAAAACCACAAAAATCCAAGGTGACCAGGGATGCTGCTTGGAGAAGTTAACATTTGCACTTAGCCTGGAATGATGTAATTAGATGTAATTGGTGTTGTCAAGGTCTTGGGGAAGACTTTTCCATGCCAGAGAAACAGTAAAAGCAAACATGTCCAAGAGATAAAGGAGACTCAGTGACTGGAGCAGAGGGAATGCACAGGGTCTTGTCCATTAGCCCTGATGTCTGATAAATTGTTGGTGGTGGTGGTTTCTTATAGGCCTTTAACATTTTTATTGCACTTGCTGAACTTGCTTTTAAGTAAACCTTTGCATTTGGTTGGGCAGTGCCTGCCTATCTGTATAGAGAGATTATTAAGAATTCTGTAGATTGAGCTGAAACTTGTTACGGGAATAACTTCCTCTGAGGGAGGTGTGTGGCACAGGTGGGGCCCGTTTCTGCTCTGGGGAGCTTGCACAGGTGGGTCAGAGTGCAGTGACCAGTGACCGCAAGCAGATTAGCTGGGTGGGGAGGGAGCAGAATGACACCATGGAGAGCTGACCTGCCCCCTAAACAATCTCACCAGGCTCCCACTTCCTCGTCTGTGCTGGGCAGTCCTGCCCTGGCTGCCTGCTCATTGTGTCCCCAGACACTTCAAAAGCAACTTGTCACAGAAGGGTCCTGCCCCCACACATCTGAACTCCCTCATCTCAGCTGCTGGCTGAAGTCTGGGCTCTGGCCCCTGAACTGGAAGCTAGCGAGTTGTATACACTCCAAGGCCTTTCTCTCCTTGGTGCCTCTGTCCCTGGTTGCCTTTCTCCCCAGTCCCCTCCTCTGGCATGGCTAACCTGGGCCCTCCTAGAAGAAGCCACCTCTGCCCTTGGCCAGATTGGGCTCCTCTCAGCCAGTCCACTTGGCACCCTGCTGGTCCTGTCCCTCAGTGTGGCCTCCAGGAGGCTGTGAACTCCTTGTGGGCAGGGAGCAGGTCATAGTCATAGGTGCGCTTGGCTTCCTGCACCCAGTAGGGCTCCATCCATATGCAGTAACAAATGAACAGCTGAGCAGGCTGTCTTCATAAGGAGTGATTTTAGCTGTTTGTTCTCACCAGAGGGACATCAAGGGAAAATTAGTGCTGAACATGGGTAACTGTTTTCTTCTTTATATTCCTCTGAATTTATTGAAGTTATTTACATAAGCAACTATCAATTACTTTTAGAAATTTTTGTGGTGAAATGTATGCAACAGAAAATTTACTGTTTCAGCCATTAAGTGTACATTTCACTGACATTAAGCACATCACTTTGTGTGCAGCCGTCACCAGCATCTCCAGAACATTTTCCCAAACAGAAACTCCATATCCAATAAGTAATAACTCCCATTCTTCCCTCCCCCAGCCCTTGGCAACCACCACTCTACTTTCAGTCTCTTTGGGTTTGACAAGTCTAGGGACTTGATGTAAGAAGAATCATACGATATTTGTCCTTTTGTGTCTGGCTTATTTCACTGAGCATGATGGCTTCAAGTTTCCTCTATGTTGTAACAAGTGCCAGAATTTCCTTCTCTTAAGGCTGAATAATATTTTATCATATGTATGTACTGTATTTTGTTTACCCATATATCTACTGATGCACATTTAAGTTGTTTTCACCTTTTGGCTGTTGTGAATCATGCTGCTGTGAACGTGGGTGTGCAAATATCCGAGTCCTTGTTTTCAACTCTTGTGGGTATATGCCAAGAAGTGGAATTGCCGGATTGTAGGGTAAAATCATTTTTACAATTTAGAAACATTTTAGATAGTTCTGAAATGGTCATTTCAGCTCAAACCACCTTCAGACTGGGGGTAGTGTAGAAATGCAAGCTGAAATTTCAGACCTTTGTTTTCATGACTTGTCTCATGCTTGGTGATGTGAAATGTTTTGTTTTCAAGTGTGGTTTTAATTTTTTTCTTACAGCATCAAGCTGCTAGCTGTGCAAGAACTACTTGACAGAGAGGCCCTGGAAAAGGTAAATATTTTATTCTTCCTACCCCAGATTCACAAACTTAGAGCAGAGTGCCACACACAGGAAAAACTCCACTCTCTATTGCCAGAGACAGCACTTGCAACAAAGTTGGTCTGTTATTGTGTGTTGGTAACAGTCAGTGAACCATGCAGATTTTTAATCAGAATGCCCCCTTATTGCTCATAGGCCATTAACACTTGCAAACTCTCCCTTGCTTGGCTTTTTCAGAGTTGAGTGAAAGCAGAGGCTCGCCTGGCTGTGGGCCAGGCTCTGGAGCAGGCTTTCTGTGCCTGGAAACACCACACACCCGATGCTGCCGGCATGCCAGATTCTGTACTTCCTTCCCTCTTTGCTTATGTGTGTTCTTGTCTGAGCTTGTGGATGCTAAAATTGAGGCAGCGAGGTTAGGGAACTTGCTCTAATTAGGAAAATTAGCTAAGTGGCAGAGGAAGGATTTGAGCCCCATAGTTTTATTTCTAAAACCAGTGGTCTTTCTGTTGAATAGTCAAGTTCATGAGTTTGAACTCCTTTGGGGGCTACTTCTGCGGTTTGAGAAACTGCATCCCGCATGTGCCCTGGAAGGAGCTAGTCAGTGCGTCTTAGTTTCCACGTTCGAGTCAAGCACTCGGCTGGGGACCTTTTGCCAGTTGTGGGTTCAGTCTGTGTGCCGGGTGGCCCAGGTGCCACCCCGGGGCCTCCCAAGCGGTTCCCCTGGGTGGCTCAGGACTCTTGCCAAGTATGTGGCCACGGTCATTAATTAGACTCTCCAGGGGTAATGTAAAAGAAAATGGTTAGTGAGGTAAGCACCCAAACGGTATTATTCATAAAATTTAAACTGTTAACAATTAGTGGTCAGTCTTCTGGTTGTCACCAGGCAGTGACGTGTGCGGAGGGCGGCACTATCTGAGCTCTGGCTCTGAATTTCACGTCCCTCCAGCCTTAGTTGTATCACACATGGATCAAGGGTGGTGCTGCCTGCCTGACCTCAGAGAGATGACTTGAGGACCAAATGAGTTAGTGTGGTGGAAGGGCTTCCTAAGTGCCAAAGTTCTTAACTCCTTAACTCTTAACTACTCCTATCAATTTTTAATCCAGCCATTAAAACATACTAGGTGTACATGAAGATTCTTTGTATGTTCTTGACACTTTTCAAAAGGTACCCCTCCAGAAACAATTTTCTTCTCACTATTTGCTACAGATATTTGTTTACTCTACAATCAAAAAAAAAATTAGACAAAACTGGTAAACACATGGCGACCATGTGCTAAGGTGTATCAGCACAACAGAAACACAGGCACCAAAAAATATCTATAGCTCTTTAGAGTGGTGTTAATACCCTTTGTGGAGAGGCCGCACAGCCAAGCCAGTGTGGGATACTAACATCTTGCGGAGTCCAACAGAAAGGGAGCTACCATGGAGTGGGCTATCGTGTGGGGTTTGGGCAGCTGGGCCCAGAGCCACCTCGTCCTTCTTAAGCAGGTTATCTTGAGTTATTGGCCTTCTCTGTGGTTTACTTTCCCAGTCTGTAAAGTGGGACTCTTTATAACCCCAAATTCACAGAAGATTTGAGACGATTAAGCAGACAGCCTGTGTGAAGGACTTCACACCATACCTGGCGCCCAGTGGTCCCACAGAGTCAGCTGCTGCCCGAATTGCCTTCCCTTCCTCTTCTTCCTCCCTCCCTCCCTCTTTCTTACCATGTTTCATGATGGTTTTGTACTGTTCCCCTGTCTCCATAAATGACCAGTAGAAAGACCAATAAGATAGTTTAAATATGCATGGGGGCCAGCTAGAAGCCAAGGTCACTCAGTTGCCTACTTCCCTCTTTCATCTGTGTGGTCATTCGTTCACTCACACTGCAGGCTTTTGTTGAGCTTTCGATATGCAGGCAAGTCACAAACATTTCTAGAAAAGTCCAGAATTGATCAGTAGACTCGAGCTTGGCAGCCAGTTGTATTTTGAGTGACACATGGCTTATTAACTGGCCCAGTGCTATTTTTTGCAATAAGATTGGTTCAGTTCATGTTAGAATAAGATACATTCCCCAAAGAGCCTTATGAATTACAGATTCTCACCAGACAAATTAAAGAATCACCAAGGAAACTTCTCAGTAACCTACAGCAATAGCTCTGCTACTCAGAGTATGGTCTGCAGACCGACAAAGTATGTTAGAAATGCAGAATCTCAGGCCCCATTGCCTGATTCAGTTTGCATTCTGACAAGACCCCAGGTGGTTCATGTGTACCTAAGTCCAAGTTCTCCCAAGGAGTATCAGTTACTATCACTATCACTACTGTTGACTAGTCCAGTTTCTTTCTTTCGTTTTTTTTTTTAAATTCTCTTTACTTTATTGTGTTGGTTTTGCCATACAATGACATGAAACCGCCATGGGTTTACATATGCTCCCCCTCCAGAACCCCCTTCCCTCCCCTCTCCCGATTCCCTCCCCCTGGGACATCTCGGTGCACCAGCCCCGAGCATCAGCCCTGGGCTGGAGATTGATTTCACATATGACAATTAACATGTTTCAGTGCCATTCTCCCATATCATCCCACCCTTGCCCTCTTCCACAGAGTCCACAAGACTGTTCTATACATCTGCGTTCCTTTTGCTGTCTCGCATGCAGGGTTCTCGTTACCATCTTTCTAAATTCCATATATATGTGTTAGTATACTGTATTGTTGTTTTTCCTTCTGGCTTACTTCACTCTGGATAATAGGCTCCAGTTCCGTCCACCTGAGTAGAACTGATTCAAATGAATTTTTTTTTTAATGCTGAGTAATATTCCATTGTGTATATGTACCACAGCTTTCTTACCCATTCGTCTGACTAGTCCAGTTTCATAGAGAACCTCTTAGGGATCAGCTCTTTGGTCAATCAGGCTTGCTTTCTTGCATCAAAAGAGAAGTAAAACGCCAGAAGTCTATTAGTAAGCACTCAGTTTTTACCTCTAGTTTGCCTGCTCTTTCCTTTCATTGATAAAATAGGCTTAATTAATTTAATAGGTGCAGCAAGAATGACCTCAGACACGCATCCTACAAACCTCGCACCTCTTGAACTGTCTTTGCAGTTGGGCTTCATGTGGCAACCTCCTTTAGGGCTTTGCGATTACTGAACTCTTAGATCCCACCAAGATGGGGGTATCCCAACAGGGGGTACCTACATGTGCCTTTCACTTATAGGATGGAGGCTTTTCTGAAGGAGTCATTTCCCTCACAGCTATTTGTAGGGTAAATTTCACCAGCAAAATGTTTAAATTATGTAAAACATAAAAGGCTACAAACCAGCAGCAGGTTTATAGCTGCTGTGACAGCCACAAGAGTAAGACTTTGAGTGCTGTTTCTTGTTAATGTTAGACAGTGTTGTGATCTTAGCATTTCAGTTCAAAGCTAGCAGCCATTTGTCTGACTTGTACTTTCCCTGGCTTTAGGTGAAGAGCTTGTCCATTTTAGAAAGTGCCAAGGCTTTGCGGGTTTCTACAGAGCACAGAGGAGCCGTGGGGAGACTGTTGTAGGAGAGCGGGGTCCCCTCCCGGCCCCAGCTCAGTTTAGCCATTAGACCTGGCAGAATGCCTTCCTCAGAGGCCCTGGCCTGTTTCCTTATCCACATAACAGCTTTCCGTTCCTTCTGTGGATCTTTCCTCTAAAAGTCGTTAGAAGTCTTGGGTTACACAGATGATCCTTGATCACATTGTGAGGAGAGGAAAATTCTCCTTTTCATGCTCGGTTAATTCTTTCTCTGCTCCTTGATCCAGTGATTCTTACTGGTTTTAGGGGCTTCCATGTTTCATCTGATGGAGAGGAGAGTGGTGGACACCTGCCTAGTGACCGCCATATGTAGATCAGCAGGTTCTCAGTTTTTACCTCTTCAAATTCTTTGTCTTAATTCAGGTGTCACCGTTTGGGATGGAGACTGGGAACATCTGGGAGGTCAGGTCTCTGAATTTCTCTTCTCCATCAACATTACACAAAGCCATTTCTCAGACAAGTGACAGTTACTTGTCATTTTTTCAAAAAATAAGTTATAGACCATACAATTAATCATTGCTTCTTGTTCTAAAAATCTGTTAGAACTTTGAGAAGTGTTAGTTGCTTAGTTGTGTCTGACTCTTTGCAACCCCATAGACTGCAGCATGCCAGGCTCCTCTGTCCGTGGGACTTCCCAGGCAAGAATACTGGAGTGGGTTGCCATTTCCTTCTCCAGGAGATCTTCCTGACCCAGGGATCAAAAGCGTGTCTCCTACATTGGCAGGCAGATTCTTTATCATTTGAGCATAAGTGTCAGGATATGTAATCTTTCTTTGAAAAAGTGTTTGGGTGTTTTTTGTTTTTGTTTTTGTTTGTCAAATATCTATTAGGTGCCAAGAGCAAGGATTTGCTCTGAGACAGATGTAGGTCTTCTCACCTTCTCTGTTTTCTGTGCTTTAAGAGCAGGATGCTTTTGTTTTTCTGAACTTAAGTCACACAGACTTGTTTCCCAGGCTTTATAGACAGGCCCCATCTAACGCTTTTAAACGTGGCATTGCATGAAAGGAAACAAAAATATTGGTACAGCTTGATTTAGTAAGATCACTTTTCAATGCCCCTTTCAAACAGCTTCCTGCAGAGCTGCAAACAATACTTTGGCCATTCCCTCCAGCTGGAGGTCACCCTCTCCCTGGAAGGGCCAGAGGGCAGGGCACCAGTTCACCCTAACTGAGACCGAAGTCTGCCTGAAGAGCTGTCTTTGAGAGCCAGGTCTCCTGGGGGTTCAGGATGCCCAACTCATGGTCATTGCCTGTCCTACCCCGGGTCGACCCCTACCCTATTTGTAGAATTGTCTAGGACAAAATGCCTGCCTGTCTTTATGCCTGCTGCTGTGGCTAGACATTTTCCCTAGAATTTCCATTGTGAAGTCTCACTCTTAGTCTGGTTTTCCGGCAGGTAGAGCAGATGATCTCTGTGGCCTCTTGTGCTTTCCATGTGAGATGAAGCATATACATTTCACCAACAAGCCTCAGACTAGAAAAACTGAACTTGTTATTTGCACATGGTGGCAAAGCAGAGACTTCTCCAACTGACCCTAGTGGTCAGTAATGTTGGATTAGAAGTTAGTAGCTTCCTGCATAGAATGCTGCTCAATGTTATGTGGCAGCCTGAATGGGAGGGGATTTGAAGGGAGAATGGATACATGTATGTGTATGGCTGAGTCCCCTTCACTGTTCACCTGAAACTATCACAACATTGTTAATTGGCTATACTCCAAATCAAAATTTTTAAAAAAAGATTAAAGTCGTTAGTAGCTTCCTGGAGATTTTCAGAAGGAAATAAGAGGTAAATGATTATCACATAGATTTGTATGAATAAACTAAGGATGCCAAGTGCTTGTATCACAAATTGATGATGGTGTGTTAGAAACACACACACACATGCACAGTGTGTGTGCTTAGTTGCTCAGTCGTGTCCGACTCTTTGTGACCGCATTTAGCCTGCCAGGCTCCTCTGTCCATGGGGATTCTCCAGGCAAGAATACTGGAGTGGGTTTCCGTATCCTCCTCCAGGAGATCTTTCCAACCAGGGATCAAACCCAGGTCTCCCACATTGCAGGCACATATATAAGCTCTAACTCTGTTATTATGTTCTTTTGAGGTGTTTTTCTCTGTGATTTAGACTTCCTGTTCATTTAGTTTGTGGAGCAGTTGAGTGCTTATGCTGTGCCTAAATCACATTATATGCCAAGGGAGATAAAATTATAAAAATACACTTGAATGGCATATATGGAATCCCAGAATGTCAGAGCTGAGGGAGGCTGTTTAATCCACTGAGTCCAGCCCTGTCATCTGTCACTTTGCAGACAGAACACAGAGGTGTTGAAGTGTCCTTCTTGCCTGGACCCATAGTAGTTGTGTTGGTAGAATCAGGACCTGCACAGTGGACTCAGTTCTCGTTCAGTGCTCTCTTCAGTGTGACCACCGCCTCTGTTCTCTGGTCTCATTTATCCTGGTCTTCAGCTTTAGTGGACCTTATGGGGGCTTCTGTCTCCGCATATTCCAGGACTGGGAGCAGATCCAGACAGTTGGTCCCTGGTCCAGGTGATAAAGAATTTAAACCCAAGTCTTCTAATCCTTGTGGCCAAACAGACATGGACTTGTGCTATTTGTCTCCATGGGTGCTCCTTGGTCCAACAGGGAAGACAAAGAACATGGGCTGGAGGTTGGAGGAGAAGGCAGTCGGAGATTCAGGGCTCAGGATGCGGACACTCTGGGGGGAGCATCTGAGAAGAGAGGAACTCTCAGTGGTGTAAGGGCTGCAGAGAGTGGGAGGCCACTGCAAAGGAAGGCCACGAGGAATGTGCAAGAGGACAGAGAACATGCTGCAGACACACCCTCCATAGGGTCAGTGTCGAAATGCATTGCTTCAAGAAAATGTGTCTTTTACAAAAGAGTACTCTGTGGATTTAAAACTATCAGAGTGAGATTCTTCAGCCACCTGGATTTGTTTTTCTCCCATGCCTAGTCCTTTACATTGTTGTTTAGTCACAAAGTCATCTCCAACTCTTTTGCCACGCCATGGACTGTAGCCCGCCAGGATCCTCTGTGCATGTGACTTCCCAGACAAGAATACTGGAGTGGATTGCCATTTCCTTCTCCAGGGGATCTTCTGGACCCAGGGATTAAACCCAAATCTCCTGTACTGCAAGAAGATTCTTTATGACTAAGCCACCAAGGAAGCCCATGCATGCATGCATGCATACTCAGTTGCTTCAATTGTGTCTGACTCTTTGCAACCCCATGGACTGTAGTCTACCAGGCTTCTTTATCATGGGATTTTTCAGGCAAGAACACTGGTGGATTGCCATGCCCTCTAGGGGATCTTCCCAACCCAGGGATTGCAGGTGGATTCTTTATCACTGAGCCACCAGGGAAGCCTAGAGAAGCCCATAGTCAGAGCTTAATTTGAATGTCGTCTTGAATAATCAGTATTCATATATCTGTTAGATTTTTTAAGTGGGTTAAGCCAACCAGTGCCTAATTATGGTTAAACTCTTTGTACTCATGTTCCTGGCTAAATCCCTTCCAGCAGACAGCTTGCTACTGCCTTGAAGGGCTAATGAGCAGAAATGGGGGCCCATGTGGAGCTCAGCCTCCCCCTGTTCACTGCTTGGAGCCTAGCTCAGGCCCACAGGGGCCACCACAACCAGCTGCTCACCAGCTCCACTTTGCAGACTGCACACTTGGGTCCTGACCCCATTTGGGAAAGGGCTCTTGGCTGGAATTCCCTGCAGGCCCTTCAGCTGCCAGAAAATGGAGCATCTTGGTGAATTATGGGCCAGGCTTCACAGTTCATTGAACTCCTTATTTTCTTTATCCTTACTCTTTTAAATTTTCTCCTATTCTTTTAAAACCATCACAATATACCATGTATATTTAGGGGCTGCCACTACCTTTCTCTTATTATGAAAAGCTTTTATTTGAAGTGAGCAAAAGGTAAAGTTCACAAATAGGACTTTTAAATTGCTTTTAGCTTTATTAGCTTTCAAAGATAATTAAAGTAAACAATGAGGGATCATTTCAAATATACTATCGCATTGGTAAAGGTTTTTAAACAATAATATGTAATACTGAAGTTGTGATAACACCAGCCTCCCCATTCATTGAGGAGGGTAGTGATAAGGCATTGTCCTTCTGTAAGCTCTGGGGCAGTGTATTTCATTGCCTTTGAGATAACCCTAAGCTATGACCAAGGTAGATTCCTAGGAGTGTATCTAGAGGAAATGATCCATAAAAATGTGGAAAAGCATTTGACAGCATGCTTTATAATTATGAATCATTGCAGGCAGATCACTGCTCAGTGGGAAGGGTGAGTTTCAAGAGTTTATGGTAGGTCTGCCCATGGACTGGTGTGTGGTGGCCATTGAAACTGATAATCATTAAGTTCTGTATAAATTTGATATAATGTTTACAAAGAGGAGGATAAATAGTTGTGCCTGCTCTGATTACAACTATGTAAAAGTAAATGTATTCATTCTTTCAACCAATTTTTATTAAGTACCTGTGTCAGGCTTTGTGCGGGGCTAAGAGACCCAAACAGCTGTTACCAAGACTAGTATCTTTCTTATCTACCTGTGAGTCATGTCAGTGTTCAGGAAAACATTAGCAATTACACAAATGCGTACTTAAGCACAATTGTGATAAACACTGCCCCCCCCCAAAAAAACACCAAAACAAAATTAAGTCATGGTTGGGGGGGCACTTAATGCTGTCACAGCATCAAGGAAATATGAAAAAAAAAACAATTAGGTAATTCTTTTTTCCTTTAAAATTTCCTTTATCATTCATTCAGTACTCCTGGAATCAAATTTTTAAGATCCCATAAGACCTCCAGTGATGGCTTGAGGAGCCACGGGGAAGGAACAAGGTGGACAACTGGTGACCTGGAGGATGGGGCTGTGCACCAAGGCAGAAATGCTCTCGGAGTGCCCCTGAATCCTGCATGGGAGGGTCTCTCTCCATCAAGGCAAATGATCGTGGGTCCTCGGGTCCAATCTGGCAATAGCCAGTTTTTATACGCAAAGTTTTACTAAAATGCGGATCCATCCATTCGTTTACCTACTGTCTGTGGCTGCTCTCATGCTACAACGTCAGCAGTAAGTAGTTGTGACAGGAAAGGTATATAACCCACAAAACGCCACATATTTACTGGTTGGGTCTTTGTAGAAAGTTTGGCAACTCCTGTTCTAGATCAGTGGTTCGTGGCTTCTGACCCCTTTAAGTATCAGGTGAGAACTGTGTGACGCCATCAGGAAATGCACATATGAACCTCTACATGTAGTTCAATGTACATATGCTTGAGGCTTCTCCATGAAGTCCCTCAGGTTCATACTTCTGGTCCCTGATGAAGGTAGGACTCATTTCTCTATCTCAGAAACGCTGCAATATCTTCTCTCATTGCAAAATGGTAGCCTAGTGAAGAAATGTGTCTCAGTGGATGGCTCACCCTTCCCAGGAAGGCATAGTGTTCAAGGTCTGCAGGGAGGATCCTTCACGTGGTAAGAGGTCAGTCAGATGTTAGATGAGACTGCATCCCATGGGCACAGAAACAGCATCCCTTGGCCTACCTTTCTGTGATTTATGGCTTGATCCCATATTGTTATTCTAAGGAGAGTATCTAGTTCATAGAATACCCGTGACCCCATTCTTCACCCCTTTCTTTCTAGCATCATTTTCTTCCCTGGTTACTGAGACATTTTTAGGTCTCCTGAAATCTGAAATGTGTTGCTACTTGTCCTACTTTCCTCTTCACTGCTGTCCTATTTCTCTTCTTTCATGTACTCATAGTTATCATTTTTTCTTTTTTGGCTGCACCCTGCAAAATGTGGGATCTTAATTCCCCCACCAGGAATCGAACCTATGCCCTTTGCATTGGAAGTGCAGAGTCTTAACCACTGGCCTCCAGGGAAGTTCCATACTCATAGTTATCCTGAACGTAAATTCCCACCCTACACAACCAGCCTCTATCCCCTTTCAGCTGTCCTTAACCCTAGGAGCCTAGCCCCATCCCAGTTAATCTAATAAATCATAGTTTATTAGATTACCAACCTCTAACCCAAAGTATTTTTATTAAAAATGTGTTTTGCTTTCTATTAAAAATTATTGTGAAATAATTTTATGTTGTACTTAAAAATTATCTATGCAATTATCCATTTTTTGGCATATGTGCCTATTTCTGTTTCTGTCAGTTCAGTCGCTCAGTTGTGTCCGACTCTTTGCGACCCCATGGATTGCCCCACGCCAGGCTTCCCTGTCCATCACCAACTCCCAGAGCTTGCTCCGACTCATGTCCATCAAGTCAGTGATGCCATCCAACCATCTTATCCTCTGTCGTCCCCTTCTCCTCTTATCTTCAATCTTTCCCAGCATCAGGGTCTTTTCTAATGAGTCAGTTCTGTTTTTATAGTGCATGAATAATGATTTTGTGTTAAAAATATTTTTAAAAATTTTGCAGCCATTTAGACACAGTGCTGTGATTTAGGAGTGGGAAAAGGAAGGAAATCGTTCCCGGAGCTTGTCTTATCTAGGTGAGCTGCATGCACTGGGGAGCCCGAATCAACTGCTGTCTTTTACCTGAGATGGCTGTCCTTGGGGACACCCTTCTTGATGGTTCCATTTCTTTGTCTTCATACTAACATCTTCATTACTTCTTAGCCTCCTAATTGATTGTGGATTTATAGAGGAAAAGAAGAGAAATCTTATAATAGCCATATGGAATGCAAACTTAGGCAGGGACCAAAACAAGGCCTATAACAAGAGCAGAAGGATCATTTCATTCATGCTTGAAAGTCAAGGGGGCCTTGAAAAATCAACCCTCTCCATGCTTTGCTAAAAATCAGCTTATCATCAACTAGAGAGACTTTTGCTGGCCTCACCTGTGGTGTCATTTGCTTTCAGCCTGACAAAGTGCTTTTAGTATTTCTTACAAGGAAGGTCTGCCAGGAACAGATTCTCATAGTTTGTTTGTTTTTAGTTTGAGAGTGTATTTCATCTTCATTTTTGAAAGGTTTTTTTCTTTTTTTTGGGTATAAGATTCTTCATTGTCAGCACTTTGAATATGTCATTCTGCTGCCTTCTGACCTTCATTGTTTCTGGTGAAAATTTAGCTGCTAATCTGGTTAGAAAGGTAGATTTTGAAAGCTGGCTATATTCCTGGGCACCATGTTTTAATGAAGGGCCTTCCTGGGTGGCACAAGTGGTGAAGAATCCACCTGCCAATTCAGGAGATGCAGGAGTCGCGGGTTCAATCTCTGGTCAGAAAGATCCCCTAGAGGAGGAAATGGCAACCCACTTCAATATTCTTGCCTGGAAAATCCCATGGACAGAGGAGTCCAGCAGGTTACAGTACATGGGGTTGCAGAGAATCAGACACGACTGAGCCCATACATGCCACGTTTATTTGGGATGAGGTTACAAGTGGCTCATACTTAGTGTCCCAAAGCTCATTCAACTTTAGTGACACAATTTCATTTGTTTGAGGAGACTTCTAAGGCATTATCCACATAAACTCCAGCAAAACATTTCATTTGGTTTTGGCAAAGACAGAAATGCAAGTACAGAACATTATGATATTCTAGTAAAACCAGAGACTTTGTAGTAAGAAATATCTGAGCTTGATTCTCAAGTTATAGGTTATAAAATAAATTAAGTTATAGCCATCGTTTGTTTCACTAGATGTATATGGATGGATAGATGGATGAATGGGTAGATGGATAAATAAATGGATAGATAGAAGGATGTATGGATAGATAGATATAGGTATATGTATATAGTTGGCAGGAAGACATAGCATATATTGGATTGCCATATAAAATTTTATTTATTGCTATGAGTCATGGTCAGAAATGCTTGAAAACTGCTATTCTAGACCATTTTTTTGGCTTGAAAGAGGGGAAGACAGCCTGCTCTAGGATTTTTTTCAAGCACTGGAAAGGCTCTGCTTACCCTCAGGTATATCCTAAGCACTTTTCCCTCCTGCCTTATTTGTCTCTTAACTCTTTTTTGCTTTTCAACAGTAAGAAAATATACCCAACTCATTGCATCCCCCTCAGAATTGTTGCATGTAGTCATCATCTTATACAAACATTCACAGAGCGATGATGACAGGAGTTATATGCAATTTCCTATTTTATTTGGCCCACCCTCAAATGCTTCTGTTATCACGAAATGCTAACAATGAATTGGTACTGAGAGAACTTTCAATTCAGTTTTAGAGAATTCTGAGACTTTTTGTGAATGATTCAATCACTCATTTCTTGAGAGCATGACTTTGATTCAGCAAAGTATAGGCCAATTGGGAATTTTAAATAAAACAGAAGGGCAGGCAAGTGAAATTCTTTGGCTCAGTTGCTAAAAAGATTTATGCTGGATGTTCTCAGTAGGTAAAATTATCCTGATTGAGTTGGTCATTAAGACCAGCTTTGCCAGAATTGATTCAGTGGAGAGATCTATCAAATTGTTAACTACCCACTTAGAATGAGTAATTCCTATAGTTGATAAAATATTTTTTGTGAATCTTTGGGAGACATTGAAATGGTGAGTTTGAACCTTAACAAGACTCCACACTTCTGGGAAAGCATCCAGCCCACCTTTAGAGATGTTGATCTATCTTTGTAGAAATTCAGAACAACATACAGAGATCCCTTATGAGAATAATCGAAGACCCCTTTCTAGATTCTAGATGCGTTTCCTCACCACACTCAGTGTTGCCACCCCATTTCTTCTCTAGCCCTAGGTCTGTCCCCACTAACCCTTGTCCATGAAATGCAGGCTTATTTTCATGTGCAGAATTAATTAGGTTGGAAGAAGACAGCCAGAGAAAACAAAGCAGCACCCCATGTATGAGTTACTCTAAAATTACCTGACCTCCTAGTTAGTGGTTAGTGGCTTCCTACACAAGTGATCAGTCACCAGATTTCAGTGGTCTGTAGAAACACTGTTGGATCACAGAGCATCTTCCTGATAGGTCCAGCTCTAGGGATCCAGAGGGACCAGAAGTACTCAGGACTTAAACAAAGTCCCCACCATTTATAAGCTGAAGGGCTGAACCTGAAAGGGAAAGTAACAATTTATAGGGTTTTGCCTGAATTCCCAAATTTTCACCAGCTCTGAGGTTGAGTGGGGGTGGGGATGCTAGAGCCTTCCCTCCTGCTTTTTTTATTATGATATCATGAGACAGTAAGTAGCTTTACGTTATTGCTGATCTTCTCTATCAGACATGCTTTATCTCACTCCCTCTCTCCATCTGGCTGAAACCTCTAGTTAGAGAATAAATTGCAGTATATTGATTGTTCATTTTGTTCCTCATCACTCAGATATCCTTGTTATGCACTTAGCTTGTTCAGCTGTATTTGTGAACAGAGAGGAAGAAGGAACACTTATTTTTAGCCTTCGTGTTAAGATGTGGCAGGGACATTTTTAAATGTTGTTTTGGTGCTTAATTTATTTAGTAACAGCACTTAATCACCTTTTACTTATGAAGAAGAGAAAAGTGTATGTGTGTGCGTGCACTTACCCGTGTGCTGTATGGAGAAAGTTCCAAGTCAATTTTAACTGATATATATAATATGACTTTCTAGAAAACTGAAATTTCTTTTTTTTTTCTTTTTTTAATTGTTTTTGCCATACATTGTCATGATATCACCATGGGTTTACATATGCTTCCCCTCCGGAACCCCCCTCCCTCTTCCCTCCCCCCACCCCGGGAAATCTCCCTGCACCAGCCCCGAGCATCAATCCTGGGCTGGCGATTGATTAGACATATGAAAATTAACATGCTTCAATTTCTGAAAAAAAATGTGAATGCAGAGAGAAAAGTTAAAACATGTGCAATGACTACTAGGTCTCTGTAATTTTTGTCTCAATCCTTCATTTGTATGGTTACCAGAGTAACCCTCCTGAATGCAAGTTTGACCCTTTTACTGCCCTCCTTGTGGTGGCTTCATCTGGAAGCCAAGGAGCTTCCAAATCCATTCATGGACATGGACTTGGGTCCTGGCTCAGCCATTTGCGCTATGGGTGACCTTAACCCCTCTAGCTCTATAGTCCTCCTTTCTTGAGCAAGGATACTCCTCACTCGCAGAGCCATGGCGTGGTCGCGTCCCGTGATGTGTGTGAAGAGCCAGCAGTGGTGCTTGGCATGTGGCAAGACTGCCAGGAAAGGCATCCAGTGCCGTGCCTGCAGGGCGTGGTCCTGGCATCTGCCTGGCCCCATCTGGGCGCTGTCTGACCTCTGTGACACCCCTCTCTGCCCTGTCGGCTTTCACTCCACCCCTTCCGGTAATTTGAAGGGAGCCTGAAAAGCCTGTGAAAGTAACATCAGGCAGTTTGGCTAATTTTAATTTCCTTTGGCCAAAAAGGTGATGAGAAGGAAGGTTGACTGAGAGATAGTTTGGGGGTCTGGAACGCCATTCCTCCCGTTAGCACAGAAAACTGAGAACCAACGAGTCTCAGAACATTCTCCAGTATGGAACACTGTTGCATGAACTTCTGCCTATAGTTCTTGCTGCCATGAAGTGTCTGGGAGTGAAAAATTGTAAATCTTTCCCTCCCTGGCTGCCCACACAGAAAAGAACAATCAAATCTATGTGGTTTGCCCTGAAATAAAATAGGAAATATGCAGGCTTTAGAGACTAGGATTTGGCATAATGCAAATCAAAATAGAGTAAGTCATGAATCTGTAATACTTTCACCCACAGCTTTGAAGTCTTTATGATTATTGCTCTTGAGGACGGGAGGCTGCATAAACACCATTTAGAATATAGCCGGAGGCTGGCATTTTATAAGAAAAATGTCTCCCTGGGAGTCTTACGGACTCCCAGAGCAGTCTCCCTGAGGGTCCATAAGTACTAATTCTGTTTAATGTGACAGTTCCTAAATAACTCTGTGTTCTTCACAGAAACACATATAGGAAGTGCTGGAGCCTTGCCCTAGAGTGAGTCTAAGAGAGAGCTAGTCTTTAGTGTTTATGGATTGAGAAAATGTATCCTTGGAGTTTTAAAAAATATGTAGGTGTTTGTGTGGGAGATTAGGGATGGGGTACTAATGTAAACTGCCAGCTTTGTTCTGCTCCTCCATGATTTTCTTCGGATTTAAATACCTACGTAGTCGTTTCCCACCCTTTTATGTTGTCTTTCTCCCCCTCTGCCCTTACCCTTTCTCTTGCTAATGAATAAAAATGCTGTTAGTAATCAGTTGTGCTGTGGGATGGTTTGTTGGTGCTTAGAGACAGTCCTTCCTCCATCTATACCCATCTTATTCTTTGAGCCTGTTCACTTGAAAATGTTAAAGAGGAAAGAGGACTCGAGAAAAGAAAGAACTGTGGTTGGCTAAGTCATCATGGTTTGTCTTAGGAAATGTTACCATCTGCTTGATGAAGATGCCTTTTTGCTTTACAAGTAAAATGTTGTAATAGATATGGTTGACATTTCCTGTTGGATTTTTGGTTCAGTGTGTCAGTAGGAAGTACCAACTGAAACTCTTTGCCATCCACCTTCATTGTTGGCGTGTTTCTCCAGCCATGTAAAAACATTAGGATCTGTGGAATGGCATATTTGGTGCAAGTCATGGCATGATCATCCCAGGGTTTCTGCTCTGACTTGGGGTACATAACTCTGCCTGAAATTCTCTTGCACGCTTCTAAAATAGCTGCAAAAATCCTCCAAAACTCTGCTATTTTCAGAACTACTTCCACTTAGAATAATTAGTTTCAATCATTACTCACAAGTGTGGTGTCTAATTTGGGACAGAGGACTTATTTTATTTGCCCTAAAACTGTCTTTTTTTTTTTTTTCTTTAACACTTCAGCGAGGCTTCTATAGAATTACCAGGCTGTGCAGCTCTCTCCCACATGCATTATAACCACATGGAGAGAAGGCTGGGGTAACCCTGTCTAGAGGCAACCTCCCCAGTGCAGTGTTCCTGCTCCCCTGCTCCCCACCTAATCCAAGGACAGCCCAACGTCACAGCTGTACCTAGACTAGCACGTGGCACTTGTTGAATGAAAGAATGGTTCCTCTGCTTTATCTTAAACATCTAGTCCATTGCCCAAGTCACTTTTTAAGTTATTGACATAAACCACAAAATTAATCAAGAGTCCACTTGAAAGTGAACAATTCATTGGCATTTAGTAGCTTCACAACTCTGTGCGGTTGCCACCTCGGTGTAGTTCCAAGACATTTTCATCATCTAGAAAAAAAAGACTGGAGCCTATTGAGAGGTCACTCTACCTCCCTCCCTCCCCTGGGCACCCGTGACCGACAGTCTGCTTTGTGTCTCTCTGAGTTTGCCTGTTCTGGACACTTCATAGAGTATCTGGCCTTTTGAACCTGTTTATTTTCACTCGTATGTTTTCAGGGCTCATTCACGAGGTAGCAGCCGTCATTTAGGGGTAGTTCAGTACTGTTTCAGCATATGGATATAGCACGTTTGCTTATCTGCTCATCACATGGTCGGCACTTGAGTCGTTTCTGTCTTTTAGCTCTTGTGAGTGGTGCTGCCGTGAACATTCACATACCAGTGTTTGTTTTCATTCTTTTGATCCTAGTTGTGCTGTCTTCTAGTTCTCTCTCTGATTTGTCCACTGCTCTCCTGTTAGCCGGGCTTCTCTGGTAGCTCAGCTTGTAAAGAATCCGCCTATAATTCAGGAGAACCTGGTTCGATTCCTGGATTGGGAAGATCCTCTGGCGAAGGGATAGGATACCCAGTCCAGTATTCTTGGGCTCCTCTGGTGGCTCAGCCGGTAAAGAATCCGCCTGCAATGCAGAAGACCTGGGTTGAGAGGATCCCCTGGAGAAGGGAACAGTTACCCACTCCAGTATTCTGGCCTGGAGACTTCTGTGGACAGAGAAGCCTGTCCATGGGGTCGCAAAGAGTCAGGTACGACTGAGACCCCTCTCACTGTCACTTTCCTCCTGTTGTCAGGCCACCTTCGTCGCTTGCTGCACCTCTTACCTGGTCTGGCCCTTCTCCAGCCTGACCCTACACGGCAGCCCCGTGTCCTTTTCAAATGCAGATCTGTTCTTCATGCCCTTCACTGATTTTAGGATGGCTCAGAGGGTAGGGAGGAAACTCCTTTCAGGCCCACAGGGTCCTGCCATCACCAGGTATCTAATGATTCCTCTCCACCTGGGCTGCAGACACACTGATCTTTCTGTCCTATAAACTCTCCTTGCTCTGCCCCACCACAGGCCCTTGGCATGTGCCTGGAATGCTCACCTCTCCTCTTTCCCTAATTAATGCCTTCTCATCCTGGAATTCCCAGGGCAAACCTCACGTCTTCAGAGAAGCCTCCCCTGACTCAGTCAAACTCACCTCCACCCCCACTGCTACCATCATGGAGGCCCACAGGCTCCTAATGACTTCTTTGCAGCATAAGTTCTACCTGCATTTTTACTTTCAAATGGTTATTTGATTCATAACTGCCTACAGAGACAGAAGGCAACTGTACACTCAGAACTTGGGTTCTGGAGCCAGACCAGCTGGATTCAAATGCTGGCTCTGTCCCTACTGGCTGTGTGATCTTGGGCAAGTTGGTTAACCTCTCTGTGTCTTTGTTTTCTCATCCATCAAACAGGGATCATAATAATACCTACCTTAGAATGCTGTTGCAAGAATGAAAATAAATTCATATCTGTTACATACAGGGCCCTGAAATCATCTCAATAAAAGTATAATTAGTATAACTTTTAAAAATAGTTTTTAAAAACATTTTAATTAAAAAAATAAATAGCTGTACTTACGCTGCTCTCCCCACACCCATCATCTCCAGACTGTAAGCTCAGATGGGCAGGGAACCACATCTCTTTTGCTCCCGTTATAGCTCCAGAGCCTACCTCGAGATACCCACGTGCTTAGTGCTAGTTACATTTTTATCAAATGATTGGATGAATCCATTCTCTTCTTCACCAGAGAAGACTATTACCATACGGTGTCCCATCTCTCCTTCTGTACCTGAGTTTGGGTGGCTCTACCTTCTGGAATGCATTGTGGTGGTGCTTGGCTATAACCCCTCCTCCTGCCCACGTCCCCAGCTGCTGTGTTTGGCGACTGGTGCTGCCGTGTGGAGAGTCAAGGGTGAGGAGCCCCTGTCTGTGGCCCTGTACTGAGGGAGGGCCCAGTCTGTATGACCACCACAGGAACAGAGTGGACTTGCCGTGTGCCAAGCCCTGTGCACCCTGCTTTAGAACTATCTGATTCATGAGGCCGGGATGATTTCTGTCCACTTGTTATAGATGAGGAAACTGAGGCCTGAGCAAGGGAGCCATTTGCCCAAAGTCAAAACTCTTGGTAAGTGGCGGAGCCAAAGTTTAGGTCCTGCCAGCCTTTCTCCAGAGTCTGTATTCTTCAGCCTCTCACCCTTAACTAATGAACGTGATCCACTTAAACACTGAGAATGTGGGAAGGACTATTCCACTGAAGGAGTTGGGGGTGCTGTCCCGGGTCTGGACAGTTTTGTTAAAGGCCCCACAGTGAACAGTGGGCATTCCCACTGAATTCTGGCTTGTGATCTGCTGGCCTTTTGTACCTGAGGGTCCTGACAGGTTGATGTCAGGACAGAGTCTCTAAAGAGATATTAAAAACAAAGCTAGAGGGGGAAAAAATAAAGGTGAGAATGGTTTATCTGCGGATGAAAGAAACTATTTAGGAAAACTCCCACCTCTTCTGTCAGTCAGAGATAAAAGAAATAGTCTGTCGCTTCCTTTCTGATCATACAGTTCAGGGCTTAATGTCTGCGGTCCTTCACTCTCTAGGCCCCTGAGCTGCCGTCTGCTTATCACAAGTATGTACATGAGAAAAAAAAGCCTCCTGATTTACTTTCAAAAACAAAGACATTATGATTTTAAACTAACTTACTTGGGATCTGTTTTAGACGTGTGGATATAAGCATTGTGAGCACGTAGGGTAGAATAGGGAGCTTCCCAGGTAGCTTAGCTGGTAAAGAATCCACCTGCAATGGAGGAGACCCTGGTTCAATTCCTGGGTTGGGAAGTTCCCCTGCAGAAGGGATAGGCTTCCCACTCCAGCGTTCTTGGGCTTCCCTGGTGGCTCAGACAGTAAAGAATCTGCCTGCAATGCGGAGACCTGGGTGAACCCTGGAGGAGGGCATGGTTACCCACTCTGGTATTCTTGCCTGGAAAATCCCCATGGACAGGAGAGCCTGGTGGGCTACAGTCTATGGGGTTGCAAAGAGTCAGACGTGACTGAGAGACTAAGGACAGCACAGGGTAGAATGGTGAGGCTTTATTGCTACCACAGTAGGTGATTTTAGGATGTTTATAATGATATGAATTGAAACGAGCCCCTTAAATAGCAGAAATTCCTCCCAGCCCATGAAACATCCACCGCTAGGAGGATAGCATGCTGTATCCATATAATGGTGTGTTAAATGGTGCGTGAAGAGAGTTTGGAAGAGTTTGTGATACTGTGGCACCATTAGAACAAAACCGTGTGTGTCCTTACGAATAATCAGCTATACACATATTAATTAAACACATAGGAAACATCCTAGAAGGGAATCCACCAAAAGTGTTAGCAGTGGTTGTCTTTGCACAGTGATATTCTGCTTAAATTTTTCTTTGTTTCTCTAATTTACAAATTGTCCTCTAATGAACTTGTGTTTACTGATACCAGAGCATAAGCTTCAATTTAAAGAGAAGGAGGGGAAAAAGCCACAGAATTACTAGTACAATCTTAACTCCCATCTCAGATTAAGAATCTTAGCATCCAAAGAGCTTTAGAGAAGAAAAGAACCTTTGGAAGTGTCCCTGAAGGGTGGAAACAAGGTGTGATGAGGTGATGACAAGCATGGATGCAGCAATGTAGGAGTATAAAATCCCCATAGGAGGGCCCCAGGCCCGGTGCCTCTCACTCCCCATCCTAAGCTGCCTTCATCTCCAGCCATCTTCAGCTTTCTCTTACTCTCCATTTTGTAATTGCCCTTGGGGGAAAAAAAAAATCTAACTGCCTTGCAAAATACCCTCCCTCCCCCTGTGCTTATTTTTTTTTTATTATTATTGTTTTTGCCATACATTGTCATGATATCACCATGGGTTTACATATGCTTCCCCTCCGGATCCCCCCTCCCTCCTCCCTCCCCCCCCCTGGAAATCTCGCTGCACCAGTCCCGAGCATCAATCCTGGGCTGGCGATTGATTAGACACATGACAATTAACATGCTTCAATGCCCTTCTCCCATATCATCCCACCCTTACCCTCATCCACAAAGTCCACGAGTCTATTCTATACATCTGCGTTCCTTTTGTTGTCTCCCATGTTGGGTTCTCGTTACTGTCTTTCTAAATTCCATATATATGTGTTAATATACTGTATTGTTGTTTTTGCTTCTGGCTTACTTTGGCCCCTGTGCTTATTTTTAACCATCTTGTTCAGAAAACATGCTGAGGAGCTCCTGGGAGCATGGAGGAGAGGCTACCAGAACCGGCAGCCACTCTGTGACAGGAGTGCATGTGGATATCCCTCCCCCTGACTCTGAAGAAGCAGCTGATGATGAACTGGTTATGGAGGTGGAAGGAATGTGTCCTTCTTTGCTTTGTGTCTAGTCCTCAGCATGATAGGAATGTTTAAACAAGGATGAACAGTCCTCCAGAATCCTTTCGGGTCTCTAGGAAGAGCATGTTCATAGAGCTGACCGAGCAGGAGCTCGCAGGCCAAGTGATGCAAGGGTGGTAAGCCCATTGCTTCTCTGGATGGATGGAGAAGGATGGGCCTGAGCCTTTAGGGCAGGGGCTGCCCCACGAAGCTCTGAACGCTTGGCTGTGTGTCCCACTGGCCCCTACCGGGAGGAAGGCTATAATTCTGATGTGTTGACCTCCCTGGGAGGGCAGTCTCCCCAGGACCCAGGTAACTTGGAACATCGGTGAGGAAGTGGACAGTAGCAGTGTGGTGGTGGTGGTGTGGCTTTTAGTTCCAGATAATCCCAAATTTGGACACACGTGGTGCAGTACACACACACATCATCTCATAGGGCAGTTGGTCTAATCATGTTTTCTGAGACTTCTCTCCTAAGTAAAGTGCAATTGAGCCTTCGAGTTGGCTACGCTGGACTTTATCCCACTCACAGGCAGTGGGTGACCTTGCTGAGGTCCCTCTCTAAGCCCTGCTTTCCTCACGTGTCAGAAGAGAGCATTATTAACGGCCTCTCAGGATTGTCATTGGGATCAGAGGTGATAATGTGTGAACGCTTAATAATTGCTGGTGGCCGTCCCTCACCCGCCCTTCCTTGGCCTCTGGCTCTGTCTTTTTCACAGGACTCACAGCTGACTGGTTGGGGATTGTTGGCCACCTATGTTTTCTTACACTTGATGGATGTGTCCAAACTTAAACCTACTAGAATGACTGCCTATGAAATGTAAGCTCTTAGTTAGGCAGTTTAGCAAGGGGTCTTCAGGTGGGACTCAGGGCACATTAAGGAGGGCTGATGCTCTTTTTCAAAAGAGTGGAATCTGTTCTCCATGTTTGGGAGGAAGCCTTTGAAAGTTAACCTGATGTGCTGTCAGAGCAGTCAGCTCCTTTATGGAGTTCATGGGGCGATCACCACAGAGAAAGAGGGAGAAAGGAGTTCTAATGTCTCTGAGAACACTGTATTTTCTCTTTCACTCTTATCCTTCTCTTTGCCTCTCTCCTCCTAGCGTTCTAGAACCATGCAGTGTTAGAAGTTGACGTGCCCTCCCAAAGCTACAAGGAAACGAGCCCAGTTCTTTCTTTCTATTTTAGAACAGGGTAGTTGTTCAGTGAGCCCCCAGGTGGCCACCCTCCCTCCCTCCACAGACACCTGGGCCCGTGGGAAAGGCTCCCGGACACACCCATTGCGGCGGCAGCGTTGGGCGAGGGGCTCCGAGCAGTCCTGGGACCCCAAACTCGTGGCTCTCTGGTCTGCCTTGCAGCTGTCTCCCCTCTGGCATACATGCCTGTGTTTGCGCTTGAGTAGAGGTGACTACACCTCGTCACGGCTCTGAGGGAATGCTCTCTCTCTCTTCCATACAGATTAGGAAAGAGGGGGAGTGAAAGACTCTTTGCCCTGGCTCTGTGTCCATGTTACGTTTTGCGTGTGTGCCCTGCTCTGGGGAGAGGAGGCCAGGGCCTTTAAGGTGGTTAAGAACGGTTAAGGCACTTAGCACTTAGGAGGACAGAGCAATAAAAGAGTGTATTGCTGCTCTGTAGGCAGTATGGCCTTACAAAGTATCAACATCTGAAAGTCTGAATATGCCCAGAAAACTTTGGCTTATTGTATTTGGCTTATCGTTAGAAGGCCAAGCATGATGAATACTTCCCAGGTGATGCTAGTAGTAAAGAACATGCCTGCCAATGCAGGAGACAGACACAGGTTTGATCCCTGGATCCGGAAGATCCTCTGGAGGAGAAAATGGCAACCCACTCCAGTATTCTTGCCTGGAGAATCCCATGGCCAGAGGAACCTGGCGGGCTACAGTCCATGGGGTCACAGAGTTGGACATGATTGAAGCAACTTAACATGCATGCAGATGTTATTCAGCTTTTGCATGGCTCGGTGTTCTTTGAGAGTACTTTGACATTTTAAGGACCCTAACCATTCCTGGTTTCACTCTCCACATGATCACTGACAGATACCCAGAGATCTGCTGGCTTCTAATGTTGCCCGTAACATACATGTGCTTGACAATCGTGGCAAAGCTAAGCCCTTGCTTAACTATTAACATTTCAAAAAAAAATGTTGTCTGTGTCTTTTGTTCTGTTTCCGGTAGTACTCAAATGCAAAAAAGTTGAGTCTCTTGACCTCACCTGGCTTAAGACAGGGCTGCTGGGACTTCCCTGGTGGTCCAGTGGTTAAGACCCCATGCTTCCAATGTAAGGAGGCACAGTTTGGTCCTTGTTTGGGGAACTAGGGTCCCACATGCCAAGTGGTACAACCAAAAACTTGTTTTGTAATTAAAAAATAATTCAGGGCTGCTTTCATCTATGATGGCCATTCATCCTCTTAAGGCACCTGTGCCTCTCCATCCACACAGTGTGTGGTGTTTCCAAGAGCTGCTGCTGAGTGCACAGAGGGAATGGGTGGGGAACAAGTGGAAAGCTCGTGGTCCAAGAGACGTCACCTCAATAATCAGAAGAGAAAGCGAAATAGACAACACAGGGAGGCAGCTTCATCTGGAACTTTGGCCCTGAGGATTCCAAATGAAAACATACCGCTACTGCCCATCCAGGAAGCAGGAGAAGGGCGGCCGTGGGGAGTTTGCTTTGAAAACCTGTCTGTCCCCCTGACATCCTGTCTCCAGCTGACTGTACGGTCAGCAGTAGCAATGCATCTTTGCAGCTAGCTCCCAGAGCCCTGGGTTTCATTCTACCCTAACTGGACAGAGAAGATGAAGGGACTGCGGAGCTTGGCGGTGGCTGCACAAGCCGCCGAGTGAGGTTGGACCCCTCTCCCATTGTTATTTGCTGGTCAGGACCAGATGAACCAAGGAGTATTCATTTCAGGAAGGGAGGGGGTGGAAGGGATAAACGAAGTCCAAAAGTCCACCGGCCAAGAAAGAGTTTGCTGTCAAGCCTTGGAACCTCTTGTCTCTGCAGAGATGTAGTCAGCTGGTCCAGACAGATGTGATGTTTGCAGCACGTCCTAAGCACAGCCAAAGCAGCCCTGTCTTTTAGTACTTGACATTTCTGAATGCCAGCAACTTGGGCATCTTATAGAGTGGAGTTTAAAGGTCTGACTTAGGCTCCCTGTTGACAAGCTGAAGCAGAGAGAAGGGTGAATTTGGCCTTGACCATCAAGTTCTGCATCTGAGTAGCTGACTGTGGAACACATACTAAAGACTGATATTACCCCCTCCTTGGTCTGAAGCTCAAGAAACAAGTCCAGCCCATTTGGGGGGTTCTTGTCATTTATCCTGGGACAGAAAAGCCTAAGGTGGGATCCCCAGGAGACATACCTTTACTCATTCATTCAACAAACGTCTGTTGCACACCTGTGTGTATATACAATGGCTGGGCTCCCTCCGTGCCTTTATCTCACAGGGTGATCTGCAAAGGACCTCAGTCAGATATTTGCAGGGGGCAGAGGGGGAGAGCCGAGTGGTATTTATTTGTTCTGAACAATACAAATTGTCTTTCCTGACCACAGTTAAAGACAATTAAAATGAAAAGACCAAGTTCGAAAGCAACAGTTGTCTTATCTTCCTCTGAACTTCTCAAGCTTTAGTTTAAAATGTTTGGAGAACTTGAGAGTGCACAGCTTGGCCCTAAATTCAGATTCCGACTCAGTCAGGGTGGGGTGGGCAAATGTGTGGTTTAAAATGAGAGCTGATGTAATTCTGCTGAATACCGGCGATGGGTTAGCCCCTGGGACTTTAGAAACACAGGTGGCGGGCAAGGGCCCTGTGTTGAGATTATGCAGATCACAGTGACCTGGGAGGCATTTTTCCAATCATACCCACCTTGCCCCTTCCATTTCCACCCATTCTGCTCTTGTGAACCACTTTTGCTTAAAGTATATTTTCTTCCTTCTTGTGTGTGGGTGAAGCAGAAAATTTGAGAACCAGCTATTCTTTAAAAAAAAAAAATTCAACTTCAGGCAGAGTTCAGGTTGAGGGCTCTCAGAGGATGCTTTTGTCTCCCTTTGAAGTGCTTGGGAGAAAGAATCTAAGGATTGATAAAGGCCAGCTGGCCCCAGCCCTCGCAGCGTGTCCAGTCCCACGTGGTCCACCCGCTCTGGCCAGGCGGTTGTGTGTCAGGAGACAGACCTCAGTTCACACCTCCCTGTAAACCCTGTCAGTTATGGAATCTCGCATTCAACTCACTTAGGTTTGGGCCTAACATTTCTGGGCTGCACCTTCCTCCTGAATAATTGGTAGAGTGGTCTGTTGGTGGGATAATAGGAATGGTGTGAACCAAACAAGGGGGTTGTTGGAGCATGCTTCTCAAAGCCTGCTGAAATTGCACCCTGGGATCCTGTGACAGCGCAGATTCCAGGGAACTGGTGTGAGTGGGCCTGAGAGCTTGCATTTCTAACAGACTCCCAGGTGAGGTTGATGCTGCTGGGCCCTGGACCACACGCTGGGTAGAAAGGATTTAAAGGTGCTCTCCTCCTTACGTTTGCTGTGAACTGTTAGTGCAAGCAGTCAGCTAAGTTATCAAGCTGGCAATTTTTTTCTTGCTCTTTTTTAGTTTCAATTTTTAATTTTGGCAATTCTTTTTTTCAGTTCTAGAAATAGAAGAAAATACCTACCTGTTACCTAATACGGATCATGAAAATTGAGGCGTAGAGTGCTTTCAGCCATAAACACTGTTCTCCTTGGTCCCTTATTTTGCTGTGTTTGTGTGTTCAGTTGATCAGTTGTGTCAGACTCTTTGCAGCCCCATGGACTGTAGCCTGCCAGACTCCTCTGTCCCTGGAATTTTTCAGTTGAGAATACTGAAGTGGGTTGCCATTTCTTCCTGCAGGGGATCTTCCCAACCCAGGGATCGAATCAAAGTCTCCTGCATCTCCTGCCTTGCAGGCAGATTTCTTTACCTCTGAGCCACCAGGGAAGCCCCCCCCCCCATATTATTAATTGTCCCCAGTAACATAAGAAATACTGAAAAAGGAAGCAGAGAAAAGGATCATCTACTCTGTGGGCTGAGAGAAGCATCAAGGGCAAAGCTTCAGATCTGAAAATACAGGCGGCCCTGAAGTTTCAGGAATCATGGTTCCTTGTCTTCCAGAGTTTACCTGTGAGGGAAAGACTTTTAAATATAATGCAAAGAAAAGGAAAATGTATTTCCTTCATTCCATAACACCAGCTTCAAACTTGAGTCAGAGTCACCTGGAAAGGATGTTAAAATGTAGCTTGCCAGGTCTCACTCAGACACTCAAATTTCAACAGCATTGTAAGTTCCCAGGTGAAACTGATGCCCATGCTTGAACCAGCACGAAGCTTTATCCCCAGAGCCCATCTTTGAGAGAGGTGTGCATGAAAAACAGCGTCTCTCCTGACCTGTGAGCCTCAGGAGAGATGAGCTTTCTGGCTGCCTGCAGAGTGCTCTTCCCAGTACAGCATGGCCTCAGAGGCTGGAGCTCTCCAGGATAGCTCGTTAGCTAATCGCCTCAGGGGCTTTTTAAGAGCTAGAGGTTCCTGGGGTGCATCCTCAGAGATGTAGGCAAGCAGCCAGGTTCAGG
The DNA here is from genome assembly GCA_007570785.1 of Antilocapra americana. Taxonomy (NCBI): domain Eukaryota; kingdom Metazoa; phylum Chordata; class Mammalia; order Artiodactyla; family Antilocapridae; genus Antilocapra; species Antilocapra americana. Next base: position 26,456,679 of record ML660772.1, read on the forward strand.
CCTGCCTATGTGGAGAGTAGTGAGGCACCAGATGGACACTGGAGAGCTGGTCTCCTTTTTAATGACTCTTAGATTCGGCTCTAATGATCACTCAGACAGTGAATGATTCCCCGGCAGGAAATTGGACCCTCTGGAAGTACATTTCCTCGCTGGATTCCTAAAGTTAGAGTCGATATAAATTCCGCATGCATTTTCCAGAGTGCTTCATTTCCTACCCAAGGGTGGCTACCGGCCAGGACCATCTGGCTATGGGGATTCATCTGGGGTGAAGTCCCCCGACTGGGAATAGCACCATCCATGGCAGTGTTGAAAGGGGAATGGATAAAAGTCACTGAGGACCAGATCCCAGAGAGAACCGTTCCCAGGCAAACTCAAAGTCAGATTAAGATTGAAGCAGTTACTTAAATAGCCTCAAGAAGAAATTCCTCCTTTTGTCTCTCATACCTGGATTTGAGGATGGTGATCAACTCTGAAATTTCCTGGTTCACCAGCCAGTGCTTGTAGAGCATCACTGGGCACCATGCTCTGCCAGCTAGGCTGTCTAAAGGCAACTTGGGGACAGTCCCTGCTCTTGTGGCGTCCACCACTGGGAAGAGGAAGACATGTAAACATGTAACTGTAAAAGCAGCGTGATTCCTAGAACCGTGTACATCTAGAATAGCCCTCCCAGGAGGCTCCATCCTCGCCCGGTTTTGTTTCCTCCACAGTGCTTGTCACTAGAGAAATGATTCGTCTTCTCTCTCAGAGCTCGAGCAGCAGGAGAGCAAAGACCAGACCGTCAGACCCTGGCCTCTCTCAGCCGCTGGATATGAACCGCCCAGGAAGGGCACAGGAGCAGCTCTCTGCAGCCAAGGCATTCCTGGAGGAGGCCGCCAGCAGACCACTCTGTCTGCCCACAACACCTGTATCTGAGGCAGATGCTCAGGGATGAGTGGCAAATGCAGTGGTTCTCAGATCTTAGCTGGCATCCAAATCACCGAAGAGCTTGTTAAAACACATTTACTGGGCCTCACCCTAGAGTTTCTGATCCAGTGGGTCTAGGGTGGGGCCAGAGAATCTCCTACAAGTTTCCAGGTGATGCTGATGTTCCTGGGCCCTGGACCACACTTTGAGAACCACAGGGATGGTGTGTCAGCATAGCTATCACAGCTTACCCTGTAGACAGATGGGAGGGGATTGAATGACAGAGAGGTAGAGAGACCTCTAACAAGCTATGCCAGTGAGCCAGGTGAGAGAACAGGGGGCTCTGAAATGGACCAGAACAGTGGTATTGGAGAACAGAAAGAGGGTGCTTCCAACAGACGTGATGCTGCATGTGGCCTGGGGAGTGCTAGCCTGTGGGAGGAGAGGGCAGAGTCAAAGTAGCTGGAAGGATACTTATGCCAGGAATTGAGATGCGCTTGGGAGAGGGGAAGGGCATGTTCCTTTGGGACCTGCTGGGTTTGTGTTTCTGTGGAAATCTTCTGATGGAAATGTTAAAAAGGAAGTCAAAATATAATTCAAAACTCAAGAGAGAAATCTGAGCTGCTGGTACAGATTTGGGGGACGTCTGGGGTAGAAGTGTAAGCTGAAGCTGTGAGGCTGTGGTTATATAAGGGTGGCTCTTTGAGGAGAGGGCAATGATGCCTCCGAAAGGAAGCCCAGAGACTGGCTGGTAGGACCGGACAGAGGAAGGGCTGAGTAGGGTGTCCAAGGTACATGAAGTAAAGGGACAGGAGGTGTCACTCAGAAGGGGCAGTACCGGGTATCAGAGCATCTCAAACACAGCTCAGATCTGACAGATTATGGATGGAGACCCCTTAAAAGAACCAGCCGCAAGAGATGGGGTTGTATTTGGGGCATGACTTAGAGGAACTGGCCCATGTAGTTTTTCAATTTCTCATTTTATTAATAGTTTGTCTGTACAATTTCATTTTGCCTTGATGATAAAGTCTCCTTACAATTCTATGTTGGTGAAACACATATACACAAAAAGAAGCTCACCCTGAAAACACACAAGGCATAATAACCACCCACGAGAGGTCTTTCTTCTCAGAGTAAAACCACGGTGAACAATATGGTGGTGCATGGTGAGGGGAGGGTCAGTTGGTACTTTTTTAAATTGAAGTATAATTGAATTACAATATTGTATTAGTCTCAGATGTACAATGTAGTGATCCGGTAATTTTATATATTATGAAATGACCACCACATTGAGTCTAGTGACCACCTGTCACTATTCAAAATTATTTCACCATTATTGACTACCTTCTGGGGGTCTGTTTTTGTGCCTCTAACAGGGGTGGGAAAGTACCATGTATCCCTGTTCTTCCCTCTGCATTTGATACTGATATAGACTCTCCCGGGACCTTAATTACCACTGACTTTTCAAGGATTAAAAAGATTCTGACAACTGCCTTTGAACTATTTGTGGTGGGTTGCTACAAAGAGAATGGTTTGCTCTGAGCTAAAATTCTCCAGGTGACAATTGTGTGTATCACCGGTGGACAGTTTGCTTTTTAATTTTCAAGGCTTGTTTTGTCATCTTGGTCTTCATAAACCCTGGCTTCTGAGAACACAAGGATGAGGTCTGACAAGTGTCTGAATCAGGCTGAGGAGTCAGGATCCCGTATTTTCTGGCTCCTCGGGCTGCCTGTAGCAGGAACTGCTTTAGGCAGGAACACACACCGATGTGTCCTCTGTCTTTACAGTTCTGTACGGAGCTAAACCAACCAATCCTGCCCAACATCCGCAAGTGGAAAGGGCCCCGGGGATGCTGGAAGGCCGTTGTTTCAGAGACGCCCTTGACTCAGCTCCAAAAGGTACCCTCATCTGCATAACGGGAATTATCTTTCCATTTTCTTTTTTCCAATCACAGACATTGAAAACCTTTCATTTGCCAACATCCTTGATGTAATGTTGTATTTCTGCCCATTTTTTTTTTTTTGAGCTCTTTGCCATTTGTTGCAAAATGCCCTGGTTCTTATTTCCTGTTTGCATCAGGAATGGCCTGCTGCCCAGATGGAAATGGGAGCTTGGGTGTTGGGAGAAGAGGAGAAATCCTGTCTGGAGCCAAGGCAGCAAATGGCGTATTTCTGTCCTTTGTCCTTCTAATCCCTTCTCCACGGTTCCAGCCTCTGCCAAGTTTGTAGAGAGCCCATTGTTCATTGACTGAGAACTTCAGATTCACTTAATTCATACATGAAATATTTGCTTTAGTGCTAAGAATTGTGCACATGGAAACGGTCTGTGGAAACTTTCAGCAGATTTTAATTTTGAATTTTCTCTCATTAGTATTGCCCATATGGGTTTAGGTAAATATCTCTCTCTATATATTTTCACTCCTACATATCATATTCAAGACCAGTTTTTACTCACTTGAAATATTCAACATCGGTAGAGTTTTAGATTTTTAAAAAAGCCTCCTGATAGTTAATTATGAATGGATTACAAAATTGTCCTATAAATGCAGGTGTTATATTTTTATCTGTAGGTGTTGTTGCTGCGTGCATGTCAGTTGTGTCTGGCTCTTCGTGACCGTTGAACTATATAGCCCCGCAGGCTCCTCTGTCCTTGGGATCATCCTGGCAAGAATACTGGAGTGGGCTGCCATGCCCTTCTCCAAGGGATCTTCCCAGCCCAGGGATCAAACCCGCGTCTCCTGTGGCTTTGCATTGGCAGGCAGATTCTTTACCACTGAGCCATGTGGGAAGCCCATTTGTATCTCTAGTATACCCAACATGTTTATAAACACACATGATATAAATACTTATCTGAGTGATACAAAGATCTAGGACTTTTAAATTGTAATGTTTACTGGATTAAAAGTATCCAGTCACTTATTGACAATAAGCTTTCTTTTTAGCTCCTACTTTAAAGTGTGCTGTAAATCTTATTTCTCTGGGTTTGGGGTGTAAGTGATTACTGCAGGTGGTAGCCAGGAGGCTGGAAATATACGATAATTGGAAGGTATCTGGTCTTTTCCACTCCAGCCCATGACTGTCCCTTCTCAGTCCACATAGAAATAATACTAATAGGGGACTTCCCTAGTGGTCCAGTAGTTAGGACTCCACACTCTCCCTGCCAGGGGCCCGGGTTCAATCCTGGTCGGAGAACTATGTTCCCACAGGCTGCATGGGGTAGCCAAAAATAAAATAAAAATAAACTTAAAAAACAGGGATGAGGGGCTTCCCTGGAGGCTCATTGGTAAAGAATCTGCCTGCCAATGCAGGAGATAGGGGTGCCATCCCTGGTCTGATAAGATCCCACATGTTGTGGAGCAACTAAGCCCACACCATGACTATTGAGTCTGTGCTCTAGAGCCCAGGGACCACATGCAGCAACTAGTGAAGCCCTCTAGCACCCTTGCTCTGCAGCAAGAGACGCCACTGCAACGAGAAATCCACACACTGCAGCTAGAGAGTAGCCCCCACTTGCCACAACTAGAGAAAAGCTGGTGTAGCAATGAAGACCCAGCATAGCCATAAATAAATATATAAAAATAATTTTTAAAAATATTTTTAATGGCTCAGATGGTAAAGAATCTGCCTACAATGTGGGAGACCCAGGTTCAGTCCCTGGGTCGGGAAGATCCCCTGCAGAAGGGCGTGGCTACCCACTCCAGTATTCTTGCCTGGAGAATTCCATGGACAGGAGCCTGGTGAGCTATAGTCCTTGGGGTCAGAAACAGTTGAACACAACTGAGCAGCTAACACTTTCACACCTTTTTTTTTAAAGGCACTTTACACACACACATATATATAGGTTCACAGGACTCTTGCAGTCCATTTAACACTATTTATCTGTTCAAAAATCATTAGAAAAGTTACTGTGTGTCAGGCACTGTGCTATATACTAGGTGTTCATGTTGAGAAAACTAGACCCAGAAATCTGGCCTCTTTTCACTCTTTGCAAGCCCAGGACCTTGACAGCCTGACGGAGCCTGTTGGAGATTTTCAAGTCAGGTAATCCTACTCCAGGTTGGGTGTCAAGACCACTGGGTAACAGTGTGTGGCTGCCTTTCAGATCTCTCAGCCTCAACTCCTTCATCTGTAAAATGGGATCAACAGCTCCTCCCTCAACTCACAAAGTGGCTATAGAATTTTAAAGGATACTGTGCATTGAATGCTTGTTTAGCAGACATGAGCCAGTGCCTGGCAGGGTACCCATGAGGCAGCAGGTGGTGCTGAGCTGGAAGCTGGCAGCTGCTCAATAACCAAAGCCACCTCTTGGAGTCTTGTATTTGATCCTCAGCATTGCCATTTACCAACTGTGGGGTTTCAGGGAAGTTACTTAACCTCTCTGAGCAGCTGAGTCTTCACATGACAGATGGGCACATGAGTGGCCGTCCTGTGGGATGTGATGATTAAAAAGATAATTCTGTGCCTAGTCTGGGATCTCCCCCATAATGTGCCCCTGCCAAAGAAGAGCCCAGGCACGCCAGCTGTGTGAGCCTCGCTGAAATTGCTGGTCTGGGAAATTTGTTGAGGGGCCAAGGAGGAACATGCTGTGGTTTGGGGATATGCTTTTGTCTCAGAAACAGCCCCCGGGCAGGTCACCCCCGGACCCAGTGCAGAGTCTGCTGCTTTCCCTTTGTCTCCTCCTGGCCTTGCCTGCTGCTTCCCAGCGTGGGGCCGAGCACTCCTCGGGACAGACCTCTCTGCACACTAACACCTCGTCTTCTCCCGCAGGGTGCTGGGTTTGCGGGGTTCCTGTGGGACACGGCGGCCGGAGTGGAGCTGAGAGATGCCGCCTGGCAGGAGAGCTCGCCCGGCAACGGGCATGGGAAGCTGGCAGGCCCCAGCCCGTACCTCGCGAGGTTCAAGGTATAGCTCCTATTGCTGTGCGGGGCCACTCCTTCTGAAAAGGAGAAAAGCCCCCTTTGAACTGTGAGCCAGAGAAGCTCAGCTTTTTGCCTTGGTTTTATTCTCTCTCGAGGCTGGGTCAGCACACACACTTGGAGTTCCCTCGGCTGGGGCACTTGTCCAGAGCAGGAAGGAGAGGAATTTGGGGGAGATCATAGCTCTGGTAACTTTGACCTCTGGGCGAGAAGGAGGTCAAATGGCCGCTTCCCAAACCTGATAAGCAGCAGAATCACCTGAAGAGATTTTCTTAAAATCAGGGTTTCCTGGACCCTGCCCAGACATACACAATGTCTGGTTTCCAGAATCACCTCCTGCGCTTCATCAGTGCTCCCAGCACTGGGTAAGGGAGCCGGGCATTTGGGAATCTCTGGATTAGAGGGCAGCCGAACTGCTCTGAGGACACCCTTCTTTTACTAGGGAGAGGGGGAGCCCTCCAGGGGTCATTGGAGCTTAGAAGGGGCTCAGAAGGAGCTTCTGGGTGGTGGGGGCACAGCCACCTCCAGACAAGCCCTCTCTCTCCAGAGTTGGGAGCAGCAAGCAGACTGACCTGAGCTGTCTCTCCAATTCCCCTGGATGCTCTGGGAAGTATTCATGCACAGCCAACAGTCAGAAACTGAGCATCAGGAAGGAGGAAAAGGCAGCAGCCAAAACAGATCACCAAGTCAGCGGTTGGCCTTACCCCTGAGAAGTCACAGGGTCAGGCGACAGTGGTCCCTTGTCACAGAGCCAGCAAGCTAGCTGCTGGGCGTCTGGGACACCCCCTTCTATATGCTCCAGGGCAGTCCTGGACCAGAGAGTTGCCGCAGACCTCAGCAGAGTTTATCTCTGGCAGCTCCGGGCTGGGGCTGCCCGTAAGCTGGCGGTTATGCTGACTGTGGTCGGGGGTCTAACCCACACTGCCCCCTCCTCACACGCAAAGCTGCAGAGATGCTGGCGTTCCGTGTGCATGCTGCATGCACACAACCCGGGGTGTCTGTAGGTTGTGTTTTTGATACTGATGTATCAGTCAGCCAGCTATCACCTCTGAACCCTCCTTCCCAGGTCCCTTTTCTATGTAAAGTGGCTGCACTGGCTTTGGCCAAGCAAGGCAACAGGCAGAACCAGCTAGTGTCTCTAAGAGGGGGGCTGTTTTTAAAGATCATTAAGAAATGCTCATTGGCTGAAATCCTCTGAATGAAGTGATCCCCTAGACAGGTACGAGGCTCCTATACTTCGTGTCACATCCTAGGCCAGGCAAGTTGTGGGGACAGAGATGTGGCTTCTCTCCCCAGGCAGGGTTTTCTTGCCCACGGCCTGAAGGTGTCTCCCTTGAGGTCAGAGCCACGGCTGCAGAGAGAGCTCTCCTGGCTGGGTCGTGGTGATGGCAAACTGGGGTCACCTCTGTAAGACGAAACTGGCAGCCTCCATTTGGGAGTGCCCTCTGCACACCCCCGCTTCCTGGCAGTGGTTAAGTATTTGTTGCCATGACAAACAGAAGGGTGGGGTTGCCAAAGCCAGTGCTTTGGTGCCCAGGAGACTGCCCAGGAGACTGACGCCACAGTTCTGCCTCTGCCCTGGGGATGCAGGAGGGGGCATAACCTGTGCTACCAGGGTTCAGCCAGCTTTCATTCTTCACGTTTGAAACCCCTGAGCATCAGGCACCGTTATCTCTAGGGGGGAAGGGAGCACATAGGGGTGGGTGGGGTTTGGGGAGATGGGGAAGGAGGCAGGGCCCAGCAAATCCTGGCAGGGGTGGGGGGTGGGTGGTGACGGGCTGGCCCTGTGGGGAGCCCCAGGTCTTCATTAACAACCAGCTGCTAATGTCACATCTTCCTCCTTTATAGTTGCTCAGAGGAAAAAAAAATAATTTACTTTTCTAGATGTGCCTGATTTTCCCGGCCCTAAGGAGGAGTAAAGGGGCGCAATGTAGGGGGTCCCCGTGATAGGACAAGAGAGGTCTCGGTCCTGCAAGGGCCCCAGGAAGCTCTTACGATGGCTGCCTCCCCCTCCTCCAGGGGGAGCTGCCTGGGGGTAGAGGTACCTAAGGCAGCAATAAGAGCATCTCAGCCTGCGCTTTGCTTCTTCTCGCCCAGGTAGGAAGTCACGACTTGACGCTGGTGAACCTTCACCTGGCGACCCTGACACTTCCGGTGGGGGAGAACCTGAGCAAGAATCACAGCGACAGCCATCGCTGGGCTAGCTTCACGCAGACCTTGCAGGAAACCCTGAAAGGTAGGAACCATCTTTCTGTGCGGCTGGGCTGGCAGCTCCCACTTCTGCAGAATAGGTGAGGGGTGTCCCTTCCCAGCGTCTCTCCCCTCCCTTACGCTGGCTGTCCCACGGGCCGCGATGCATACTGAGTGATGTACAGGAAACCGCCACACCACCTGCATCCTGGGGAGCCCTGTGCACACTCACAACTTTGTTTCTGGGGGTCTGGCATGTGGGTTCCGTGGTGGGGGTTTTGTGGCTCTTCAGTCTCTCTTTGATGGACAGGACTGGGAGAAGGAGAAGCTAAGTGATGACAGCCTCCCCCATGACCCTCATCATGGGCTCACTGCCCGCTGTGTGCTCCCATGGTGGTGTCCTCTGCGTGTGGTCTTGTGAAAGAGAGGTGGAGACCAGGGGAGTGAGGGAGTCCTGATGAGTCCTTTCCTCCCTGGTGTATTGCAGATCTCACCGACGGAGCCCTGAAACTGACAGAAACTCTGGACTTGAATCTTAGCTCCTTCAATGGTTGTAGGATGTCTGGGAGGTCACCGCTCTTGAGGGGCTGACAGTGCTAACCTCACAGGGTGCCCAGGGCTGGGTGACCATCTGATGAAGGACCCGGCATATAGTAGGGGCTCAGCAGACAAGAGCTGACTCAAAAACATGCCAGGGGGATTAAGAGAACACTGAAGCGAGCAGGACTTCAGAGGACAGGCGGACTCTGTGCTCTCCAGCTCTGCCCCCAGTAATACCAAACGTTTTCTGTGTGTGGTTTACAAGGAGGAAGAGTTGAAAGTTGACACAGCTGTAAAGACTGGGGTGTGCTCAGTTTGGCTTGGTTTTTTCAGAGCCCTGAGCTTCTCCAGGTGAGGTTTCACTGCTGGAGGCCTGCAGTTCTCTTCTGTATTCTGGAGTCTTAATCCATATTGCTAGCTTGCTAAGCCTTTTTCCCCTTGTTAAACTGGTCCCCCCACAAGGTGATTTATGAAGATTTGGCTACAAAGATAGTTCATTTTGAAAAGACTTTTATCATGGTAAAATATATATGACATGAGACTTACCATTTTAACCATTTTTAAGTATATTTACATTATTTTATAACCATTACCACCATCCACCTCTAGAACTTTTTCATCTTCCCAAACTGAAACTCTTTGCCTGTTAAACACAAAGTCCCTTCCCTTCCAGACCCTGACAGTCACCTTTCTACTTTGTTTCTATGAACTTGACCACTCTAGTTATCTCATCTAAGTCGAACCTTAAAATATTTGTCCCTTTGTGGCCAGTTTATTTCACTTACATTATGTCTTTATGGCTTGTAGTATACATCAGAATTTCCTTTCATTTTTATGGCCAAATACTATTCCATTTGTCTGTCAATGGACACTTGGGTTATTCCCATCTTTTGGTTGTTATAGATAATGCTCTTATGAACATTGATGTACATTTCAAACCAGGATATGCTGTGACCAGCATTCTCCTTAAATTATGAGCCTTTGGGCTGAAAAAAAAAAGTCAGAAAGATGTTTAAGTCAAGATACTTCATCCAAGGTGCAACTATGTGGGAGACTGTTCACCCACGGCTAGTCTCTAACCCATTATGAAGGATGACTTGATAGCTTTTAAATCTGTGGACATTTCTGTTGTTCTTGATTTCAAGCTTTTCTTTTATATGGAAGGAAGAAGGGAATATGCCAGTCTCTCACTTCTCCGATAACCATAGGCCCTTGCTATCTTTTCTGATAGGTAAGGATCAGATATTTGTCAGAAAACCTGGGCAGGGTATTGTTTCAAGCTGCCAGGGACTATTGAGCCACGCCTGGCTCAGCCTTGACATGCCCAGGTAAGGAAGGTGACTCATGTCCCTGTGTCCCCCTGCATTTAATTAACTTCCAGCCTGTTGTTAACTGGTGACATGGCAGAACCAAAGAATCAGGAAGTGCTGCAGCCTGCCCGAGGGGCAGCTCTGGTAAATCGATGAGCAGAGGCGGTTTGGCTCAAACAAAGACTGAGTCTTTATTCTACAGGCTTCTTTCTATCAGAGCAAACAGAGTCGATTTGATTAGCAAACTCTGGGCCTTTCCACCTTTGTCTGGAATGTGCACCCAGGTTGACTGACGTCAGTGAGGGCTGAGGGTAGGGTGCCCATCCACTGATGGAATTTTATTCTTTCACACCCCCCCAGGGCCTGCTCTGTGAAGTCAGCAAGAGTCAAACAAGGCAGGGTCATGCTTGGCATCTGAGTAAGACTTAACGCCTAGTGGGGCCTGGCTCCTGCTGTTGTCACTGGCATTTTATAAATCTAGGACTCTGAGGACGTCAGCCCCAAACAGTCTCCCTTCACTTCTGGAAAATGTGTGTGCTCAGTAGTGTCTGATTCTTTGCGGCCCCAGGGACTGTAGCCTGCCAGGTGGCTCCTCTGGCCGTGGGATTCTCCAGGCGAGAATACTGGAATGGGTTGCCATGCCCTCCTCCAGGGGACCTTCCTGACCCAGGGATCAAACCCGCATCTTCTGGGTCTCCTGCATTGGCAGGCAGGTTATTTACCATTAGGGCCACTTGGGAAGCCCTAACTCCTAGAAACTCAGAGGGTAACTGTGGAGCCCACCCTGGTGGACAGCTTCCTAGGAGAATTTAGGGCCCTGCACATCTGTGGGTTGTCAGAGGCAGGGAGTGTCTCCATGTATCACGAAACTGCTTTAACCAAAGTAGATGAGTTGTAAGAAACCTGGAAAGTCCAATTCAAAACGAGCCATTATTTTCATTCCTGAAGTTATGCAGAGCTTGGTTTATTGATGCCTGACACCAGCATCTCTCTTGGGTTCAGAATTTTCTTTTCTTAAAAAAAAAAAAATATATATATATATATATACACACATAATTTATTTATTTTTGTCAATGCTGAGTTTTCATCGTGGCACGTGGGCTTTCTCTAGTTGCAGCGAGCGGGGGCTACTGTCTAGTTGTACTACAAAGGCTTCTCATTGCCGTGGCTTCTCTTGTTGTGGAGCACAGGCTGTGGGATGTGCAGTCTTCTTGGGCTGTGGCTTTTGGGCTCTAGAGCATAGACTTCATAGCTGTAGTACACGGGCTTAGTTGCCCCGTGGCATGTGGGACCGTCCCAGACCAGGGATTGAACCCATGTCTCTTGCGTTGGCCTGTGGATTCTTTACCACTGAGCCACACGGAAAGCCCCCAGAACTGTCTTTTTTTGGCCCAAATATTTCATGTTTGCATCCTAATGAAAACCTCTCGTTATATGGAAATCTTCTGTCTCAGTCTTTCCTAAGTTTTCCTTGAAATTTAATAAAGGTAGCATCTTTCTATTGATTCCTTCTCAAAAATACGTTGCTCCTTAATTCTGCAGTTTTCCTAGTGCTCTGTTCACCATTTATTTCATGCATGTTTATCTTACATCTGCCAGGCAGCAGGCTCTGTTCCAAGCGTGTGGGGCTTTTCCATCCTAACTCTTTGTAAAGAGTCCTGTTTTTGAGGGCTGGCTTGGTGGCTTGGGTCAGAGCCTCAGCTTCTTCTTACCTGCAAGAGGTCCCCAGCACCCGGTGATGATTCAGTGGAGGGTCATTAACACTGGCCACGTAGGAGCTGTTATTGGTATTATTCATAAGTTGACTTTCCTGTTGGAAGTTCGCACTGATTTCTCAAGACCAGCTTAGTTGGGCTTGCCCTGCTTTGGGTGCCAGGGTTGTTAGGATCTAGCATGAGGGTCACAGTTACCTCTCTGTTGGTCACACAATGGCTGCAGGAAAGGCCTCCTTCCCCTTCCCTCCCTCAGCCACCCTCCACCCACCCAAAGAGGATGTCATGTGCAGAACATGAGTGCCCTCTGCTGGTGCCTTGTGTCATTTCACTTTAGATTTCTTAATCTCTAGCCATTGTTATTGACGCATATTCGTGTCCACAATTTGCTGAGTGTCTCAGATGCATTTGGCCCTTGGTTATGAACTGCTTTCCTTAAAGCTTTCCTTGCAACGTTCCTCCCTGTGATAACATGGCTCCCCTGAGTGGAACTTCGAGACAGGAAGTGATGGTCAGGCAGTGGACGGGAATCCCAGGGAGCCAAGCTGGGGGCCCACTGTCCTTTCTGAATGTCTCCTCACTTTGGAAAATACTTCATAACTATCCCACTTACTCTTGTTAATCAAACTAGAGTTTGAGAGAGACGTTGAAAATACTTTAAAGTATTTTGCCCTATATTAGTGTGCTGGGGTTCCATAACAAAATACCACAGACTGGATGGCTTAAACAACAGGCATTTATTTTCTTACAGTCCTGAAGGCTGGAAAGACCATGATCAAGGTGTTTGCAGGGTCGGTTTCTTCTGAGGCCTCTCCTTGTAGATGACCGTCTTCTTCCTGTGTCTTCACTCAGGCTTCCTTCTGTGCCCAATAAATGTTTGTTGAGCTTTTGTTAATGATCTGGGCAAGACCCTTAGGGCCTTTCTGTGCTATGAGATTTGGAACCCATGATCCAGAACAGAGGTGATGCTGACATCGCACTAACCAAACGTGTCACTAACCTACTCTGAAAGCTTGGGCCGGAGGAGCAGTGAGGGGGTACTGCACAAGGAACTTGGAAAAATTGGCAGAATAAGAACCATGCCACAGTCCTAACCCTGGAGAGTCAAATCAGACAGTCACGATCCTACGTAAATGAGTGGTGGTCAATGTTGGATTAATGTCCCACCACCTCTTACAGTTCTGAATTTCTTTCTTCCACTTCTAGGAGAAAAAGACGTGATAGTTTTAGGGGATTTTGGCCAGGGGCCAGACAGCACTGACTATGATATCTTGAGGAAAGAAAAATTCTACCACCTGATCCCCGCGCACACCTTTACCAACATCAGCACCAAGAATCCTCAAGGCTCGAAGACTCTGGACAACATCTGGATCAGCAAAAGCTTAAAGAAGGTTTTCACAGGTAAAGCGCGTGTGCTCTTCAGAAACAGAGTGAGAGGCGCCTGTCTGAGTGGCAGCTCACGATTGTCTGGTTTGAGCGAGAGTCGGGAGCCACCCTCCCTCCTCTGCGGGCGTTTATCCGGTTCCTGTTCAGCTGGCTGTGTAACTGTCATTCACACAGAGCCACTTTTAAGAGTGAAGGGGTTCTGAAACCTAATTAAAAGGCGTTCACTGACCTACATCAGGGACAAAGCAAATGTGGCCCGGGCAGACCTGGCTATCGACTGGCAGCACTGGGCCGCGGCTGCGGACTTTCCCTAGTTGCGCTGAGTAGGGGCCACCCTCTAGTGGTGCATGGGCTTCTCATTGCAGTGATTTCTCTTGCAGAGCCCGGGTTCCAGGGCACCTGGGCTTTAATAGTGCGGTTCACGGGCTCTAGAGCGTGGGCTCAATAGTTGTAGTACATGGGCTTAGTTGCCCCATGACCTGTGGAATTTCCCTAGACCAGAATTCAAACCCATGTCCCTTGCATTGGCAGGTGGATTCTTATCCACTGGCCACCAGGGAAGCCCCAGCTTAGCCAAATTTTAAGGATACTTAGTCGTTCAGCCAATACTTCTCAAGTCCTGTCGTGTTCAGGCTGGGTGTTGTGGCCTGAGATTTACCAACATGCCGTCAGCACCCTGAAGAGTGGCAGTTGGGGGTGAGCTGACATGTCACCTGGCATCACTATAGGACGCCGAAGTGCTTTAGGCAGGACTGTGCCAACCAGGCTGTGGTGGGCAACCTCAGCACTGAAAAGCACTCCCCCAAAACCAGTCACTTGCTGAACAGATGTTTGGTCATGAAAGTCATAAAAATACAGAAGCAGCAGTAGGGTCTTCGGATGTAAAATAAGAAGAGCAAGATAAGCACCAAAAGTTTCAGAAGCGTCAGTTGGTCAGTGGTAGTCGTGTCTGACTCTTTGTGACCCCAGGGACTGTAGCCCACCAGGCTCCTCTGTCCATGTGATTTTCCAGGCAAGAATACTGGAGTGGGTAGCCATTCCCTTCTCCAAGGGATCTTCCTGACCCAGGGATCGAACCCATCTCCTGCATTGCAGATAGATTCTTTACCATCTGAGTCACCAGAGAAGCCCTTACTAAACACAAATAGTTCCAGATTATACTTCAGAGAAATGTAAAAAAAAAAAAAATTAAGTACCAATGCTGGAGTCCCACTGTGAGACCAGGACGTGCAGCCAAGACTTGGATCCTCAGGACTAGAATTTCCAGTCCTGGGCATCAGTGTGCCATTGGACTGTGTCATAGGAAAATCCGAAGGATGAAGAAAGTGGGTCTCAGAGGGAGTGTCAGTCATCAGACTGGGCGAGACGCAGTTTGTAGAAACGCACCACTGGCCAGACAGAGGTCGGTGACAATGGGAGGCGGTGCTGGAGAGCTTGAGCAGACGGGGCTGGAGGAAAGTTAGAAACCATTTCATCTGTCCCTTGCTCTTCAGCTGTAGAAAGCGAGGTGCAGGGAGCAGTGGCCCCATCGTGGGACCGTTGCCTGGGCAGCAGAACTCACACCAGAACCCAGGCTTGAAAGTGAAGGTGTTAGTTGCTCCGTTCAGGTCAGTTCAGTCGCTCAGTCACATCCGACACTGCTACCCCATGGACTGCAGCACACCAGGCCTCCTTGCCCATCACCAACTCCTGGAGTTTACTCAAACTCATATCCACTGAGTCAGTGATACCATCCAACAATCCCATCCTCTGTCGTCCCCTTTTCCTCCCTCCTTCAATCTTTCCCAGCATCAGGGTCTTTTCAGATGAGTCAGTTCTTCACATCAGGTGGCCAAAGTATTGGAGTTTCAGCTTCAGCGTCAGTCCTTCCAATGAATATTCAGGACTGATTTCCTTTAGGATGGACTGGTTGGATCTCCTTGCAGTCAAGGGACTCTCAAGAGTCTTCTCCAACACCACACTTCAAAAGCATCAATTCTTCAGTGCTCACCTTTCTTGATGGTCCAACTCTCACCTCCATACATGACTACTGGAAAAACCATAGCCTTGACTAGATGGACCTTTGATAGCAAAGTAATTTCTCTGCTTTTTAATATGCTGTCTAGGTTTGTTATAACTTTCCTTCCAAGGAGTAAGCATCTTTTAATTTCATGGCTGCAGTCACCATCTGCAATGATTTTGGAGCCCCCCCAAAATAAAGTCTGCCATTGTTTCCATCGCTTCCCCATCTATTTGTCATGAAGTGATGGGACCAGATGCCATGATCTTAGTTTTCTGAATGTTGAGTTTTAAGTCAACTTTTTCACTCTCCTCTTTCACTTTCATCAAGAGGCTCTTTAGTTCTTCTTCGCTTTCTGCCATAAGGGTGGTGTCATCTGCATATCTGAGGTTATTGATATTTCTCCCGGAAATCTTGATTCCAGCTTGTGCTTTATCCAGCCCCCCCCCCCCAGCGTTTCTCATGATGTACTCTGTGTAGAAGTTAAATAAGCAGGGTGACAATACTTGATGTACTCCTTTCCCAATTTGGAACCAGTCTGTTGTTCCATGTCGAGTTCTAACTGTTGCTTCCTGACCTGCATACAGATTTCTTAGGAGGCAGGTCAGGTGGTTTGGTATTCCCATCTCTTTAAGAATTTTCCACAGTTAGTTGCTCAGTCGTGTCCAACTCTTTGCAACCCCATGGACTGTAGCCTGCCAGACTCTTCTATCCATGGAATTCTCTAGGCACGAATACTGGAGTGGGTTTCCATACCCTTCTCCAAAGGATCTTCCCAACCTAGGGATTGAACCCAGGTCTCCTGATTGCAGGCAGATAGATTCTTTACCATCTCAGCCACTAGGGAAGCCACCAGAGCCCAGGCCTGGGTCCGTCTGATTATCTGGGACATTCTCACTGAGGGCCAAAGCCTGCTTCTAACTGTTTTGTCCTTTCTTCTGTGACTCTTCCACTGCTTCCTAAACATACCTTGAACTTCATATGTTTCTAAATCTTGACTTTAAAAATACCTTTACTATCTCATAAACTTCTGTAACTTCCTCTTTACCCTCTTTGTAGAACTTTCTGCTATCCCACCCACCTTTGCAGCTTTGCATTGGACCTTCACTTTGGACACCTTTGTGGGGATTGTGTCCCTGTGTCAAACACTTAGCCTCACTGGTCAGATTGCAAGTGTTTACAAAGTAAGGACAGGGTAGGGGCCAGGAGGTGTGCGAATGGGCAGGAGGCCTGGACGCAGGGTAGTGTCAGCGCCTTCTTGGCAAACCCTCACTTGTCTGGGAAATCCAATGGGCTGAGACAGTTCATGTGCACAGGCAAGCCAGGTGACTGAGGGGTCTCATCAGGGAGCCCAGGCTTGCAGACTATATCCTGTGTTGGCCTCCACCCACCAGCTTTCGACCCTCCCCCACCCCCCATCCTGACCTCTGGGTCTGTCTTCCCTCTGCCTCCAGGCCACTGGGCTGTAGTGAGAGAAGGCCTCACGAACCCTTGGATTCCAGATAACTGGTCTTGGGGCGGAGTGGCTTCTGAGCACTGCCCTGTGCTCGCGGAGTTTTACACGGAGAAGGACTGGAGCAGGAAGGAAGGCCCTCGGAACGGCAATGGGCTCACCCTGGAGCGGAGTGAAGCCAACATTAAACACGAGCGATGATGACACGGAATAGGCGTTCCACCCCTTGACCCCGGGGAGTTCGCCCTTCCCCACGAAGATGCAGAGCCACTACTGCCTGCCCTTTTGTCCTTCCGACAGCGGACGATGCTTGGGCTTTGACCCGGCCTTCCTCACAGAGTTTGTGGACTCTCATGGGGGAGGGAGCCCAGTGCGCCCTCGAGGTGCTGGATGGTCTGATCAGAAGCCGGGTAGAGAACTGGAATCTCTCTGATCTGTGGATGCCGCCAGCCTCAGACACTGGGGGTGATCACCCCATTGCCTGGACTGCAGCTCAGAGGGAATGGCGGTGGAGGCTGGAGGCAGAGCTCTCTTTCCTGACCACCAGTCTGCGATGTTCTGACTGCAAATTCTGTGAAAAGCTTTTAACTTGAGTACTCTCCTCAAATATTTT
Organism: Antilocapra americana; assembly: GCA_007570785.1. Taxonomy (NCBI): domain Eukaryota; kingdom Metazoa; phylum Chordata; class Mammalia; order Artiodactyla; family Antilocapridae; genus Antilocapra; species Antilocapra americana. The sequence continues at coordinate 26,473,700 of ML660772.1, forward strand.
GAGTGATGATTTTTAGTTTTGTTTTGAAAAAATAAACAGATGAACCTGCCTGGCTGCAGTGAGAGCCTGGGGGCAGTGCCCTGTCCTATCTGTGTTTTGTGCCCTCTTCTGATGTCTTGGGTGGGGTGGGGGAAGGGGAGAGGCTGTGGCCTGCAGGGTCCTGAACCCAAGGCACCCCTAACCCTGGGAGTTCCTTTTGCATCCTCGCCTTGAGATCATGCAGAGGTACCCGTAACACCCTCATTGACCCCCAGAGACCTCTGTCCAATCTTTATATTTTCTCTTCCCTCCCATCCAGTGCTTCATCCTCTGACCCGTTTGCTGGACCATCTATCACTTTGAAGAACCATTTGAATGATCTCCTTTCCTCCTTCCCCGCTCACTTCAGTTCACTTTCAGTTCCCCAGGTATTCCCCAGGCATTCTCTACCCAGAGCCTCCATCTGCTGATCCTGAGGAATAGCTGTTGATTCTGGATCCCCAGGAAGCTAAGCCTGGGAGCATCAAGAGAGGGAGGGGCCTCCTTTGAGGGTGGGTGTTGGGGGTGGGGGGTGGGAAGTGTGGGTTAACTGCCACCAAGTACTCTTTCCTTCTCAGGTTGGGGTCTCCTGTAGGTCCCCATTAGATTGGGATTATAATGCCCATATCACAGCCAAAGAAACAGGCTTACTTACGGAGTCACACAGCCAGTAAGTACATATATGGATCCACACTCAGTCCAAAGCCCATGCTCACATGTCATCCCTATGCTGCTGACACTGACATGTTGGAGAGTTGACAATGGCAGTGAATGTGTGGACCATCATTACCACCAGTGGGAATCTAGTGACTTGTTGGGCCCAGGGCTGGATGGGCAGTGAAAGGGGCCCTGTCCATCAAAGGATGGACACCTGGGTCATCAGGCTCCCAGGAGCATCATTGGTTGTGAGCACAGGAAGGAAACCCCTTTCCAAGCTTTTTGCGTACCTGGTCATCAACCATTACTACTCCCAGGAGCTGTCTCTCCAGTGGTGGGTGAGCAGCGCCTGGAAACCTGGAACCTATGATAGCTGAGTCTTGACTGAAAGCAGTTGAGTTAGGATGCAAAGTCGTGGTGGGTAGGAAGGGGTGCTTATCAGCTGAGCTGACCTTTTTCAGTACTTTATCTGCAGTTAAACTTCCAACTGCATTCACCATTCAGATGCTCCAAGTTCTTTTAACCAGATTTTGCACAAAACTGTGGAAATAAAAGGGCTTCTTAGGTGAGAAGAGGGGAGAAAACTCCAGTTACACGATCTTTGTGAAAGTCCCTTGATTTGCGCCAGAGGCTGGGGAGCTGAATGGTACCTCATACACTGGAGTTTGCTCAGTGCCTCTGCTTAGCCTTGGCTGGATGCACACTCGCATCCCAGAGTGGGGGGTGCTTGTTACCTGAGGACCCCAGAAGTGAAGGCATTGCTTGGTAGCCACAGGCCCAGGGTTTGAAGGCAGCAGACCTGGCTGCAGAGTCCCGGCTCTGCTGTGTCCAAGCTGTGGCTCCTGCAGGTTCTGCTTGTCTGGTGAGCCCCAGGTTTCTTATCTATTAAGTGAGGATCGAACCCCTCAGGGCCGCAGAGTAAATAACATCTATAAAATTCTCAGCATGCTCTCTGACCACAGAGCTTAACTCTGGGGTTGGGTGGGGGGGCACTCCCCCTGACACATGGTGAGAACTCAACAAGCAGCAGCCTTTAAAAATAATTCTATTTTTTTGTTGTCTTCATTTTTTCCCTGGAGTTTCTGTTACCCTCAACGGGAACAGATGCTTCGTGGTTTCCCAACAGTATGTTATCCTGGACTGTCCACTGGTCCAACTGAGCTCTCAAAAGTAAGGATCCGCACCCAGTGGAGCCTGTCACTGATCATCCCGCCCCACATTCCATTGAGCAAGACCCAAAGGCTCTGGAAGCATCCGAGACTGCCCTTCACAGCTCCCCCTGGTGGAGAAACTTGGTAGGACACCCAGTAAATCATCCAGAAACAAGAGCCTGTGCTCTTTTCCTGCTTGAGTTGACAGGATATGGCCAACTGTCTCCCAGGAGTACCAACTGGACTCAGACGTGGAATCTTAAGTGGTATCGTCGCTGGTCTAACGGTGGGCACATTTAGCCTTTGAAAGTCTCAGTTCCCAGCCAGGCTGTGGGATGATGGAGGTTTTCCCCAGCAGAGAGTGCCTCCCTAGGCTCCTCCCTGCCTGGGCCTGTGAGCCTTTAGCCCAGAGGCAGGATTTTCATAAAACTTGCAGAATTCAAAGCTCAAGTTTTCTAGAGGTGTTAAGATTAATTAATAATCAGATGGCTCATCTCTTCTCTCTCCCCCTGCACAGTAAGTATGAGAGAATTGAGTAGAGCTTAAAACCCAAAGGATACTTAAATCTACAAATTATGGATAGTTGTTGAAGCTGGGTGATAGGAACATAGGGATTCATGACACTCTTCTACTTTTGTCTGTTTTAGACATTTCATAGTCACAGTGAAATAAATACATAATAAAAGGCCCAAGCTTGCCCCAAAATGACAATGTTCAAAGTTTTATATTTTTTAAACAGAAAAATACTACATTTCCCTGTAGGCCAGGTATGCTGAAGTCCTCACAGCAGATGTGGAAACATGTGGAGGGAATTATAACTCTTTCTTCTTATGCCACTCCCTGAAGGGGCATTTTGATAGGAAGGAGTCACCGAAAGTGATCAAGTGTTAATTCTGGAATGGTAAAATTAAAATTTAGGTATTTGGAACAAAGAGAAAAAAGGGATAGTTAAAAGCCTTGGGTTGCTTTTCATTCATCACACGTGGTGCACCCACGAATTTGGGCTCTGGGGGTGACCAGGGGAGAGGGAGGAAGACCCCTGACTTCCAGGGTCACTCGGCCTTGGTTCTGGTCTGTGCCTGTCTCCAGCAGGGTGCCCCTGCTGCTGCAAGGGCCTGGTTGCAGAATCGCCTGTATTCTCCATTCTCCCCTTGGTGAGCCTGGAAGAGGCGGAGCGGTTTCCCCTGAAGGAGCAGCTGGCAGGAATCTGAGTGCCAGACCTTAGGAAGCTGGGAATCCTCGTGCAGCAGCCAGACAAAGTGATTCATTACTGCATCTTCCATTTTATAAGAAAACCATAGGCCCTTTCACAAAACAGAACCCTGAGCCCCCAGACTGTGGGTGCTCCATGGGGAGGGCCAGTTCCTTACAGCCCAGCTCTCTACCCAGTCTCCTTGCTATGGCCCCTGACCTCAAGGCACTCACTGATGGCATGCCCCGACCCACTGCACAGATGAGCTTTGGTACAAGCTTAAGTAGGCAAAGGGGCTTCCCTGGTGGCTCAGATGGTAAAGAATCTGCCCGCAATGCAGGAGACCTGGGTTCCATCCTTGGGTTGGGAAGATCCTCTGGAGAAGGGAACCCACAGCTACCCACTCCAGTATTCTGCCCTGGAGAATTCCATGGACAGAAGAGCCTCATGGGCTACAGTCCATGGGATCACAAAGAGTCAGACACAATTGACCGACTTTCCCTAAGGGGGCAAAGAAGCCAGGGAATCCATGAACAAGCTTCCTCGTCTTCAGCTTGTGGGGGCAGATGGGACTCCCACTGCCTAACCCCACCTGGAGGCCAGCAGCTCCTGCCCCTTGGAAGGACCTTTGGGTGGGTCTGACTCCCTTCAGGAAGTCCAGAGTGAGGACACAGTGGCAGCATGAGGTCTGCCGATCTGAAGCACCCTTTCCTGGTTGATGGGCTTTCTGGTATGTCTGCTTCCAAGGGGAGAGCCCCGCCCACCATGGCGAGGGCCCCGCCCACCACGGGGAGAGCCCCGCCCACCGCAGGAGTGCCTGCTTAGCCTGATTGCTGCTGAGGCCAGGCAGGCTCAGAGGAGCGGAGGTGGGTAGCTTTGCTGAAACCAGGAAGAAGGGGTCTGGAGCAGAGCGGGCACTGTCTGCCTCCTGAGTGTCCCACGGCTGGCCAGCGCACTTACACAGCTAACCTGAGGACATTCTCCGAGGACTTGAGGCCGACTCCATCGCCCCCCTTAGTTGGTAAGTCACCAAGCTGGGATTCCTGACTCAGCTCTGAATGCAAAGGCCTTGTTTTTAAAGTTCTTTAGGGGAGGAGGCTCATACTTAAGAATAAACAATAACTTGTCAAGCAGAGATATAAAATGCTGTGCGAATCAGAGGAAGAAGATTATGTTTTTACTTGGTGGCAAATCTGAGTAGTCTTCCTGGGAAAGTTTTCTGAGCTGGGGCTTTAATGGGCAAGACTGGCGCGGGTGGTGCAGGCAGGCAGAAGACGGTATTCTGGGCAGGCGGTACTGAGGACAAGGGTGTGGAGGAGGGAAGGGCTCCGTCTAGGTCACTCTGGCAAGTTTAGGAAGGGTTGTGGGGAGAAGACTAAACAGAACCCAAGGCCAGAGTCAAAAGGCAGCAGGCCTTGGAGCTGGTAGCTGCTCTGCAGGCCTTGTGCAAGGTAGAGGAGGAGGCTGCAGCGTTGGAGTGCCACAGAGCCTGGCAAGAAACGTGTCAGGCTTCACACTGGTCCCTGAACAAGGGCTGAGGCTGGAGTGGAGCAGCGGCGGACATGGAGGGGCCAGGACAGTGGTCCTCCTCACCCCCGAGGAGCAGGCCCTGGAACAGGACGAGCTAGAGCCCAGCAAGGTGGAGCAGGGGACAGCTCTAGAAGGTACTGAGAGCTCAGCTGTAGTGAGTGTTACAGGCCCAGACTCCTGTTTAAACCCACCTGAAACTTATTGTGACTCTGGCCGATTACTTGACCACCTGTAAGCCTGTTTCCATAGCTAGAAAATGGACATGTTTCTACCTCCTTGTAATAAGAAATGAATTATTGCGGGTGTGTGGCAATGCCCTTCCTCATCACCTGCAGTTTCTGTGGTGGCCAAGCCTTTCTGGGAGGTGCAAGTGTTTGGGGAGTTCCCAGACTTGCTCTGTGCCCAGACACAGCCCCCAGCCCAGCACCATGAGGTTCCTTTGTGTGGACACCACCATAAAGAGGGACATGAGATCAGATGCCAGGGTCTGACTGAGAGTGGGGGTGTGGGGAGACCTGACCACCACTGAGAAGCAGGCCACTGCCTAAAGGTGGAGGCGGGAGGACCCTGCCTGGGCGAGGAGTCTGCTGAGCATAAAGCAGATCGCTCGTGGGGATGGGGGAATGACCCTCACTTTCAGGGCCAGACCGCACGACGCAGGTTTCGCTTGGCACGTTGGACTCTGAGGCACTCAGTGTGTCTGCTCAGAAGCCGAGCTCCCATCAGTAGTCAATGGTGGGGGATGGGCTGCCCTAAGCGCTCTGCTGTCTCTGTCGTGATGAGTTATTGAATTAAATGACTCTTGTTGTGGGTGGGGAGCACTGGGGGACTCAGGTTTTGCTGTGATAAGGAATTCGGTTGGCCTGGAACGTGTCAAGCAGATAAGGAGGCCTATGGAAAACAAGCGGCCAGGACAAAGGCTGGGGGCGTGGAGGAGGGAATAAGGCCACAGGCCCAGGCCCAGCAGCACTTCCTGTGGTCTCCTGCCCTCCGGAGACTGCTTGGGAGGCTGAGCAGCCAAGGTTGACCTGGAGTTGCCGCAGCAGCACACAGACCAAGGAAAGCAGGTGGCAGAGGGCTGGGGTGGCCCGGCCCCCAGACACTTGCAGCCTGGGGCAGCGAGGACAAGCTTCGAGCTCCAGAGACAGAGGTGAGGAGTGGTCTGGGCACCCTGGGGTCACCGTTCCTCTCTTTACCTCAGGGGTCGGGGCTGGAGGGGAGACATTCTCTTTCTTTCTCAGATCTGGGTACCCAGGGGGCCAGGTTGGGCCTGGTACCACGGACAGTGCAGGCCGGTGAGAGCAGTGACAACCACAGGCTGAAGAGCAGTAGGAAAAGAGGGCGCTGCCTCACACACCAGGAGCCTGGTCTTTGTGCACAGGTGGTTCCAGGGGGCCTGGGCCGTGGGGAGACAGGAGAGAGAAAAGGCCCCAGAAGAGATTTCCCACCTGCTGGCGTTTTCCTGCAAGTAGGGGGTTAAACTGCACAAGGCAGCCTGTAGTAGGTGCCTTTGGTTCTGGGGCGCCTACTAGTGTGTGCTGAGCAACTGAGGTCCCGTCCGTAGTCTGTGGTGGAAGATGGGCGCTCCTAAGTGCTCTGCTGCCTCCATCATGATGAGTTATTTAATTCAGTGATTTGTTGCTGGTGGGGAGCATTAAGGACTCAGGTTTTACTGTGATGATGAATGAGGACAATTGGCTGGCACTGTGTGACTGCATCAGAACTGGCTGCTTTGGGCTGAACCCAAGTCTGCAAGCTGGAGGAGGGGGTCAGGCCTCCAGGCCCACTCTGTATCTCTGAGTTCAGAGATGTCCTGAGGGGCATTTTTATTTATTTATTTGGTTTTCTATTCAAAAATTTCATATTTATAATTGATTTACAATGTTGTGTCAATTTCAGGTGTACAACAAAGTGATTCAATACATATATCTATTCTTTTCCAATTCTTTTTCCATCTAGGTTATTGCAGTATATTGAGTTCCCTCTGCTGTACAGTAGGTCCTTGTTGATTTATTTTATATATGTAGTGTGTATGTCAACCCCAAACTCCTAATTTAGCCCTTCACTCCCCAGTACTTTTCCCCTTGGTAACCATAAGTTTGTTTTCAAAGCCTGTGAGTCTGTTTCTGTTTTGTCAACAAGGTCAATTGCATGATATTTTTAGATTTCACATACAAGTGATGTCATGTGACATGTCTTTCTCTGACACTCCATTTAGTATGATAATCTCTACGTTCATCCATGTTGCTGCAGATGCCATTCTTTCTTTCTGATGGTTGAGTAATACTCCATTGTATACATGTACCACGTCTTTTTATCCATTCTTCTGTCAGTGGACATTTTAATTGCTTCCATGTCCTAGCTGTTTTATACAGTGCTGCAATGAACATCAGGGTGCATGTATCATTTTGAACCATGTTTTTCTCCAGAAACATCCCCAGGAGTGGGACTGCTGGATCATGTGGTAGATCTATTGTTTAGCTTTTCAAGGAACCTCCATACTGTTCTCCACAGTGGCTGGATCAATTAACATTTCCACCAACAGTGTACGTGGGTTCCACATCCTCTCCAGCATTTATTGTTTATAGACTTTTTTAACTTGTTTTATATTAGGGTATAGCAGATTAACTATGCTGTGATAGTTTCAGTAAAGGACTCAGCCATACATGTATCCATTCTCCCCCAAGCTCCTCTCCCATCCAGGCTGCCACATAACATTGAGCAGAGTTCCATGTGCTCTATAGTAGGTCCTTGTTTATAGACTTTTTGATGATGGTCATTCTGACTGGCGTAGGGTGATATCTCATTGTAGTTTTGTATTTCTCTAATAATTAGCAATGTTGAGTATCTTTTCATGTGCCTTGGGCCATCTGTGTTCTTTGGAGGATTGGGTTATTTGTTTTTGAGATTGAGCTTTATGAACGATTTGTAAATGTTGGAGATTAACCCCTTGTCAGTTGCATTGTTTGCAAATATTTTCTCCCATTCTGTGGGTTGTCTTTTTGTTTTGTTTATGGTTGTTCTTTGCTGTGCAAAAGCTTTTGAGTTTAAGTAGGTCCTATTTGTTTATTTTTGTTTTTACTTTCACTACTCTAGAAGACGGATTAAAAATTATATTCCTGCAATTTATGCCAAAGAATGTTCTGCCTATGGTCTCCTCTAGGAATTTTATAGTATCAGGTCTTACATTTAGGTCTTTAATCACACTGAAACTGTAAAGCGGCATTTTTAAAGGGGCTACTGAGATGGCTTTACCTCTCAGCCAAGGGGGCACCCTCACTGTTCTATGCTTCAAGGAATCCTATGAGTTTTCTAGGCTGTAGAAATCCCCCCATTGACTGACTTTAAAAGCCCAAGGACTTATGATTAGATCTTTGATCCATTTTGAGTTTATTTTTGCGTATGGTGTTAGAAAGTGTTCTAGTTTCATTCTTTTACAAGTGGCTGTCCAGTTTTCCCAGCACCACTTGTTAAAGAGATTGTCTTTTCTCCATTGTATATTCATGCCTCCTTTGTCAAAGATAAGGTGTCCATAGATGCGTGGATTTATCTCTGGGCTTTCTGTTTTGTTCCATTGATCCATATTTCTGTCTTTGTGCCAGTACCATACTGTCTTAATGACTGTGGATTTGTAGTATAGCCTAAAGTCAGGTAGGTTGATTCCGCCAGTTCCATTCTTCTTTCTCAAGATTGCTTTGGCTATACGAGGTTTTTTGTATTTCCATACAAATTGTGAAGTTATTTGTTCTAATTCTCTGAAAAAGACCTCTGGTAGCTTGATAGGAATTGCATTGAATCTACAGATTGCTTTGGGTAGTATACTCATTTTCACCATATTGATTCTTCCAATCCACGAACACGGCACATTTCTCCATCTATTTGTGTCCTCTTTGATTTCTTTCATCAGTGTTTTATAGTTTTATATATACAAGTCTTTTGTTTCTTTAGGTAGAAATACTCCTAAGTATTTTATTCTTTTTGTTTCGATGGTGAATGGAATTGTTTCCTTAATTTCTCTTTCTGTTTTCTCATTGTTAGTGTATAGGAATGCCAGGGATTTCTGTGTGTTGATTTTGTATCCTGAAACTTTACTATATTCACTGATTAGCTCTAGTAATTTTCTGGTAGAGTCTTTAAGGTTTTCAATATAGAGGATCATGTCATCTGCAAACACAGAGAGTTTTACTTCTTCTTTTCCAATCTGGATCCCTTTTATTTCTTTATCTGCTCTGATTGCTGTGGCCAAGACTTCCAAAACTATGTTGAATAGTAGTGGTGAGAGTGGGCACCCTTGTCTTGTTCCTGACTTCAGGGGAAATGCTTTCAGTTTTTCACCATTGAAGATCTAAAACTCCTAGAGGATAACATAGGCAAAACACTCTCCGACATAAACCAAAGCGGGATCCTCTATGATCCACCTCCCAGAATATCGGAAATAAAAGCACGAATAAACAAATGGGACCTAATTAAAATTAAAAGCTTCTGCACAACAAAGGAAACTATAAGCAAGGTGAAAAGACAGCCTTCAGAATTGGAGAAAATAATAGCCAGTGAAGCAATGGACAAACAATTAATCTCAAAAATATACAAACAACTCCTGCAGCTCCATTCTAGAAAAATAAACGACCCAATCAAAAAGTGGGCCGAAGAACTTAACAGACATTTCTCCAAAGAAGACATAAAAATGGCTAACAAACACATGAAAAGATGCTCAACATCACTCATTATCAGAGAAACGCAAATCAAAACCACAATGAGGTACCACTTTACACCAGTCAGAATGGCTGCCATCCAAAAGTCTACAAGCAATAAATGCTGGAGAGGATGTGGAGAAAAGGGAACCCTCTTACACTGTTGGTGAGAATGCAAACTAGTACAGCCACTATGGAAAACAGTGTGGACGTTCCTTAAAAAGCTGCAAATAGTCCTGCCATATGACCCAGCAATCCCACTGCTGGGCATATACACCGAGGAAACCAGAATTGAAAGAGACACATGTACCCCAATGTTCATCACTGCATTGTTTACAATAGCCAGGACATGGAAGCAACCTAGATGCCCATCAACTGACGAATGGATAAGAAAGCTGTGGTACATATACACAATGGAATATTACTCAGCATTAAAAAAAATTCATTTGAATCAGTTCTACTCAGGTGGACAAAACTGGAGCCTATTATCCAGAGTGAAGTAAGCCAGAAGGAAAAACAACAATACAGTATACTAACACATATATATGGAATTTAGAAAGATGGTAACGAGAACCCTGCATGCGAGACAGCAAAAGGAATGCAGATGTATAGAACAGACTCATGGACTCTGTGGAAGAGGGCAAGGG
>ML660772.1:26483985-26525949 GCA_007570785.1 Antilocapra americana
AAAAAAAAAAAAAAGCCTAAGGACAGGGAGTCAGGAAATGCTAGGATGAGGCCCAGCTAGTGGGCAACCTGTGGCCAGCGTTTCCCAGACCCTCAGGTTCCATCCTGCTCCACAGTGTTACCTCGGACTGAGCTTTCAAACAAGGAACATTTCTTTCCTGGGTAGTGGGGCTCCCTCATCAGCGCATTGAAGGGTCTCCCTAGGAGCTCGCTGGCCTGCAGCCCTGACCCCAAGCGTCTGTGCTGGAATGCTGATTAGGTCTGCCTGTGATCTGGGTGGGTCAGTGAAGGTGCGCCGAGACACACCTTGAGAGACTCGAGGGGAATTCGTTTAAACAGAGTACTACCCAAGACAGAGATGAGGTGACTGAAACACGGAGACATGCATGAGTTTATAAGAGTTTCAGTGTGGCTTTCACTGCCCAGGTAAGGGCTTCCTTCCGCAGGGGCAGTAGCTGTCTGTGAAGGAGGTCAGCAAGGTGCTCAACACATGGAGGGTCAAAGGTGGCAAACGGCAGGAGAGCCACTGTGACATGGCTGTTTTATTAAGAGTCTGAGTTCTTGGCTTGCTGTCCCAGTACCACTGGCAGAGAGGATCTTTCATGACTTCAGTTACCAAACACAGGACCAGATTTTAAAAGATTTGTGTTGGGTAAATCCTTACTATTAATATTCAGAAAACTGGTAAGCAACTGGCTCTAGGAATCTTTTTTGAACTTTTCTTCTGATTTTTTCTGAATATATTCTTCACTGTTTATTGATCCAAGTCTAAGTTACCAGAGAAAGTTTTAGAAGTCAAATATTTTCATATTCGGCTCACAGAGGGGTTTATGGGCCTGCTTGCTGTCAAGTAGAAGTCAGACTGAGTGGTTTTGGTGCTGAGATCTGCAGGGTGCAGTGGATGCCTGGGAGGATCAGAGGCATCCACCTTCACAGGCCACTTCCGGCCTCAGTTCTCATCTGCAGCATAGAGTTCTCAAAGCCTGAAATTATCCCTGACAAATCTAGTCACACATCCGACCCCAAGACATCTCCATTGTTTACCAAAGGCCTTTGGGAATCCCAATTTATAGATCTGTTTCCTTGGGGAGTGTGGTAGGAGATGGTTAACACTTGCTGTGGTTACCAGTATTTCAAAACAACCCAGCTTACAAGGTCTGACAGCTGCATTGTCACTGGGTATCTTGGGTTTGTGACTAAAGACCCACAGAGCTGTTGTATTACTATATCAAAACAAGATGAGAAATCATCAGTTCCTAGGCTCACCTGTGTGAAATCCAGAAACAAGGGGGACCCCAGGTTGTGGGTCACTGTTAGCTGCTGAGCTGAGAAATCTCTTTGGTCAGAGCATCTGGTATCTTTTTTCCTCTCATTTCTCTAAAAGCAAAATACTGGTTTTCCTTAGGTAAGTATGTTAGGAAGCTGTGTTGAGATAAAATACCATCAGAATCTCAAATTGCTCACATTCCGTGTATTGTTTATTTCAAACAGACATTCAAATGTTATTAAAGATCTCTCTCAAGACTGTAAATAGTACATACTTTAGCACAGAATAGACTGTATATTTATATACAGAGTATATATTTTGCTTTTCAGTGCAGATCATCTCAAGGAATTTTATGACAAACTGGCCAGTGAGAGAGTTAAATTGAAGGGAGGAATCAGATTTTGGAAGACCTGTAAGACAGGTCAGTAACTCCGCCTCCAGAACTCAAGGTGGTATGCAAATCTTTCCTGGAAAAGTTGCACTGTGCTGTGCTGAGTTGCTTCAGTCGTGTCAGACTCTGTGCAACCCTATGAGTTGTAGCCCGTCAGGCTTCTCTATCCATGGGATTCTCCAGGCAAGAATACTGGAGTGGGTTGCCATGCCCTTCTCCAGGGGATCTTCCCGACCCAGGGATCGAACCCATATATCTTATGTCTCCTGCACTGGCAGGGGGTTCTTTACCACTAGTGCCACCTGGGAAGCCCAGCCTCTGTGTGTGTGTGTTAGTAGCTCAGTCATGTCTGACTCTTTGCAGTCCCAGGGACTGTAGCTCGCCAGGCTCTTCTGTCCATGGAATTTCTCAGGCAAGAATACTGGAGTGAGTTGCCATTCCCTTCTCCAGGGGATCTTCCCAAAACAGGGATTAAACCTGGGTCTCCCACATTGCAGGCAGACTCTTTACCATCTGAGCCACCAGGGAAGCCAGAGAAGGCCTCTGGTCTGACATAAAATACTGAAAAAGAACAGAGCTAAAAGAGAGTGGGAACAAAGAGTTTGTGGTCCCTCTAGTGGACAGTTGTGGAGTGGCACCCAGAAATTCACTCAAGACCTCTTTGATTCTGTTCAGTCAGTAAGTCCTGTCCAATTCTTTTCAACTGCAGCATGCCAGGCTCATCTCTCCTTCACCATCTCCTGGAGTTTACTCAGATTCATGTTCATTCAGTCAATGATGCTATCTAACTATCTTGTCCTCTGCTGCTCCCTTCTGTTGCCTTCAGTCTTTCCCAGTATTAGGATAATTTCCAAAGAATCGGTTATTTGCATCAGGTGGCCAAAGTATTGGAGCTTCAGCATCAGTCCTTTCAATGAATATTAAGGCTGATTTCCTTTACAATCAGCTGGTTTGATCTCCTTGCTGTTCAAGAGACTCTAAAGAATCTTCTCCAGTGCCACAGTCCAAAAGCATCAATTCTTCGGTGCTCAGTCTTCTTTATGGTCCAACTCTCACCTTCCTACACAATCTTTATGGTCCAACTCTCACATCTGAACATGACTACTGGGAAAACAATAGCTTTGACTATTGGACTTGGTTGGCAAACTGATATCTCTGCTTTTGAATACGCTGTCTAGGTTTGTCATAGCTTTCCTTCCAAGGAGCAGGCATCTTTTAACTTTGTGGGTGCAGTCCCTGTCTGAAGTGACTCTCCAGAACCCAGAAAAATAAAACCTGTCACCACTTCCATTTTTTCCCCTTCTGTTTGCCATTAAGTGATGGGAACGGATGTCATGATCTTTGTTTTTTGAATGTTGAGTTTCAAGCCAGATTTTTCACTCTCCTCTTTTACTTTCATCAAGAGACTCTTTAGTTTCTCTATGCTTTCTGCCATTAGCATGGTATCATCTGCAGATGTGAGGTTGTTGATATTTCTCCCAGCAATCTTGATTGCAGCTTGTGATTCATCCAGCCCAGCATTTCCATGATGTACTCTGCATATAAGTTAAATAAGCAGGGTGACAATATACAACCTTATCATATTCCTTTCCCAGTTTGGAACCAATCAGTTGTTCCATGTCCAGTTTTAATTGTTGCTTCTTGACCTGTTTATAGCTTTCTCAGGAGACAGGTACGTTGGGCCAGTACTCCCATCTATTTAAGAATTTTCCACAGTTTGTTGTGATCCACAAAGTCACAGGCTTTAATATGGTCAAAGAAGCAGAAGTAGATGTTTTCTGGAATTCTTTTTCTTTCTCCATGATCCAAAGAATGTTGGCAATTTGATCTCTGGTTCCTCTGCCTTTTCTAAACCCAACTTGTACATCTTAGTTGGGAAGTTCTTAGTTCACATACTGCTGAAGTCTGGCTTGAAGGATTTTGAGCATAACCTTGCTGGCTTGTGAAATGAGTGCAATTATGTGGTAATTTGAATATTCTTTGGGATTGGAATGAAAATTGACCTTTTCTAATCCCGTGGCCACTGCTGAATTTTCCAAAGTTGCTGACATGTTGAGTGCAGCACTTTAACAGCATCTTTTAGGATTTTAAATAGCTTAGCTGGAATTCCATCATGTCTACTAGCTTTGTTCATAATAATACTTCCTAAGGTCCACTTGACTTCACATTCCAGGATGTCTGGTTCTAGGTGAATGACCACGCCATTTTGGGTATCCGGGTCATCAAGACCTTTCTTGTACCATTCTTCTGTGTTCTTGCCACCACCTCTTCTTAATCTCTTGTGCCTGTGTTATGTCTTTACCATTTCTGTCCGTTATCATGCCCATCCTTGCATGAAATATTCCTTTGATATCTCCAATTTTCTTGAAGAGAGCTCTAGTTTTTCCCATTCTATTGTTTTCCTCTATTTCTTTGCATTTTTCATTAAGGAAGCCTTCTTGTCTCTCTTTGTTATTCTCTGGAACTCTGCATTCAGTTCGGTGTATCTTTCCCTTTCCCCTTGCTTTTCGCTTCTCTCCTTCCTTCAGCTATCTGTAAAGCCTCCTCAGACTGCCACTTTGCCTTCTTGCATTTCTTTTTCTGTGGAGTGGTCTTGGTCACTGCCTCCTGTGCAGTGTTACACAGCTCCATCCATAGCTCATCACCATAGTTTACTAGATCTAATCCCTCGAACCTATTTGTCTCTGCCACTGCATAATCATAAGGGATTTGATTTAGGTCATGCCTGAATGGCCTAGTGGTTTTTCTCTACTTTCTTCAATTTAAGCCTGAATTTTTCAATACAGATTTCATGATCTGAGCCACACCCAGCTCCCAGTCTTGTTTTTGCTGAATGTATAGCACTTCTCTATTTTGGCTGCAAAGAATATAATCAGTCTGATTTTGGTGTTGACCATTTGGTGACGTCCATGGGTAGAGTTATCTCTTGTGTTGTTGGAAGAGTGTGTTTGCTATGACTAGTATGTTCTCTGGACAAAACTCTGTTAGCCTTTGCCTTGCTTCATTTTGTATTTAAGGCCAAACTTGCCTGTTACTCCCAGTCTCTCTTGACTTCCTACTTTTGCATTCCAATCCCCTGTGAATAAAAGGACAACTTTTTTTGGTGTTAGTTCTAGGAGGTCTTGTAGGTCTTCACAGAACCATTCAACTTCAGCTTCTTCAGCATCAGTGGTTGGGGTATAGATGTGGATTACTGTGATACTGAATGGTTTGCCTTGGAAAGGAAGAGAGATCATTCGGTCGTTTTTGAGATTGCACCCAAGTACTGCATTTCAGACTCTGCATTTTGACTCTGAAGGCTACTCCATTTCTTCTAAGGGATTCGTGACCACAGTAGTACACATAATGGTCATCTGAACTGAATTTGCCCATTTCTGTCCATTTAGCTCACTGATTCCTAAGATGTTGATGTTCACTCTTGCCATCTCCTGCTTGACCATGTCCAATTTACCTTGATTCATGGACCTGACATTCCAGGTTATTGTGCAATATTGTTCTTTACAGAATTGGACATTACTTTCACCACCAGATACATCGTAACAACGGGGTATCATTTCCACTTTGGCCCAGCCACTTCATTCTGGAACTATTAGTAATTTCCCTCCACTGTTTCCCAGTATTGGACTTTCTGACTTGGCATGCTCATAGAACCTCCAGAGCTAAAATATCTTGCCATTGAAAGAACTCTATCTTCCAACACAAAGAAGAGCTACTGTTCCACTAAACCCAAGAAGATCAGTTTACACGTAAAATCTAAACTATAAAGTACACTAATAAACTAGGAAAATACTATAATTATGATAAAGGTTATTTGTAAAAGGCAAGAAAACCAAATATCTGGTTTATCTAAATTTTACATGTTTACTCCTTAGGTCATCATGTTTGTTGCTCTTAAGGACCTTGATATATATATGGTGTTGTGATTGTTTTTCACATTTAGCTCATTCCCAGTTTCTTAATGGTTGCCACGCACTGAAATTCCACATTTAAAAAACCTGAAATATAGTTGACATAAAATATTGTGTTTATTTCAGCTGTTGTTGTTCAGTCGCTCAGTCGTATCCAACTCTTTGCAGCCCCCGTGGACTGCAGCATGCCAGGCTCCCCTCTCTGATTGCTCACGGTGACTGGTGCCGCTGGATTCGTAGCCTCCGAAGAAGATCTAACTCTAGGACCAAAGACAGTCTCAGTCACTTAGAGCTTTGTGAAGACTTTATTAAAGCAATAGGGATAGAAAAAGCTTTCAGCAATAGGCGCTAGAAGGGGGCAGGAGAGTATACCCCTTGCCAGTTTTTGCAGGGCATCTTATACTTGTTTGTAAGTTGTTGATGATAGATAAAAGAAACACTTCAAGGCTGAGACAGCTGCAGCCTGCAGCTCTGTCCCACAACATACATACCTGCCCAGGGGGAGTCCTCTCTGGGAGAGGTATATTGTATAAGTCTTGAAGGAAAACAGACTTGCAAACAAGATACAGAGTTTCTTTAACACGGCTTACGAAAAACATTTCTATGAGTAAGATGTACTGTTTTGTTGGGCAGTCAGCAGCTCAAGGTTGGAAAAAAGTTACTTACAGGTAGAGCCACTGTCGTCATAGCAACACAGAATTAAAGGAGCTTCCTACGTGGTTAAAGCAAGAGCAAAGGAATGCAAGGGGGGAGAAAAAAAGGTCCACCACTTGCCATCTGTCTCCTCCTGTGGCTTGGGGACCTCTGGCCTCATAGTGAGACCTTCTTTAGCTGTTAACCCTTTAATGTCCTTCATCGTCTCCCGGAGTTCACTCAAACTCATTGAGTCAATGATGCCATCCAACCATCTCATCCAGTGCCGACCCTTTCTCCTCCTGCCCTCAGTCTTTCCTGGAATCAGGGTCTTTTTCAGTGAGTCAACTTTTTGCATCAGGTAGCTGAAGTATTGGAGCCTCAGCATCAGTCCTTCCAATGAGTATTCAGGGTTGATATCCTTTAAGATTGAATGGTTTGATCTCCTAGGTGTCCTAGGGACTCTCGAGTCTTCTCCAGCATGACAGTTCGAAAGCACCAGTTTCTCAGCACTCATCCTTCTTTATGGTCCAACTCTCACATGGAAAAGACATAGATGACTGTATGGACCCTTGCCGGCAAAGTGATGTCTTTGCTTTTGAATATGCTAACTAAGTTTGTCGTAGCTTTCTTCCAAGGGATCGTCTTTTAAGTTCACGGCTGCAATCACTGTCCGCAGTGATTTTGAAACCCAAGAAAGTAAAATCTGTCACTGTTTCTATTGTTTCCCCATCCATTTGCCATGAAGTGATGGGACTGGATGCCATGATCTGAGTTTTTTGAATATTGAATTTTAGGCCAGCTTTTTCACTCTCCTCTTTCACCTTCATCAAGAGGCTCTTTAGTTTCTCTTTGCTTTCTGCCATAACTGAGGTGGGTGTCATCTGCATTTCTAAGGTTATTGATATTTCTCCCAGTAATCTTGATTACAGCTTGTGCTTCATCAGCCCAGCATTTCGCATGATGTACTCTGCATAGAAGTTAAACAAGCAAGATGACAGTAAACAGCCTTGACACATTCCTTTCCCAATTTGGAACAAGTCTGTTGTTCCATGTCTAGTTCTAACTGTTGCTTCCTGACCTGCATACAGGTTTCTCAGGAGGCAGGTAAGGTGGTCTGGTACTCCCATCTTTTTAAGAATTTTCCAGTTTGTTGTGATCCACACAGTCAAAGGCTTTAGTGTAGTCAGTGAAGCAGAAGTTTTTCTGGAATTCCTTTGCTTTTTCTATAATCCAATGGATATTGGCAATTTGATCTCTGGTTCCTCTGCCTTTTCTAAATCCAGCTTGTACATTTGGAAGTTCTTGGTTCACATACTTTTGAATGGATTTTGAGCTTGATTTTGGATTTTACAACTTGAAGGATTTTGAGCATTACCTTGCTAGCCTATGAAATAAGTACAATTGTGTGTGCGGTAGTTTGAACATTCTTTGGCATTGCCATTCTTTGAGATTGGAATGAAAACTGACCTCTTCCAGTCCTCCAGCCACTGCTGAGTTTTCCAAATTTGCTGGCATATTGAGTGCAGCACTTTCACAGCATCATCTTTAAGGATTTGAAATAGCTCAGCTGGAATTCCATCACTTCTACTAGCTTTGTTTGTATTAATGTTTCCTAAGGCCCACTTGACTTCACACTCCAGCATGTCTGGCTCTGGGTGAGTGATCACACCATTGTGGTTGTCCAGGTCATTAAGACCTTTTTTGTTTAGTTCTGTGTATTCTTGCCACCTCTTCTTAATATATTCTGCTTCTGTTAGGTCCATGCCATTTCTGTCCTTTATTGTGCACATCTTTACATGAAATGTTCCTCAGTATCTCTAATTTTCCTGAAGAGATTTCTAGTCTTTCCCATTGTATTATTTTCCTCTATTTCTTTTCACTATTCACTTAAGTCTTTCTTATCTCTTATTTCGTATCTCTTGCCTTTCACTTCTCTTCTTAGCTATTTGTAAGGCCTCCTTGACAACCATTTTGCCTCTTTGCATTTCTTTTTCTTGGGGATGGTTTTGATCACTGCCTCCTATACACTGTTAGGAACCTCCATCCATAATTCTTCAGGTGCTTTGTCTATCAGATTTAATCCCTTGAATCTATTTGTCACTTCCACTGTATAATCATAAGGGATTTGATTTAGGTCATACCTGAATGGTCTAATGGTTTTCCCTAGTTTCTTCACTTTAAGTCTGAATTTTGCAATAAGGAGTTCATGAGCTGAGCCCCACTCAGCTCCCAGTCTTGTTTTTACTGGCTGTGTACATCTTCTCCATCTTCAGCTGCAAAGAATATAGTCAATATTTTGGTATTGACCTTCTGGTGATGTCCATGTGTAGACTGGTTTCCTGTGTTATTGGAAGAGGGTGTTTGCTGTGACTAGTGTATTCTCTGGACAAAACTCTGTTAGCCTTTGCCCTGCTTCATTTTGTACTCCAAGGCCAAACTTGCCTGTTATTGAAAGTATCTCTTGACTTCCTATTTTTGCATTCCAATCCCCTATGATAAAAAGGACAACTTTTTTTGGAGTTAGTTCTAGAAAGTCTTGTAGGTCTTCACCGAACCATTCAACTTCAGCTTCTTCAGCATCAGTGGTTGGGGTATAGATGTGGATTACTGTGATACTGAATGATTTGCTTTGGAAAGGAAGAGAGATCTTTCTGTCATTTTTGAGATTGCACCCAGTACTGCATTTCAGACTCTGTATGAGGGTTACTCTATTTCTTCTAAGGGATTTGTGCCCACAGCAGTAGATAAAATGGTCATTTGAATTAAATTCACCCATTCCTGTCCATTTTCATTCATTGATTCATAAAATGTCGATGTTATCTCAAACTCCTATTTGACCACTTCCAATTTGCCTTGAGTCATGGACCTAACATTCCAGGTTCCTATGCAATATTGTTCTTTACAGCATTGGACATTACTTTCACCACCAGTCACATCCACAACTGGGCATCATTCCTGCTTTGGCTCAACCTCTTTATTCTTCCTGGAGCTATTTATCTGCTCTTCTCTAGTAGCATATTGGACACCTCCTGACCTGGCAGGTTCATCTTTCAGCGTCACATCTTTTTGCCTTTTCATACTGTTCATGGGATCCTCAAGCTGTGCTGCATTTCAGGTGTGCTGCATAGCAATTTGACATTTCCATACGTTATGAAATGCTCACCTTTATTACAGTATTACTCACCATTCTTTATGCTGCATGTCCTATCCCTATAGCTTATTTATAACTGGAGGTTTGTACCTCTTAATCCCCTAACTTATTTCACCACCCCACTCCGATGTCCTCTCATCTGGCACCACCCATTTTTTCTCTATATGAGTCTGTTTTCATTCTATTTTATTTGCTTTGTTTTTTAGATTCTACACATTGGTGTAATCATACAGTATATCTGTCTTTGTCTGTCTGGCTTATTTCACTTAACATGATACCCTCTAGTTCCATCCATGTTGCTGTAAGTGGTAAGATTTCTTTTTTCAAGGCTGAGTAACATTCCATTGTGGGGCTTCCCTGGTGGCTCAGTGGTAAAGAATCTAGTTTTGCTCTTCCTACTCAAGATTATTTTACTATTTGGGGTCTTTGTGTTTCCATACAAATTTTAGAATTACTTGATCTAGTTCTGTGGAAAATGTCATTGGTGTTCTGATAAGGATTACGCTGAATCTGTTAGTTGACTTGGGTAGTATTATCATTTTAACACTAGTAATTCTTCTAATCCCTTTGTCATCTTCAGTGTCTTTCATCAGTGTCTTATAGTTTTCCAATAGTTTTCTAAAAGTCTTTTACCTCCTTAGATTTATTTCTAGATGTTGTGTTCTTTGTGATGAAATTATAAATGGTATTATTTCCTTAATTTCTCTTTCTGATCCTTTGTGGTTAGTGTGTGGAAATGCAAGGGATTTCTTTGTTAATTTTTTTTATCCTGCAACCTTACCAAATTCATTGATCAACTCAAGTAGTTTTCTGGTAGCCTCTTTAGGATTTTTTTATGTATAGTATGTCATCTGCAAACAGTGACAGTTTCCCTTCCTTTCCAATTTGGATTGCTTTTTTTTCTTTTCTGATTGCTGTGGCTAGGACTTCCAAAATTGTTGGGAAAAAAACATGAGTGGACATCCTCGTCTTCTCTCTGATCTTACAGGAAATTCTTTCAGCTTTTCACCATTGAGTATGATGTTAACTGTGGGTTTGTCACATACGGCTTTTATCATGTTGAGGTAGATTCCCTCTATGCCCCCTCCCTGGAGAGATTTTGTCATAAATGGGTGTTGAATTTTGTCAAAAAGCATTTTCTGCCTCTATTGAGATGATCATATGGTTTTTTTCTCAATGTGGTATGTCACACTGTTTGATACAGATATTGAAAAATCCTTGCATCCCTGAGATAAATCCCAGGTGATCATGATGTATGATCCTTTCAATGTATTGTTGGATTCAATCTCTTGGTATTTTGTCAAGGATTTTTGCATCTATGTTCATCAGTGATATTAGTCTTTTTTTTCTTTTTTCTCATATATTTTTCTGATTTTGGTAGCAGTGTGATGGTGGCTCTGGATTGAGTTTGGGAGTATTCTTTCATCTGCAATTTTTTGGAACAGTATCAGAAGGATAGGTGTTAACACTTTTCTAAATGTTTGATAGAATTTACCTGTGAGGCCTTCTAGTCCTGGACATTTGTTTGTTGAAAGTTTTTAAATTACCGTTTCAATTTCAGTACTTGGAATGATCTGTTCATATATTCTATTTCTAGTTCAGTCTTAAAAGATTTCACTATTCTAAGAATTTGTCTATTTCTTCTAGTTGTCCATTTTATTGGCATACTGTAGTCTCTTATGATCCTTTATACGTCTATGGTGTCCAGTGTAACTTCTTTTTCATTTCATATTTAATTGACTTGAGCCCTGTCTCCTTTTTGCTTGATTAGTCTGATTAAAAGTTTATCAATTTTATTTTTTCAAAGAGCCAGCTCTATGTTTCATTCAGCTTTTCTGTTTTCTTCATCTTTATTTCTTCCCTGATATTTATGATTTCTTTCCTTCTACTAACTTTGGGTTTTCTTTCCTCTTTCTCTAGTTGCGTAAGATTACTTAGGTGTAAGTTTCTGTTGTTTTGATTTTTGTTTTGTGAGTTAAGATTGTATTGCTATAAACTTACTTCTTAAAGCTGCTTTTGGTGCACCCCATAGGTTTTGGATTGTGGTACCTTCCATTTGTCTCTAGGCACTTTTTTAATTTCATCTTTTGATCTCTAATCTCATAGTGTCATGGTCAGAAAAGATGCTTGATATGACTTTGCTTTTCTTAAATTTACCAAGGCTTGCTTTTTGGCTCCCAGCATGTGATATGTCCTAGAGAATGCTCTTGTGCACTTGATAAGAGTGTATATTCTGCTGCTTTCAGGTGGAACGTTCTATAAATAACAATTACACTCATCTGGTCTAAAGACTCACTTAAGGCCTTTTTTTCCGTATGGGTTTTCTGTCTAGATGATCTGTCCATTGATGTAAGTGGGGTGTTAAAATTCCTCACTATTTTCGTTTAACTGTTGATTTTTTCCTTTAATGACTTTATCATTTCCCTTATGTACTGAGGTGCTCCAGTGTTGCCTGCATATGTATTTACAACTGTTAAATCTTCTCCTTGGATTGACCCCTTGTAGTACCCTTCTTTGTCTCTTGTAAGTCTATTTTGTCTGATATGAATGTTGCTACTCCACATCTTCTGATTTTCATTTGAATAACTTTACCCATCCCTTCACTTTTATCTCAGTGTTTTCCTAGATCGGAAGTGGGTCTATTATAGACAGTGTATGTACAAGTCTTGTTTATGTATCCATTCAGCCAGTCTGTGTCTTTTGGTTGGAGCATTTACTTTACATTTAAGGTAATTATTGATATGTATGCTTTAATTGATTGTCTTGGATTTGTCTTGAAGGTCTTTTTTCTCCCCTTCCTCTCTTGTTCTCTTGTGATTTGATGACTATCTTTAGTGTTGTGTTTGGGCTGCTTTTTCTTTTGTGTGTTTATCTATGGTTGATTTTTGGTTTGTGGTTACCATAAAGTTTTGCTGTAACAGTCTCTCTCTATATATATGTATGTGTGTGTGCACGCATCTCTCTCTCTCTATATACACACACACACACACACACACACACGATTTTTTTTAAGTTGCTAGTCTGTTCATTTCAAATGCATTTCCGATATCCTATAGTTTTATTCTCATTATTGCTGGGTTTGATACCATATTTGTGTGTAGACAAATATGTGTGTTTGCCTTTATCAGTGAGCTTTCCCATTCATAATTTTCTTGTTTCTGGTTGTGGTCTTTTCTGCCTAGAGAAGTTCTTTTAGCATTTGTTGTAAAGCTGGTTTGGTGGTGCTGAATTCTCTTAATTTTGGTTTGTTTGTAAAGCCTTTGATTTCTCTATCAAATCTGAACTAGAGCCTTGCTGAGTATTCTTGCAGGTTTTTCCCTTTCATCACTTTACATATATACTACCATTCCTTTCTCACGTGCAGTTTCTGCTGAAAAATCAGATAACCATATGAGGATTCCCTTGTATATTTTTGTTGCTTTCCCTCCTTGTTGCTTTTAATATTTTCTCTTTGCTATTTGCAATCAATTTTGGTCAGTTTGATTAATATGCTCCTCCTTGGGTTTATACTGTAAGGGACTCTGTACTTCCTGGACTTGAGTATTTTCTTTCCAATTTTAGGGAAGTTTTTAGCTATTATCTCTTCAAATATTTTCTCAGGCCCTTTCTGTTTTCTCTTTCTGGGCCCCTTATATGCAAATGTTGATGTTTAATGTTGTCCCGGAAGTCTCTTAGGATGTTGTCTTTTCATTCTTTTTTCTTTATTCTGTTCCATAGTTGTGATTTCCACCAATGTTTTAAAGCTCGCTTATTCATTCTTCTGCCTCATTTGTTCTGCTATTGACTCCTAGTTAGTGTATTTTTCATTTCAGTTATTATATTGTTCATCTCCATTCTTTAACTCTCTGGCTCTTTGTTAACCATTCCCTGTATCTTCTCAGCCTGTGCTATAACAATTCTTTTTCTGAGATCTTGAATCATCTTTACTATCATTACTCCAGATTCTTATTCAGGCAGATTTCCTATCTCTACTTCACTTAGTTTTCTGGGGAATTTTATCTTGTTTTTTCATCTGGATCATATTTCATTGCTGCCTCAGTTCGTCTAATTTTCTGTTTGTGGTTTTCATTTCTTAGGCTGCAGTTTTGTAGTTCCTCTTCCTTTTGCTGTCTGCCCCCTCATGGGTGAGGCTGTTCCCTGGTCTCATGCAGGCTTTGATGGGAGGGACTGGGGCCTACTCCTGGTGGGTGAAGCCAAGTCCTGTATCTCTGGTGGGCAGGGATGTGTTTAGAGGTGGTTGAGACTTTAGGCAACCTGTCTGCGATAGGTGGTGCTGAGTCGCCACCCTGGTGGTGGTTTGGCCTGGGGCATCTCAGCACTGGAGCCTAAACGCTGTGGTGTGGGGCCAGGTCTGTGCGGAAACAGCAACCTCTAGGAGAGCGGAAACTGATGATATGCCCTGGGCCTCTACCACCAGTGTCCTTCCCCCTACAGTGAGCTACTGCTGACTCCTACCTCCCCAGGAAGACACCCCCGACACCTTCAGGTAAACTTTGTTCCAGGTGCCATGGAGTCACCACTTTGCCCTGGCTCCAGTGCTCATGAAACCTTGTACGCACCCTCCAAGAATGGAGTCTCTGTTTCCCCTAGTCCTGTGGAATTCCTGCTCTCAAGTCCCACTTGCCTTCAAAAGCCAAATGCTCCTCTTCCCAATGCCAGACCCCCAGGCTGGGGAACCTGTCATGGGACTCATAACTCTCAATCATGTGGGAGAGCCCCTGGCAGGTATGGGGTCTGATCATATCACGAAATTGCCCCTCCTACCATCTCACTGTGGCTTCTTCTTTATCTTCAGAAGTAGAGTATCTTTTCGGTAGGTTCCAGTCTCTCTTTGCGATGGTTAGTAACCAGTTAGTTGTGATTTTGGTGTTTCTGTGAGAGGCGAGCTCCTTTTACTCTGCCATTGTTTCCTCCTCTAAGAATATTTACTTTTAGAAATGTCCAGTCTATTTTTCTTTTTTGACTTGTGACTTTGGTTCTAAGG
The DNA here is from genome assembly GCA_007570785.1 of Antilocapra americana. Classification (NCBI taxonomy): domain Eukaryota; kingdom Metazoa; phylum Chordata; class Mammalia; order Artiodactyla; family Antilocapridae; genus Antilocapra; species Antilocapra americana. The sequence continues at coordinate 26,498,322 of ML660772.1, forward strand.
TATGTAATTAAGTGGAAAGGGCAACACATGCAGAATTATTTTCATGATAGTAATCTCTCTGTAAAAAAGGATGAAGGGTGAAAAGTCTTACATATGTGTGTATGTGTGCACTCGTGTCATTCAGTCGTGTCTGACTCTTTGCGACCCATGGACTGTAACCTGCCAGGCTCTCTGTCCATGGGACTCTCCAGGCAAAAATTCTGGAGTGAGTTGCCATTTCCTGCTTCTATATATATGTATATTTTATGTTTGTGTATATAAAAAGTGATAAGTTTTGTAAGAAACTGAAAATAGTCATCTCTGGTGGGGGCAGAACTGCAGCAGTGGGAGGACACTTTACATCATTTCATTTTCATTTTCTAATATGAAATTTTAAATTTCAAAATGCAGCGATTAAACCTAGAATTCGACTCACATCCATACTGAGTAAGGCAATAAACATGGACTCAAGAAAATTTTAAAGACAGTATATGCATACAGTAAAGTTAAATAAAAATAGTATGGAGTAAAAATGAGTCTCTTACTTCTGACCTCTAGTCCTTTGTTGTTACCAGTGTCTTGTGTAGCTTACCAGAGATGTTCTGTAGCTATACAAGTGTGTGTACATGTACATATACATACTGTGCCTTTTAAAAAAATCAAATATGAACTCACTTAAATACTGTTCTAAAATATGCTTTTTTACTTAACTAAATTTTGGAGATTGTTCTACAATGATGCATAATCTACATCAATACATATAGGACTACTTTATTTTTATATAGGCTGTATAGTTTTAGCATAAGTATGATCTAACTAGTTCCTTGCTAATGAATTTTAAGGTTGTTTCTACTCTTTGTTGCAGTATGAAGAGACACATATCGTTGCACAGATACACTGCATATATTATTTTTGCACATGTATATACAATGTATTTGTGATAAATAAGTGTGAGATAGTATGTGTGTATTTATTATGGAATTGTTAAGGATATACATGTTCTTAACATTTTTATGTATTGTCTAATAGAGCTCTAGAATTAACTTATCAAAAAATATCCTTTTGAGATTGTGCTTGAAAGTACTTCTTGGAAGGCAGATCTAGTGGTAATGACCTTCCTCAACTTTAGTTTGTCTGAGAAAGTCTTTATCTCTCCTTCATTTCTGATGAACAACTTTTTACCATAGACAGTGTTCTTGGTTGGCAGTTTTTTCTCAGCACTTTGAATATATCACTCCACTCTTTCTTGGCCTGTAAGGTTTTCACTGATAAATCTGCTTAATTATAGTATGGAGGTTACCTTGTAAGTTACAAGCTTCTTTTCTCTTGCCCTTTTAAAGATTGTTTTCTATAGTTTTATTATGGAATGTTTTGAAGATGATCTCTGAGTTTGACCAATGAATTTCCAAATTTTCCCTCAGATTTGGGAAATTCTGCTGTTCTCAAATTCTCAGCTATTATTTCCTTAATAAGCTTTCTACCCCTTTCTCCCTCTGGAACTCCAATAATTTGCAAATTTTTTCTTTTGATTGAATCCCATAGATCATGTAGGCTTTCACTATTCTTTTCACCCTTTCTTCGTTTTCCTCTGACTGAATAATCTCAAAGTTCCCATCATCTATCTCACATTCTTTTTTCTGCTTGACACATTCTGATATGCTATTTTTCATTTTATTCATTGTATTTTTCTACTTCAGAATTTATTTGGTCCTTTATGATTTCTATCTCTTTGTTAAACTGTTCATTTTATTCATGTTTTCTTGATTTTATCCATGTTTTCTTGATTTTATCAAAATTGTTTTTAGCTCACTGAGCTTCCTTACAACAGTTATTTTTAACTCAGTTCAATTCAGTTGCTCAGTCGTGTCTGACTCTATGCAACCCCATGAATTGCAGCATGCCAGGCTTCCCTGTCCAACTCCCTGATTCCACCCAAACCCATGTCCATCGAGCTGGTGATGCCATCCAGCCATCTCATCTTCTGTCGTCCCCTTCTCCTCCTGCCCTCAATCTTTCCCAGCATCAGGGTCTTTACCAATGAGTCAGCTCTTCGCACGAGGTGGCCAAAGTATTGCAGTTTCAGCTTCAGCATCAGTCCTTCCAATGAACACCTAGAACTGATCTCCTTTAGGATGGACTGGTTGGATCTTCTTGCAGTCCAAGGGACTCTCAAGAGTCTTCTCCAACACCACAGTTCAAAAGCATCAATTCTTCAGTGCTCAGCTTTCTTTATAGTCCAACACTCACCACTGGAAAAACCATAGCCTTGACTATACAGATGTTTGTTGGCAAAGTAATGTCTCTGCTTCCAAGGAGTAAGTGTCTTTTAATTTCATGGCTGCAGTGATTTTGGAGCTCAAAAAAATAAAGTCAGCCAGTTTTCACTATCTATCTGCCATGAAGTGATGGGTCAGATGCCATGATCTTAGTTTTTTGAATGTTGAGCTTTAAGCCAAATTTTTCACTCTCTCTCTTTCACTTTCATCAAGATGCTCTTTAGTTGTTCTTCACTTTCTACCATAAGGGTGGTGTCGTCTGTATATCTGAGGTTATTGATATTTCTCCTGGCAATCTTGATTCCAGCTTGTGCTTCTTCCAGCCCATCGTTTCTCATAATGTACTCTGCACAGAAGTTAAATAAGCAGGGTGACAATATATAACCTTGACGTACTCCTTTTCCTATTTGGAACCAGTCTGTTCCATGTCCAGTTCTAACTGTTGCTTCCTGACCTACATACAGGTTTCTCAAGAGGCAGGTCAGGTGGTCTGGTATTCCCATCTCTTTCAGAATTCTCCAGTTTATTGTGATCCACACAAAGGCTTTGGCATAGTCAATAAAGCAGAAATAGATGTTTTTCTGGTACTCTCTTGCTTTTTTGATATTCCATTGGATGTTGGTAATTTGATCTCTGGTTCCTCTGCCTTTTCTAAAACCAGCTTGAACATCTGGAAGTTCATGGTTCACATATTGCTGAAGCCTGGCTTGGAGAATTTTGGGCATTACTTTACTAGTGTGTGGAATGAGTGCAATTGTGTGGTAGTTTGAGCATTCTTTGGCATTGCCTTTCTTTGGGATTGGAATGAAAACTGCCCTTTTCCAGTCCTGTGGCCATTGCTGAGTTTTCCATATTTGCTGGCATATTGAGTGCAGCACTTTCACAGCGTCATCTTTCAGGATTTGAAATAGCTCAACTGGAATTCCATCCCCTCCACTAGCTTTGTTTATAGTGATGCTTCCTAAGGCCCACTTGATTTCACATTCCAGGATGTCTAGAATTTTTAACTCTTTCTTATGTAAATCACAGATATTCATGTCTTTGGGATCAATTGAATATTATCATAATCCTTTAGTCATGTTGTATTTTCTTAAAGTTTTGCTTTGTTGCCTTTGTATTTGAAGCCGGCACTTCCTTTAGTCTTCACTAACTGCTTCAGGATACCTGCTACAGATTCTGAGACTTTCTCTGATTAGCCATGGGTAAGTCTGTTCCAGTCCCTGCTCTCTTATGGCAGAATTCTTAAGCTTATACGTCTTCTCTTGATTCTGCAATGCAGAATGGTAGATGCTGATAACCCCCTTCTGCTTTCAGAAGAGTGGGGCTAAAGCTCTTGTTTGTGGTCTCTCTCCTGCAGATTCAGGCTGGCTTTTTTTTTTTTTTTTCTTTTCTTTTCGTGTTCACTAGCAGTTTGCTTGCTCTCAGGAGTGGAGGCAGGGAGCTGGCCATAGGATGGTGTGTGTGTGTGAGGCACTGGAGCACTGCTGGTTCCCATGGGCCAGTCAGGGAGACCCATGGGTGAGGTGTCCCCTGTGGGCTAGCTTCTTGATGGGACCATGAGTTAGGACTCATGCATGTGCGCTGTCGTGTCTCTCTGCAACCCCATGCACTGCAGCCCGCCAGGCTCCTCTGTCCATGGAATTTTCCAGGCAAGAATACTGAGGTGGGTTGCCATTTCTACCGCAGGGGGTCTTCTTGGCCCAGGGATTGAACCCGCAACTCCTGCATTGGCAGGTGGGTTCTTTACTACTGTGGCACCTGGGAGGCCCCTTGGAGGGCTTTAAAGGGTCACAGAGCCTCTTTGCTCTTCTCAAACCAACTTTTCACCTCTCTGCCATGCAGCTCATGAGTCTGCCATCTGGAGGAGGCAGGAAAGAAATGGATTCTTTTGGCAGCTTCCCATGCAGTTGGAGAAGCTGGGAATGAACTCACGTTTTCCCACCCAGGAGAAACCACAGGCTGAGGAGGTCTCTCTTGGCCCTAAATTGTCCCACTTTGGGGGAAGGGTAATGAGGGTAAAATCAAACTCTTCCTCTTCAAAACCTAAACTCACTTACTGCTCCAAAAGTGTGCTGAAAATGCTCCACTGGAAACGCAGACTTCCACAAAGGCACTTGTGTCTGTGGGTGACTGTCTAAGACAGTACTTTCCAGGGGTTTCCACACTGCAGCTGATTCACAGCCACTGCAGGGTCCAAGCCAGGACCTAGGTCTGCATGCCTATTAGCCAATGCCTGGGCAGGAGAGATTTCTACCAGCTTGCCTGGCATGTGGTGTTGGATCCCAAAGCTCTCACAAAGTCAGCTGTGTCTTAGATGGATGCCAAATTGTTTGGGGTAGGTGACACAAACGAGGGAAGACTTACTCAGCCAGGTTGATGTCACTTCTGAAGTTGCTTGTCTTTTGTGAAGGCAGCTAGAAGAAATGAGTTTTCAGTAGTCTCTTCTCAGTGGTCAGATTTTCGCTCTCTCTTAGCTTTGTCCTTATTCTTCAGGCATAGCTCTCCATTCTGAAGGCTGGAAGTGTGGTTTTTCCTGAGGACCACAGGGGAAGGATCTGTTCTGGGCCTCTCTCTTTGGCTTAGAGATGGCTGCCCTCTCACTTCCTCTCCATAAGCTTTCTGAGTACTTGAAATTCCACGTATTCTTAAAGGTAGCTAACAAACATTGGTATTTCTTATCCTGGCAGTTTCAAGATATTAATTTCTTTAGCCACTGGATTCAGAGTGAACAAAAATGAAATCATAGCCAACTGACAAGGCTATTGTGTTGACTCCCTCGGGCGCCTGCTCAAGGGATCGCCTCGGGGCCTCTGATGACCCGCCAGCTGCATTCTAAGCCCCTGCTTGTTTCAGGCTCCAAACAGGCCTTGCAAAGAGTGGTAATAAAATGTTGTGAATGCTTACTACTTTGCAAGTGATCTTTCTCTCTATACTTCAAACACATGAGCAGACCTGTTTATTCTGGTTTTCATTCTTTTGGGAATGCTTTTGGGAATGGTACTGGCACTGCTGTAACCTGGGTCTGTGCCTCTTCCTCACTGGAGTGTGAACGTTTCTTGTCTTTCTCATCAGAGGACGTCTAATACACAGCACGGAGCCTGCTCCTCAGGAGGTTATGCATAACTAAACAGGGTAGTAAATTCAGACAGACTTTTCCCCTCTCTCCTTTTCCCTATGCCCCATGGGAGATACACGAGCTAATCTGAAGAAAGGTAGAGTGCAGCAAATGTAGTATTTCTTTATAAATAAGGATACTTCGACAGATGTTATTGATGGTATTGATAATACTTACCACAATACCATAAAAATGTAAGTTTTAAAAGAACAGAAGTTTCCATGCTTGTGTATTGGCATAGTTCATTTGAGAACCTCAGTGCTTTTTATTTCTATTGCAGCTAGACACAAAATGCTCAGATATAAAACAAATGATACATAAAAACTTAAACACTTTTACAAAGGTGAAAATATAAAGCAGACTATGGATTTATGTTTGCAAACCATTTTACTTTGAATCTGTGATAACCTAACAGTTTATCAGACTTTGACACAGCTATGTTAGAATTACAGTGGACAAAACTGATGAAATCCTAATCAGTGGCCTATAGCAACTGATTATTCTAATTAAAACTAGTTTGACCTTCAACTATTCTAACTACCGCTGCTACAATTTTCTATTTATAAAAAGTTTTATTTTGGGAGAACAAAACTGACCTCAATGCTATTTTGAGAAAGAGAATAAACATTAAATCTTCAATCTCAACTTTTAAAGCTTAGAGCTCTTTAAGTATTTCTGCTAATCTTAAGCTACTTTTGAAATATCTTAATCAGTGTGATTTAAGGTCTTTTTTTCCTTTTTGTCCAGATAGTGCTCATGTTTTTTGCCTCTATACCAAAGCAGTAAGGCAAGAAAGGTTTTCCTTTTTCAGATCATATAATATCCATTTTAAAATTCAGGGACTGAAACCACTACAAACATTCCTACCAATAGGAAATTAAGGCTGCTATGGTTTTCCTTTATATTTAAACTGTAAGATTAGCAGTGTTATTGCCTACAAATGTAGAATTTATAAGCATTTAGGCTTAAGTCACAGGACATCAATATTGCCATTTCTGTGTGTTTCAATTTCAGTTAATAAAACATTGTTTTCACAATTACCTTTGATAAGTTTGAAGATGAAGTCAGAAAACACTACACAAAAGCTGAAACTGGGTGACTCTGCTACAGGTAAATAATGCCTGAAGGGACCAGAGTGGGAGTCTGGTGTCTGGTTAGTACTGATGCACTGTGCCCCAGCCCTGCCGAGACGGGCAGGGTACACCCCAGCCAGCAGGACAGGTGTGGGCACCTTCAGTGCTCCCGAGGGCCTGGCCTGCTTAATTAGGCGAGATGTGTGGCTTTGCAAGAACTGCCAGGTGCCAGTATGAAGTATATCATTCTTTGAGCCCTTCTAGATATGCGAAAGAGAAAAATCACATAACCTAGTTTGCAAGCGTTTCTAAAATCCTTTCCTAGTATGAATGTGGACCAGGCTTTGCAGAGTACATCTACCAGTATTAGCACCATAGTTAAGCCTCAATTGAGGTAAAGACACACTCGCACACTTTGGGTAGAAATTATAACCGCAGTTTTGAATGGGGTATTTACAGCAGTATTCTTTCTGATTACTAAAAACGCTGTTGAAAAACCACTTGACCCCAAGTATATGTGTGTGTGTGTGTGTGTGTGTGTGTATACACACAATATATATACACACACACAAGTATATATTGAAATTGATAAATTACAAAGCTTGGTATAAGTGTAGTGAAACAGAACTCATTTTTTAAATTCAAACTCTATCATTTTTGGCTTGATGAAGTCAAAGATTTTGATTAAATACTCTGAGCCAACATCACAGAGCCAGTTTATCAGATGGCAATGCCCAGAAATTCTGTTTCTCAGAGTATAGTTAAGCTTACTATATAGATGCTACCCAGTCAACATCCAGCTCCTTGCTCCATTTAATTAAAAAAACGGTAAGTGGCTTCTCTCTTGCCCAACTATTTAGGTAGAAAAACCTCTCTGAGACTTGTATTTTCATTTATATAAAGGAATGGGGAGAAAAGACCCCAAAACTTGGTTAAAATTTTGAAGAGGTACAATATATTTCAGCAAATGAAAACCAAGTTTAGCTGGACAAAAAATGAGCTAATTAAATGTTTTTCCCCTCCCTTTAACATTACTTAACATCTAAGAAAATAAGTCTTAAATTTCTTATTTTCTAGCTTTTGGGGATATAGTACAGACTGATTTTTCAAAGGAGAATAATTACCATTATTTATTAAATAAGACAGACCTGTGGAGTTTCAGCAACAGTGGAATTCAGTCTCTAGGCAGAGCTGGTCTTGGTACTCAGGCAGGGGCACCAAGACCAATGCTTATGGCTCAGGAAGAAGCTGATCACTCCATTTGGCCAAAATTCCCTCAAAGACACTTGTCAGCAGTATTTTCATCTGACTGAGATTCAGATAAGAACAGGAGTAACTTTCCCCTGGAGCCTACAGAAACATTTTAGGGAAACAGTTTAACATTTGTTCTTAGCTTAAATATTTAGCTGAATACTGCATATCATTCTTCAGAACCCTCATGTAAACAGCCATTCTTCTTTTATAAATCTGCTGGTGCCAACTGCACCCAACTGGTAATATATATGGAGGTATAACTTATCTATGTTCGCAAGAATACTATTTAACATATAAGGTCTTTCAGTTCCCTGTCAGTCAGTTCATTCACTTCCATGATCTTCTCCAAGTGCTCCATATATCGGCTATGGTCCTGCAAAAAGTGAGGAATCCGCATGTTTTCAGTAACTGCCAACCCTTTTAAGCGATCCACATCTTCATAAGAGACCTGAAAAAAGGAAGATGGGTTAATTTTTAAATGTGACTACCAGTTAGATTTTAAAGGGCAATTCTTCCTTTGGTCTTAGTGAAGTTTGAAGTATGTAAACTGTCTTTCAAATTAACACCTAGAAAATAAAACTTTACCATGTTAAATACATACCATCACCACATTTGGAAAACTCAGTATGTGATTTAACAATCTATCTTGGGCCTACAGTTTGTCTACAAATTAAACAACTAAACTTAATATACATTTGTGAAAGATTGAACCTAAACAAATCTCCTGCCTAAATCTAAAGGAACCAAGAAAATAGAATGTAAATACTGTATTAATATATTAAGAAAATCAGCACAATCATATATTAAATTCTTTTTTCTATTTAGTTTGAGAAATACAATTTGAAATACAGTTTTAAGTATATTAAGTAAAATACAGTTTTAAGTATTTTAAAAATTTCACATCTCTTTCAATAATTTGAGGAAGAAGCCAGTCTTTCACAGGTACTATATTAAGCTTAGGGGTGAAAATTTTAAGTTCTATAAATTATCTGTGCAATGTGAAATTCCGAAACATGACTAGTTGTAAGTACTATTATCTTCTGATCAACACTTAATTATTTTATTGAATATTTATGCCACTAAATGTAGTAGGTGGTAGGAAATAGGTTTGGTGTTGATACTGATGTAGTTTTATCTTAAACCATTCTGAGTTTAATGAGACTAATGCTGGGAAATAAGGTTCTCATTTTAAGAAAAAGGAGATAAACACATGGAATGGAAAGGGTGGTAAAAGCACCTTGTGGTGTCTGATTTGAATTAGAATGTCCTTATGATTTAAAACAAATATATAATCTGCTCATTGAAAAGGTCTAGAAGTATCAGCAGCCCAGAAGGGATGTACACACCTTGTACTGAGATCTTGTTTTCTAAAGACCATTTCTCACTAACAGGAATCAAGACTTCCTTGAAGAAATATCTAAGGTGAGCCCAGAATATTTTACTTTGCTGGGAAACATGTAGACATATTTTTTAAAACATAGGAGCAGTCATTGGAAGAGCTGGAAAAGGGAGGAGGGAAATCTAACAGAATTCAAAGATCTCCATTTTGCTACTGCCAGTGTAGTAACTGATTTGGGCAAAAATCATCAACAGATGCTAAGAACCATTTCTAGAAAGGTTAGAGAGTAGTACATTTAAAGGTATCATCCCACAAGTTACTTATTAATGCAATGGGGAAAGAGTACCTTTACAATGGAGCGATCTGGCAGTACCCTGGTGATTAAACAGAGTATCACAAATAGTGGGACAAATAATACATGCCGTCTAATGTGACACACTGAGAGATGACCGCATGACTCATTTAAGCAGAATTTCTTGGCAAAAATGTCTAACCTGAAGCGAATTATAAGAAAACAGTCCAGATTCTAGGAATTCTCAAGGAAATTGTCCTGAGACAATTTATGACAACTTTAAGACATTCTTAAAAATGTCATAAAGAAAAAGACTAGGGTGAGGGGGACTGTTATAAATTAAGAGTTTAAAGAGAACAACTAAATGCAAGACATAAATCTTGATTTGGGGTCAGGAAAAAGCTACAAGGGACATCTTGGAGATAATCTGGAGAATATGAAGTGGACTGTTTCTTCAGGCATTATATGGAATCAATGATAAATTTCTTTAGAAAATCATATGGTCATGTCAGAGAATATCCGTGTTCTTGGGAGATCATGCTAACGCATGAAGGGGAGTAGAGTTATACCTGCAGCTCACTTCTTTTTCTTACTGTCCACAAAGAAATGGGGTTCTGTCACAGAACCAAGTTATAATATTTCTTCCCTCTTATTATCACATAAGCAATATGATTTTACTGTTAAAGAGTTTCAGCCTGAGACCTATTTTATCATGAATGAGCTGCAGGAGGTGCCGATGTGCTGTGTCTGGGAACTGTGTGCCCTTGGTCTCACTCACCTTCCCCAGGGTGGTCAGAAGATGGAAATCAATGGTCTCTCTATAGCGGAGGATTTGCAGGATACCATCCAAGTATACCTGGTCTTTACTGAAACACCCTGGAGGAGCCAAAATAGTGTTTACTTTCTGATGTTCAAGGAAGTTAAGTAACTAGATACCAGCCCATTCACTTTACTAGAGGAATCAGTCCTGTGTATAACCGAAAAAGGGGTGGAGCAAAATTAGAAAGTTAACTATATCGTAACATAAAGTATAAGGTGTAAGGTCTCGAGAACTACCACAAATAAGTGCAGCCGAGTTCTTCCCTTGAGGAATTCCTTTTCCCTGATGCCCCACCATCAAAACAGCATTCTCCCCTAAAGAAACACTAGTAATTTAAAATACATGATTCATAATTATCCCACCCCCCATTTGATCATAAACTTAGCTCCCATGATACACTGAAGGCATCTGGGTGGGGAAGGCTGGGGAAGGTGAGCTGTACAGCTGTTAAGTCTCAAGGAGACACTCTCGAGACATGGGATTTCAGAAATCCCTTGTTTTTTTAAAAAATAGTACCCTTTACTCTTAAAATTAACTGTAGATGATTTTGATACTACTCCTCCCCCCAATGAAACCAAAAACTAGAACTGAATTTGTAAAGATATGAAATATGTGATATGAAAATTAGGAATGAGATCTGAGCCTAGAAAAAAAAATGGTGTTCTACTTACAAAGAAAACCTTTCTCCCATCATGACATAACCTATATAAATTTTTAAAAATTTTGCTCTAGCTTTAAATGGACTGGAAGGAACTAGGATTCTACCAAATGGAGAGTCATATATTAAGAAATTATTGTTCAAGAGTTCCTAAGATAATGGACTAGGAAGACCCTAAGCCCACCTCCTCTCAGAGGCACACCAAAATTACACAATTTACAGACCAAGTATCAATGAGAAAGACCAAAACCTACCAGAAAATATTTCTACAACAAAAGAGACAAAGGAGGAACGAGGAACCACAGCTAGGTGGGTAGGAGGGGAGAAATCACAGTATAGGTGAGAGACCTACAAATGGAAGACTAACGGCAGGTATAGAGACCCTTTACAAGGAGCAGGGGAATAAGCCAGACATTACCCTCCACAGCCAAGGCGTCCTGTGTGGGGAAGGCAAGACCCCAGAAGGTTTGGCTTTGAAGGTCAGAGGGACTTACTCTGGAGAGATCCAGACACTGTGCAAAAGAAAGACTCCACTCTTAAAGGAAAAGGTGCCCATGAAATTTCACATGCTCTGAGAGCCAGAGAAGGAGTAGTAATTTGAAAGGAGCCTGGTCAAAACTACTGTCAATCCTAAAAAGTCTCCCAGGCAGATGTCACCCTGGGGACCCAGACACTGGTGACGGCCACTTTGGGAAGTTGGTTCTACTGTCTCAGAACTGGTACTGTGAAGCACTGTTTTGGAATCCTGCCTGCCGCTTATAGCCTTATGACCAAGCCCCAGGCCCACCCCACTCACCAGGCTGTAGGGTCAATATTGGGTCATCTCGGACCAAGCAATAAGCCAGGTAGAAATAAATCCCAACTGTAGGCAGACATATACAAGCCCCAGGACAATGGCAGCTTCCTATACTAGGACTCAGCCCAGCCAGCAGCAGGTGAGACCAGTCCTAACACCTGGTGGACATCAGCCACCAGCAGGGCAGCAGCTCGAGACGCTTTGGGCATCTTAGCCAGCATTGTAGATCAGGTCCCACTTACCAGTGAGCCAACAAAAACGTCAGGACACAACAGACCAACTAACAACTGTGTCAAAGACCAGTGAACCCACTGGGAGTTTCACCTCCAACTCATACCCAACTGTGTCAGAAACCCACCCACATTGCTGGCTCAGCAATCTGACAAAGCTCTGAAGTTCCAGGAACTAAATGAGAAACAATTCTGCATATGACAAGTCACACATTAAATCAGAAAAAAACAACAAGGAGTAAACTTATATCTGAATATAAACAAACAAGTAGATGCACAGTGAAATGTAAATCGACTATATTCACAAGCACTCAGGAGTTAAAGGATGCCTGGCGTACGCAAGTGTCCCAGAGCAGGTACGAGAAATGGAATACCTAATGGGAGACTTTCCAGAAGCCAATGTCAAGAGGTCAGTTTTCATCACACCTTCTTATACACAAAAACGTGTTCCAGAAAATGCAGGTGATATGCTCCTTACTAAAGAACTGCAAATTGAAATGAAGAGGTGTGTCCCCCTAGCAGTAGCAGAATGGACTTTCTGTAATGCTAGAAAGGGATGTCCTCAGAGTGGCAGGGAATGGAGACTGGTAACAGACATCATCAAAACAGGATGGAGGCTTCTCAGGGAAAGAAACAGAGTCACCTGATAATCGAGCAACTGCTCCCCTGGCCAGTCAAGGGACAAAACCGCAATGCATAAAGACCCGCGTTCCCCACCCTTGACTGTGGCGCGGTTTACAGCAGCCAGGACAGAAAAGCGACAAAAGTGTCCAGCATGAGAGGCAGGGGTATAGAAGGTTAGGGACAAGAACACTAAGGAATATTGCTCCCCCCAAGAAAGAAACGGAATAATGCCATTTGTGCACACATTGGATGAACACAACCAGAGGGAAAAAAATAAAGTATGATAACCTTTAGAGTTGAAAATTCAGATTTATCAAGACAAGAGCAGCTTTGAAAACAAAAGAGACTACAGAGAGAAAAAAAAACATATGGTGCCCCAAAAGAGAAGGTGCAGGAGCAGGGAATTCCGTTAGGTTATTGGGATTAATAAGTACCCAGTTACAGATTTGAAATATATCCTCAAAGAGGACCTAGTGCACAGCACAGGGAACTAGACTCTAAAACCTAACAAATCTGTGGAAAAGAAGCCTAAAAAGAGTAGATCTCTGCTTATCTGAATCTGAACCATATGGGTACACAGCAAAAATTAACATGACACTGTAAATCAGCTATACTTCAATATAAACTAAAAAATAATTAAAAAAAAACATGCCTACCCTCTTCCACAGGATGTTCATGGTCCCGGTGGATACACAGACACTTGGTCAGAACAGGCTTGTGTCCGAAGGCAGGGCTGGCAGAGGGCAGAAGGAGATGCGAAGACTGCCAGTGAATGACCTTGCATGGAGCTGCAGTGCCCGGTCCTCTTTGAGTGGGACCACATCTCCAGATCCCGCAGGCACAGCCCACAGCCTATTTCTGCTTAGTGCCCACCAAGGCAGGTGGACTCCATGGACCAGAAGAGCTCTGAGAATTCACCGGCCTCCTCCTCTTCTGCTGACGGCTTCCCTATCTCTAGCCGCCTTCCTTGGAGCTGCCCCAAGGATGGCTCACACCAGCCTGCAGAGGTATCTTGGAGGGTGCGGATTCACCCGAAGCAGTAGAAGGGTGAAGAAAGAAATTCACACAAGCCCTGGGCTCTGTGTTTTGCCGCATTCCACTCATTCACAACCCAGGGCCGAGGGGGAAAAAAACTTGCAGAACGACTGGACCCCTGAGTCACAGACTCAGGCATGAAGAAAGCCTGCCGCCTGGTGGCCGCTTCCCGTAACTACACCGTTAACAGAGGCCCTGAGGAGTACACCGTGTATACAAGGACAGAGGTGGGAAAGCATACCTGCCATCCAGAAACGTCCCGGCGTAGGTATGGGAAACAGAAGTCATAGGAGGGCAGGCTTCCCAGAAGCCAATTTAAAGAGGTCAATTTTCATCACACCCTCTCATACACACAAAAGTTTCCCAGGAGGACACACAGCATATCGCTCCTTACCACAGAACTGCAAATCAAAAGAACAAAGAGGTGTATTCCCTGACTGTCGACAAAATGCCCATCGCTGAACGATTACACACAATAGATGAGAGAGACCTGCACAAAATGAATGCTCGTACGCTGTGGCAGAAAATGGAAACTGCTAGCAGGCATCAGCAGAACAGGACGGCGCTTCTCAGGGAGAGAAATACAGTCACCTGATAATTGGGAAATTGCACTCCTGGCTGGTAAAGGGACAAAACCGCAATGCATAAAGATCAAAGCACCTCACCCTCGACTGCCACGCAGTTTGCAACAGTCCGGACAGAAAAGCAACAAAAATGTTCATCACTAGAGGCAGGGATGTAGAAGCTTAGGTACGAACATACAAAGGAATACTACTCCTCCCACAAAAAGAATGGAATAATTCCATTTGGGGATATATGGCTGGACCTGCAGAACATATACTGTGTGAACAAATCAGAGAAAGACACATATTCTATGATAACACTTACAGGTAACAAGTAAGATTTAGGGGGGGGGAAAAAAAAAGGAGCTTGAGAATACATAAGAGGCTCACAGAGAAAAAACAATCCATATGATGCCCAAAAAGAGAAGGTGCATGAGCAAGGAATTCCATCAGGTCATTGTAATGAACAGGTATCTGTTTATACATTTGAAATAGATCATTAAAAAGGACCTGGTGTATAGCACAGGGAACAGACTGAAAACGCTGACAACTCTATGGGAAAAGAAGCCTAAAAAGAGCTGATCTCCATCTTCTGATACTGAACCATGTGTGTGCACAGTTAAAATCAGTACGACACTGTAAATCATTTATACTTCAGTAGCAACAAAAACTTAAATTAAAAACACAATGCCTGCCCTCCTCCTTGGGATCCTTGACCTCCCGGCAGATACACACCCACATGGTAAGAGCAGGCCTGTGTCCCAAGCCAGGGCTGGCAGAAGGCTGAGGATCTGGGAAGGCCATGCTGGCAAATGACCTTGCCTTAGACATGTAGTGTCCTGTTCCCTTTGCCTCCAGATCCGCAGGCACATCCCACAGCCAAAGGTGCCTAGTGCCGCAAAAGAAAGTAGACTCTGTGGACTGAAAAAGCTTTGAAAAGTCACCTTGTTCCATGTCTCCTGGTGCTGGCTTCTCTCTCTCTAGCCTCCTTCCTTAGAGTCACCGCAGGTATGCATGACAGCATCCCGCACCGAGCTCTTGGAGCAGTTTGGATGTGCTATGGCTGAAGGAGAAGTTAAAGGGAAGAAAGGCAGAGAAAGCCTGGGCTGTGTGTTCTGTCACACTGCATTCTCATTTGTTGGGCTCTCTGTGGCCTCAGTAGTGTCTGAGAATCCCTGCAGCATTATGGACTCTGGCCCGCTAGGCTCCTCTGTCCTTGGAGTTCTCAAGGCAAGCATACTGGAGTGGGTTACCACGGCCTTCTCTAGGGTATCTCTACTTTCATTTATGACCCAGGAAAAACAAGTTTCAGAAGGCTCCAGTTTGTTGAGTCACAGACTTGGGCATCAATAAAGCCTGCCGCCATGTGGCTGTTTCTTATAGCTGTACCTTTAAAACAGGCGCAAAAGGCCACATCGTATTCAGAAAGACTGGGAGGTGGTGAAAGATACCTGCCCTCAACAAATGCGTTGGGGTAGTTGGGAAATGTAATTTATAAGAGAACAGGCTTACATAGCCTATTTCAAGAGGTATATGTTCATCTCACAGTTTTAAACACAAAATTGGCATAAGATAATGGTAATGGAATTCCAGTTGAGCTATTTCAAATCCTGAAAGATGATACTGTGAAAGTGCTGCACTCAATATGCTGGCAAATTTGGAAAACTCAACAATGGCCATAGGACTGGAAAAGGGCAGTTTTCAATGCCAAAGAATGCTCAAAGTACCACACAATTGCACTCATCTCACATGCTAGTAAAGTGATGCTCAAAATTCTCCAAGACAGGCTTCAGCAATACGTGTTCACGTGAACTTCCAGATGTTCAAGCTGGTTTTAGAAAAGGCAGAGGAACCAAAGATCAAACTGCCAACATCCACTGGATCATCGAAAAAGCAAGAGAGTTCCAGAAAAACATCTACTTCTGCTTTATTGACTATGCCAAAGCCTTTAACTGTGTGGATCACAATAAACTGTGGAAAATTCTGAAAGAGATGGGAATACTAGACCATCTGACCTGTCTCTTGAGAAACCTGTATGCAGGTCAGGAAGCAACAGTTAGAACTGGACATGGAACAACAGACTGGTTCCAAATAGGAAAAGGAGTACGTCAAGGCTGTATACTGTCACCCTGCTTATTTAACTTATATGCAGAGTATATCATGAGAAACGCTGGGCTGGAAGAAGCACAAGCTGGAATCAAGATTGCCAGGAGAAATATCAATAACCTCAGATATGCAGATGATACCACCCTTATGGCAGAAAGTGAAGAGGAACTAAAAAGCCTCTTGATGAAAGTGAAAGAGGAGAGTGAATATGTTGGCTTAAAGATCAGCATTCAGAAAACTAAGATCATGGCATCTGGTCCCATCGCTTCATGGCAAATAGATGGGAAAACAGTGGAAACAGTGTCAGACTTTATTTTGGGGGGCTCCAAAATCACTGCATATGGTGATTGCAGGCATGAAATTAAAAGACGCTTATTCCTTTGAAGGAAAGTTATGACCAACCTAGACAGCATATTAAAAAGCAGAGACATTACTTTGCCAACAAAGGTCCATCTAGTCAAGGCTATGGTTTTTCCAGTAGTCATGTATGGATGTGAGAGTTGGACGGTGAAGAAAGCTGAGCACCGAAGAATTGATGCTTTTGAACTGTGGTGTTGGAGAAGACTCGAGAGTCCCTTTGACTTTAAGGAGATCCAACCAGTCCATCCCAAAGGAGATCAGTCTTCAATATTCACTGGAAGGACTGATGTTGAAGCTGAAACTCCAATACTTTGGCCACCTCATGTGAAGAGTTGACTCATTGGAAAAGACTCTGATGCTGGGAAGGATTGGGGGCAGGAGGAGAAGGAGACGACAGAGGATGAGCTGGCTAGATGGCTTCACCAACTTGATGAACATAGGTTTGGGTAGACTCTGGGAGTTGGTGATGGACAGGGAGGCCTGGCATGCTGCGATTCATGGGGTCGCAAAGAGTTGGACATGACTGAGCAACTGAACTTGCTCTATTTGTGTTGCTATTGGAGAACTGTAGATCAAAAGGACAACTAGATATATCCCCTGGAAGTACTCAGAATGGCCACCACCATAAAGTCTTCAAAGAATAAAAGCTGGAGAGGGACACTGAGAAAAAGGAACCGTCCTACCCTGTTAAAAGCAATGGAATCCTGAAACAGCCACTCTGCAGAAACAAATGGAGGTTACCTGAATACTAGAAATAGAGGTAGCCTATGATCCATCAATCTCACTCCTTGGCATATATCTTGCAGAAGCCCTGGTCTAAAATGATAATGGTAGCCAAGTGTTGATTGTAGTGCTCTTTACAATGAGAAACATTAAGTTTTCGTTGTTGTTTAGTCCCTAAGTCATGTCCAACATGGAAGTTACCTAAATATCCATTGACAGAAGAAGGTATAAGGAAGACGTTGTACATATTTCCAAAGGAATCTTATTCAGGCACTGAAAAGGATGAAATAATACCAATGGCACCAACTTGAATGGACGTGAAGATTGTCATACTAAGTGAAGTAAGTCAATCAGAGAAAGAGAAATATCATCTGAAGTTGCTTACATGCAGAATCTAAGTCAGATTGATAGAGATGACATAATTCACGAAGCAGAAAGAGAATCACAGACTTAGAAAACCCACATATGGTTACTGAATTATAAAGGTGGAGGGCAAGGATAAATTAGGAGTTTGGGGTTGACATATATAACCTACATTATTTGTTGGGAGCTGTTCTGGATCCACTGCCGGATGACAAAGTCATGGCACACTCAAGAAGAAACTGCAAAGCGGTTTCTCTCCAGCACTGGAACCTTCACTGCTTCCTGTTTCTATGTTTCTGCTGTGGCTAGCTTTCTTTCTTTCTTTCTGTTGGGAGTCATTCTGGATTCAGTGCCGGATGACAAAGTCACGGCACACTAAAGAAGAAACTACAAAGCAGTTTCTCTCCAGGATTGGAACCTTTCCTCTTTCCTGGTTCCTTGCTTTTGTTGTGGCTAACTTTGTTTCATTCCTTGATGGCTGGAGTTGCAGGAGCTTCCATGACGAGGTCATGAGAGTCCAGAGAAAAAGAAAAATGATCCCCTGTCCCAGAGACATATTCCCAAAATGGTTAAATCTACTGAGGCCCCTGGCTGATGGGTTCTTAACACTCAGCCAGATAAGAAGGCCATGTTTCATTTGGAAAACAAGCCCTAAGCCCATTGTGACCTGGCTTCATGAAGAGATTGTTACTGATGACTGAAAGATTTGGATCACGTATCAGGAAAATTACAGGAACTAAGCCAATTACCTTTTCTCAAAAAGGATTGGGACGCTAGAGATATTTGTGCCCCCTAGAATCTAAAAGTAGACAGAAAGAAATATATGAGTTATAATGTAAATGGTTTCTAGGTAGATTGTAAAAAACTGATCCCTGCCAGAAACAATCTGTGGGTAGATGGTAAACTGCCAGACAATGGCTACACTATAAAACACTTCTGACCTTAGCTGCAGCGATAGTGATTATTCACTGAAGCAAGACGCTGTATTTGCTGAAGTAGCAGGCTGTACAGAATAAGGAGATGGAACAATATGATTCATGGGCCATGTTTTGGTAGAATATAAATAGGTTTTGGAGTAAACATGTAACTAAAATGTAGCAAAGGACTAAAAAAAAATCCCTTTAACACATCTTAGAATCAGGGGATGTTGATCTGAACAGAAAAATATTACAAGAATCATTACATAGAACAAAACATGTGCTATATAAATAGAAATTGAAAGCAATAGATTTTGTCCCTCCTTGGACCATCTAGAAACTCCGTGCAATTTCTTCCCCTCAATTCCTTCCCCTCCTAACCCTAACTATTCCTTCCCCTCGCCGAACCCATTCATCCCTTTGGGCACTCCTGAACCCACTGGAGCAATTATTGAAAACAGATAACCAAGAGGGACCTCCTGTATAGCACAGCAATCTGTGCCAATATTCTCTAATAATCTGAATGGGGGAAAAAATTTGAGAAACTATGGATACAAGCTTATGTATGAAGCATTTTGCTTCATACCTGGAACTAACAACATTGTTTATCAACTATACTTCAAATAAAAATTAAACAAATAGGACCTAAATAAAAATGAAAATTTCTGCACTCCTGAAGAAACCAAAAGGAAAGATCACCCACACAATGAGGGAAAAGATTTGCAAAGGATCAACCAAAGAAAAATCAATCTTTAAAATATACAAAGAGTTCATGCAGCTCAGTATCAATAAAAGCAAACAGTGCCATCAAATAACAGGCAGAAGACCTAAACAGACATTTCTCCAGAACTAAGAGGCATGTGGAGATGCTCAACATCACTAATTACCAGAGGAATGCAAATCAAAACTACAATGAGACACCATCTCTCATCACTCACAACGGCTATCATCAAAACACCTATGAACAATAAAAGCCAGAATGGGTATGGAGAGAACTGACCCCTGACTATTGTTGGGCATGTAAACTGCTACAGCCAGTATAGAGAACACTATGCAGGTTCCTTAAGAACTAAAACTGCAGATACCACATGATCCACCAATCCCACTCCTAGCACATCTGCCTAAACCCAGGGTTCAGAAGATACAGACACCCCAACATGTTTTCAGCACTGTTTACAGTAACTGACATGGAAGCAACCTGTTTTTCTATCAATCGAATAAGGGGTAACAAAGATCTGATACACATACCAAATGGAACAGTACTCAGTCATAGAAAAGAATGAAATAATGTCACTGGCAGCAATATGAATGGACCTGGAGATTCTCATACTAAGTGAAGTCAGTCAAATAGGGAAAGAGGAATATCACCTGAAACTGCTAACATGCGGACTCTTAAAAAAAAATGATACAATGAAATTATTTACAAAACAAAAACAGACTCACAAACTTAGAAAACAAACTTAGGGCTATTACCAAAGGGGAAAGATGGAGGGCAGGGACAAATTGGGAATTAGAGACTTACACTAGATGATGATACTGAAAACAGATAACAAGAAGGCCCTGCTCTACAGCACTGTGAACTCTGCTCAATATTCTCTAAAAACTTAAATGGGAGAAGAATTTGAGAAAGAAGAGATACATATACATGTATAACTGAGTCACTTTACTGTGCACCTGAACTAACAGGACACTGTTAAATCTACTTCAAATTAAAAGAAACAAATAGGGTCTAATTATTCTCAAAAGCTTTGGCACAGCTGAGGAAACCATGAACAAAAGACAACCAACACAACAGGAGAAAATGTTTGCAAAGGTTAATCTTGAAAATAGACAAAGAGTTCACGCAGTTCAATATCAAACAAAACAAACAACACCATCTAGTAATGGGCAGAAGACCCTAACAGACATTTCCTCAAAGGACACAGACGGCCACGAGGCTCATGGAGAGATTCTCAACATTGCTAATTATCAGTGAGATGCAAATCAAAACTACAATCAGGTATCACCTCACACCAACGAGAATGGTCGTGATCAAAAATTTACTAGACATGGGATCTAGTACGACTTCCTCTATATAAAAAATAAAAGAGCTGAACTGAACTAAAAAAAGCTATAAACAATAAACACTGAAGAGGATGTTGAGAAAAGTAAATTGTTACAGCAAAAGGTAAATTATGGAGGACATTATGGAAATGCCTCAAAAAAAATTAAAACTAGAGCTACCATATGATCCAGCAATACCACTCTGGGGCATATATCTGGGGAAACTATGGGTAAAGGATACGTGCACCCCAATGTTCACTGCAGTGCTATTTATAATAATGGAAGAAACCAGTCTGTCTACTGACAAGAGGAACGAATAAAGCAGATGTGGTGCATGTATACAATGGTACGTATCACCCAGCCATTAAAAAGAAGCCATTGGCAGCAACATGGATAGATCAGGACATTATCATCCTTAGTAAAGACAGAGAAAGACAAAGATTTGATATAGCTTATATAGTGCATCAAAAAAAATGATACAGATCAAATCTGCATCCGTTTTCAAAACAGAAACAGAATCACAGACTTCGAATACAAAAACCAAAAGTTCTCTTTTGGTTACCAAAGGAGAACGGTAGGGGGCAAGGATAAACTGGTTGTTTGGAATTAACATGTCCATACTTCTATACTTGAAACAGATAACCAGTAAGGACCTGCTGTATAGAAAAGGAAACTGTGGTAAATGGTGATGCACTTGGGAAAGAATAGATATATGTATAACTGAACAACTTCACTGTACACATTCATCTAACACAACACTGTTAACCAACTGTGTGTGTGTGTGTGTGTGTGTGTGTGTGTGTATATGTGTGTTCAGTTGCTCGGTCATATCCAACTCTTTGTGACCCCAATGGACTGTAGCCCACCAGGCTCCTCTGTATACTCCAATATAAAATAAATCTTAAAAAATTAGAAAAAAACAAAAACATTAGTATGACAAGAAACAAAAAAAAGTGTCCAAGATGTAGTCCTATTAAAAGTGGTTAGAGAGACATTGCTACCAAAAGTAATGCAAGAACAGTGATTAGATCTAGATTTTTTTCAACACTTATAAAAGACATTTTTGGAAGAATTGGGAATATTTAAATATAGTATATGGAAGAGTTGATACTGCTGAATTAAACTCACTTTCTTAAGTGTGATAATGATACTGTTTTAAGTAGAAGAGAATGTTTTTAGTCTTAGGAGATGCATGCTTAAGTTCTTGAGGAATGAAATGTCAAGTGTACAGTTTGCTTTTAAAAATTTACAGAGAGGACTTCTCTGGTGGTCCAGTGGTTAAGAAGTTGCCTGCCAATGCAGAGAACACGGATTTGATCCCTGGTACAGGGAAGATCCCACATGCCATGGAGCCACTATGCCCATGAGCCACAACTACTGGAGCCCGTGTGCCACAACGAGAGAGGCCACCACAATGAGAAGCCGGCACACCACAGCCAGAGGGCAGCCCTCACTCACTGCAACTAGGGAAAAGCCACAAGGATGACCTGGTGTAGCCAGAACAAACCAATGAATAAATAAATAATTTTTTAAAAAGTCACAGAGGGGGCTTCCCTTTTTGTCTGGTAGTCAAGACTTCATCTTTCAATGCAGGGAGTGTGGGCCCAATCCTTGGGCAGGTAGCTAAGACCCCTCATGTGTCTCTTGCCAAAACTCCAAAAACATAAAAAAACAGATGCAATATTGTAACAAATTCAAAAAAGACTTAAAAAATGGCCCACATTAAAAAAAAAAACTTTAAAAACAAAGTCAGAGAGAATAGCATCAAGAAAGTGAAAAGACACACTACAGGAGAAAATATTTCATTATTTGGTAAGAGATTTGTACCTATACTATAGGTACAAAAAAACACTCTTACCTCAATAATAAAGACAAACAAACCAATTAAAAATGGGCAAATGATCTAAACAGTTCTCCAAAGAAAACACACAAATAGCCGATAATCACATGAAGATACTGCATATCATTAGCCACCAGAAGAACCACGAGTTAACCACTTTATACCCACTAGGATGGCTATAATAGTAATTAAAACAGGAAGATAGTAGGTGTTTTGATGGATATGGTATAATAGAAATCCTCATACACTGTGGTGGGGATTGTAAAATGGTGCAGCACTTTGGAAACATTGGCAGTCCCTCAAAAGGTTGGGCACAGAGTTACCTATTAGCCCAAAATCCCACTCGTAAGTATATACTCAGGAGAATTAGCAATATAAGCTTGTACACAAATACTCATAATAGCCAAAAAGTGGAAACAACCAAAATGCCCATTATCTGGTGAAAGAATAACTGAGATGCATCATATGCACGCACTGGAACATTATTCAGCAACAAAAAGGGCTGGTATCCTGATGCATGCTACAACATGAACGAACTTTAAAAATACGCTAAGAAACCAGCCACAAAGGATCACACGTGATTCCACTTACATGAAACATCCAAAACAGGCAAAACTAATAAAAGTATATTAATGGTTATTTATCGCTGGGAACAATGGGGAAAGGGAATAGGGAATGCCTGATAATGGGATAAGTTTATTTTGGGGTGATGAAATGTTCTGGAATTAGACAGTGGTATTGTCTGCACAACTCTATGAACATTATAAACACCACTGAATTGTATATTTAAAATGGGTGAACTATGTATCTCAATAATACTATTTTTAAACTCAGAGAGAAAGCAAAAATGGAAAAATGTTAACAACTAGTGAATCCAGAGGAAGGGTATTGTAAGTGTTCATTCCATCATTTTTTACCAATTTCTGTAGGTTTGAGATTTTTCTTAAGAGATGAGCACAATAATGCTAACAAAATGTGGTTTGGGAAAATCAGCACTGACCTCAAGCAACAAAGGTTTAATTTTTCAAAGGTGAAGTGGATTCAATGATGCAAAGAGCAGGATGTGACCAAAATCAATAGACAGGTACCCAATAAATCTCAAAATCTACAGTCAAGGCACACTCACCTGGTTGAGAGGTATCGGTCCATCCCCTCTTGGCTCGTACACAATAATCCCATCTCGTATTGGGGTCCTTGACAAACTTTCCAATATCTCTGAATAGTTCACAAAAAGACATCTGGCTGGCGCGATAAACAGTGTAGTAGAGGAGGGCAGCCCTCCATAAAAAGGGGTCTTTTCTAAACAGGACACTGTGAATACTTGCCAGTCCTTCCTCTGTGGGGTTGTTTGGCTTTAGTTCAAGTTTTTTACGGCCAGTCCAACTGTTCCATGGCTGCTGAAGGTTGTTAATACCTCGAAAATAATGTGTGCCTATGGAGGAGAAAAGGCACATGAAAAGCAAGAAATGTATTCTCATTTTAATTCTTCTCCACGAAAAGATTCTACCAACAGTTCTAAAACCAAACTGATGTGTACCTAACAAATCAAAACAAAGCAGAAAATGGCCTGACCCTAATCCCTTTGGGTTTGACCAAGTACACTGCCTTCAGAAGGACTGTATTTCTCATTAGAAGAGGTATAACTTTTAAGCCAATTTATTTTCTTTTTAAGAGAAGAATTATAGACTTGATATTTGAAAAGAATCTCAGAGATCACTTAATTCCATTCCCTCAGTTGAAGGTGGGTGACCTGGCAGATGCTTTACCATCTGAGCCACCAGAGAAGCCCGAACTGAAATCCAGAGGAGTTAGATGACTCCCCATTTACATAGTACTCTAAAAATTTTAATTTGAAATGAGACACTAATATCTTCACTGTAAGTCCAAGTGACACCTAACAATTTCATCACTTTTTGCCAACTATTACTAAGGGAAAAAAACATAAAAATACAGGTGCTTGAGGTAATTTGTTATTACAACTGACTAAATGGAGAAGGGTGGTCGCCTACCTATTTCATGCCTCAGCATTCCTTCCAGCCAGTGCTCTCGTGCCGTGGAAACATTGATGGTCAGCGTCGGACATCCATTTACTACTGTCATGGAAGCTCGGGAAAGCAGGTCCTCAGTGAGATGAACTACAATCTAAGAAACAGAAGTTAACACACACACACGACGAAACATAGAAGGCAGGGGGAGGAAGTTTTCACATACAACAACAGACCCATAAATTAACATCTTTTTCTTTTGTTTACACCAAGAAACCAAGAAGCTGAAATACAGGAACAATCACTTTGACCCTTGGAATGCTGAGCTTTTGGGAACTCAAGAACCTTTGCTAGATTTAAAGAAAAGTAGATAGCTATGCAGAAGAAGGCACAGAGAACTGAAATTGTGCCTCTGCTCTGCTCTTAAATATAGTCCCTGGGATGAAATGATGCAAAGGAAGGTGCAAAGGCCAGAGTCCTGGTCACTGCTAGGTCAAAGCATGCTTGAGACTGAACACTAGGAACTGGCCATCAGTAAGAAAGGCCACTGTGGCGAATCTCTTCCTTAATAATTTTCATAAACCAATTCATATACTCCCACAAACTACACAAAAACGGTAACAAGAGGAAAAATAGAAAAAACTGAACACAACAATTAAATGCAACAGAAACTTAAACTTATATTTAATGAGAAATCTGGATGACTTATTTAATGAGTAAACTAACACTGGGAAAATAAAACCGGCAGGGAAAAAGAAGAAAAAAACAAAACATGTAGCACTCACTGAAAGTTACAATGTTCAGTCAACTCATCATGTTCACTCATGATTTCATACCTCACCCATGCAGCCTTCTTTCATCATGTACTTCCTAACATGACTCCAGATTCGAGTTTTAGATAGCAGGCTACCACCGGTGGCCTGTTCAAATTTTTCATAACTTCCATACTTTTGTAAAGTCAGTTCCATAATATTGATGGACTGTAAAAGAAACAGAGATAGAGAAAGTAAATTGTCTCCGATTACTCTGATGTGAGTAATGAGCTATAGCTTATCATGACCTATTCTGTGTTTGCTGATTTACAAATTAAATTGTAGCTAAGGTAATACACTTTTATAATCCTAAAGAGTTTTCACTCATTTTCACAGGTTTTTACAAAACACTTATGTACATACTTCTTAGCACAGGATAAAGGGGCTCAAGCACTGCACAACTGTAAACATCTAACAGGCTGAGTTCTCAGTTTCTCTTGGCTTCTCTAAGACCATCTGGTGGTTTTGCAAAACTCAGAAGGTATGTCTCCAGACTAATTGCTAGTATATAATAACCACTTGGATAAAGAAAAAAAATTTTCCAATTTTTAAGAACACACAAAAGAATCAACCATTCTTCTCTGATGATCCTATAAGAACTTGATGTTCTCCTTTGGCAGAAAACACAGTCTCAACATTACTAAAAATACTTTTTATCTTTCATGCAGGGCAGGGTACTATCTACTTTTCATTCTTCATAAATTTTCACATGAAAAGAATATGAATGTTGAGATCTTTTTCTCTAAACAGAAATATACAGAAAGACAGACTAAGAAAACTGGTAAAAAAAAAAAATCACAGATGATCAGCATCTATGGGAAAGCCACCAAGAAGGTAAACATAAGAATGGAAAATGCTATTGAAAGATCTTCTGGAAAAAACATCTAGAAAATTCACTTATATCTTATATGAATGGTGACAGAAGCTAGAAAATTCAGATAATTGTTATAGTAAGCCTACAATTTCTAGCCGTCATCAGACTAATAAAGAGATGAAAAGTATAACCTCCAGAGTCACACTACCTGAGCTGACATCCTGGCTCTGCCACCTTCTGGCTGTGTAACTCTGAGCAAGTTACTAAACTTATTTCTAAGCCTCCTTATTAGTAAATGAGGATAAGTACAATAATGTCTACTTCATGGTCCTGTTGTGAAAAACTACCATCCTTTATAAAGCACAGGGGCAGATACAAGTAGTCAATACATGTCAATTATTACATCATCATTGTTATCATCACTAGTATGTCATCCTTCTTTATAAATATCACCACTGTAGATGACAGGCTCAACACAAAAACTACAGAAAAGTTCAGGCACTATAAGTTATAAGTAAACATATATATCCCCACTGGGAAATACATATTACTAATAAACTAGGCATGAATCATTAAGTTATCATAACAAGAAATGACTTCAACAGGTCTGCCTGGCTTCTGTTCCCAGAGTTGTTATTATGAAAAGCCTTGCATTTCAAGTTATAGCATGCGTGCTCAGTAGTGTCAGACTCTTCGCAACCCATGGACTGAAGCCCGCCAAACTCATTTGTCCCTGGAATTTTCTAGGCAAAAATGCTAGAGTGGGTTGCCATTTCCTACTCCAGGGGATCTTCCAGACCCAGGGATTGAACCCACTTCTCCTGCACTAGCAGGCAGAATTCTTTACCACTGTGCCACCTGGGAAAACCTTGGTCCAAAAGCCAGAAGCATTGGAATTTTCCCAGTAACTGGTTTCAACTTCAGAATTTTGCCTGCCTCCAAGATGCATGCATATTGAATCAGAATCTGCATTTTAACATTCCCCAGGTGATTCATGAGCACAGTAGAAAGCTAGAAGGGTCTCAGAGAATGGGAACACAGCAAAAAACCCAGAGGCTAATTTACTAATCTGATAACTAGGATAATTAAAAGAACAAATTAACACATAATTAAAAGCCCAAAATAATAGCCAATGAAACAATGGACAAACAATTAATCTCAAAAATATACAAGCAACTCCTGCAGCTCCATTCTAGAAAAATAAACGACCCAAAAGTGGGCCAAAGAACTTAACAGACATTTCTCCAAAGGAGACATAAAAATGGCTAACAAACACATGAAAAGATGCTCAACATCACTCATTATCAGAGAAATGCAAATCAAAACCACAATGAGGTACCACTTTACACCAGTCAGAATGGCTGCCATCCAAAAGTCTATAAGCAATAAATGCTGGAGAGGATGTGGAGAAAAGGGAACCCTCTTACACTGTTGGTGGGAATGCAAACTAGTACAGCCACTATGGAAAACAGTGTGGAGATTCCTTAAAAAACTGCAAATAGACCTGCCATTTGACCCAGCAATCCCATTGCTGGGCATATACACCGAGGAAACCAGAATTGAAAGAGCCACGTGTACCCCAATGTTCATCGCTGCATTGTTTACAATAGC